>CM070037.1:102807027-102845154 GCA_036250615.1 Ptychadena robeensis | reverse complement strand
GGGGGGGGGCCTGCAGAAAAGTTTGGGAGCCACTATATCTGGAAATAAGAGCCATTAAAGGACCTTGTTGCCAGCCAGACCGTTTTTAGCATACATGAAGTATAACAATTGTCAGTCCAGGAACGTGATGTCTACTGGAAGTTTTTTTCTGTTGCTGATAAAATATCTTCCTTTAATTATTTTGGGTATCCCGAGCTTATGTGCATTTCATAATACGGCATAATCTGAGCTATTCTCAGGCTTGTCTGGACGTTGCGGAGCACAGATGGCAGTGGGTAGCGGGGATTGGCAGTGAGATCCATGTTTGCAGCTGGGGACTCTTCAGTGCTATTAATGTATTCTCTGATCTATCTAGATAAAAGATTGAACGCTGTAACTAGGAAAGAAGATTATTCTGCTAAATTTCTATAGAAAATATTAAGTGGGTGGCATTTAAAATTGGTGATATGAGATTTATAGCATAGAAATATTTTATTACCCAGAAGGTATAGCTGCTGTGCTGAAAACAATAATGTCTACAAAGGTTAATAACTCAACGTCTAGTTTACACACATAGCTAAAGCTAGCAATACATGAGTCAATACCCATTCAAACGACCTGCGGGTTGATCGAATAGTAATTGATGTGAACCACTTTGCACACCGATTCTCGTTTGATGGGGACCCTGGTCCTGTGTATACCCTGTGTTGTGAGATATTTTCAGGTAGGGCGCTGGGAGCTGCTGACAGGCAGCTGAGAGAGGCACACAGGATGGCTGCAGAGGAGGGGGCTGCCCCCGCACTCTGCCTGTAGCAACCGTGCTTGGCTCCGCCCCCTTGCCTGTGCCCCAGCTCTTAGCTGAGACACAGGCATGAAGGCAGAGCCCAGCACGGCTGTTCAATTGACGATTGCGGTCGCGCACGGCGGTCAATCGAGCGGAATATCCATCTGTGACCTTTTTTTCTCTCCTCTCCCTATTACCTCACATAGGGCTCTTTTACTATGTGCGTGCTATCTTCTTTTGAAGACCAGATTGTGGCCCTTTTACACTAGCTGTGTTGCCCCTTTTAACAAAGCAGCGAGCAAGCGTCACCACAGGGTACACAGGTAGCTGTTGTATTATTCACACATGCGTGTTGCATTATGCCTTAACCTGCACAGCAGCGTGTTACACCCTGCAGCATGCGTTTTTATGCGGCAATGCAAGCGTCTCCCATATACTGGTATAGAAGATGTACCGCAGCACAATTCAGTGATGTGGATTCTTGTTTACCAGCAACGTACTGCCATTGCCGATACTAGTCGTACTGAGGGAAGTGTGAAAGAGCCCTAAGTGCTAAGTCAATGTATATTCTTAAGCAGTTTGTACTTGATTTCTTTCTGCTTTGAATTATTAATATATCCTAAAGATTTATTCAAATATACAATAATCCCATTTTATTCCTAGGTACTGCAAGGACTCATCGATGTTCGCCTTCCACATAATGATTTTTACACGACACGTAAGTGACTATTAACCTATAAGCTGTAAGACATTAAGCAGGGATGTCAAACTCTGGCGCATAGTGTATTTTGCCCGCAAGATTAATTTTTATATTTTATTTGGTGAACGCCACAGATGTGCCACAGTATTACACTTTGCTTGTTCCAGATTGCATGTTTAACCTCCTAGGTGTTCAGCCTGAGTTAACTCGGGCTAATAAAACTCACCCCAAGTTAACTACAGGAAAACTCACCTGTCCTCCGGAATCCTCCAGCTATTCTACTTATCTGTGCACCTGTCGATGCTTCCGTGCCCAATGACGTCAGATATGATGGAGGAGGGGCGGGGGTAGACGGCGCCATTGACCTCCATGTTAATGGTGGGACATTGTTCCTTTAGAGCACACCTACAGAACCACCGGTAATGCTGGGGTCGAGCTCAGGACCTCCCGGAGGGCAGACATTCACGGCAGATTTTATTGTGATATGCCACAACCACTCAAAAAGCGTGCCAAGTGTGTAACGCCCAAAAGTTAAGCAAGTTTGTTTGCATACAAAAAGGTTCACATTATATGGATGAGATGGAAAACTTCTAAAATTGCAGATATTTTTTTCAATAAATATCAAAGTTAGGCTATGTTTCCACGGCATCAAAACACCTCTGTGATGTTGACGCATTCAATTACATTAAATGATCCTATTCACACATGCGTTGTTGTCATACATTGTGCTCCCTTGTGTTAAAATCAATATAGAGCCCTGCGTTGACATTAACGCAATTATGGGTGTAGTAGGTAAGTATTAATGTAGAAGGTCACTCTAGTTTTTTGTCTGTCATCACTGTGGAGATTCACCAGGTGAATCATTATCACTTCCAGGACCCCAAAGGAGAAGAGGAAGGGCAAAAAGGTTCTTCCATCTGTAACGAATGCCTTAAAGCAGGGTTCCCAAACTTTCCCTGCAGGGCCCCCTTCTCTATTTAGGAACATTATCAAGCCCCCCACCCCATTCAAACACAGGTTCAGAATGAGGGCCGTGCCCCCCCCCCCCCCCCCCCCCCAGTTTGGAAACCACTGCCTTAAAGCATTGCCCACAGATGTTCTTACCCATCATTATCTGTAAACTAAGAGGAAAGGGAAGTAAAGGCGTCCTCTCCACTCGTTGAATTTCCCCTGGAAAGCCCCAGGGGCAAGGGGACTTTAACGGCCACTGGTGTGTATAACGTGAAGTTACAAACGATTATCAAAACAAAATCAACAATTTTATGAAAATAGCATATGATTAAAAACAAGGTCATTTCAATGTTGGTCGGTGTTACAATTGTTAACCAACAGTTCTCAAAAGGTGTCATTGCATGATGTGCGTGTCACAAAGTGTACAAGTACAAACAAAAGATGATCTCAAGCATTGTGTTAGGATAGAGGTCCTGAATAACCAGGATTAACCCCAACACGCGTTTCGTGTAAACAACTTCCTCAAGGGGTGTGTCTTTATCCAAATCAGATAACACCACAGGACCAAATGTCTAGAAGGATGGTGGAACAATCCCCTAACCAGGGGTAGTCACAAGCTGAGAACGGGAGGCCAAAAACAAAGGCCTAGCGGCAAGCATAACCGGGCCCGACCAGGACCTGATGTCTTTGAAGCCAAGGGTATAATAGTGTCACTATTATACGATAAGCCTGTCGATTCAACTTCTTCCGGGTAGGAGGTAGCCAAGTAAGGTCATAGTCAGTGCGGTCCGCCGGTAGACAAGGACTCCCTGTGCTCCCTATTGTTCTTACCCATCATAGATGCATTAGAAGGAGGGACCTTGGCGGACTTACGGACATCGTGGAAAAATAGACTTAGCTGGTGGCTTTGTCCAAGTGTTGTGTATTTTACGTTCGACACCCCTGACTTAAACAAGAATATTATACAGATGGGAAAAAATATCAGGAGTTAGACCCATCCCTTCTGTATGCCAAATTACAAAACATGCTCACCCAATTACACATATACAGTATCAAGGCAAAATCTTTATCTCATCGGTTCCCTTCTGACCACAGACAAGTCTTTTAATATAACTAATGTATTGTAGATGGAATGAATGGATATTTAATTGTATCCTGAAGTATGTTAAATAATGAATATCAGTGTTTGGCAGAGGACTGGCATTGCATCTGAATTCATTTAGAGTAGGCTTGGAAAAAAAAATCGGAGGGAACCGACGATACGCATAATCGTGGCGCACTTCCGGTCCCCGCCGGAAGTACGTCATCAGCAGGTGCCCCGCTGGAACGCAGATGCATACCAGCAGAGCAAAAACACCGCCTCTGGTCTGTATAAGTCTTATAGTATAAGAGGCAGCTAGGCAACATCCCGCTGCACACTAGTGTGCCGCGGAACAGTGGTTGAAAAACACTGTTTTATGGGATAAACCTATTGTAGTAGAAACTTCCCAAGGAGTATAGTCTTTTTTTAGGAGAAATCTACACTAAATTGCTGCTGTGCCTAATATAATGCCTAGAGGTGTCCAAACTTTGCCTTGGGGACGATGCAGTGGTGTGATCATGACACAGACAGTCTCTAGGAATCATCTCTGCTCATTGCAATGAATGAGCAAGTACAGCAAGTGCAAAAGATAACAACGTCCCTGTCACCTATCACACGTCACAGCCATCATTAGTGATGCCGGCTATGCATGGAATTGGCACATCTATGGCCATTACAGGGTCAGCCATTACAGGCTTTTGGTCCGGCCCCTATCTAATCTATAAAGCCATTGTGGCCCATGAGTCAAAATGTTAGCTTACCCCTGGTCTAGTGTATGGGCAAAATGTCTTATGCCAGCTGGTACGGGCACTTCTGACATAATTGTTATCAGTATCTTCTAAGCTAAACATGCTATACAAGGCTTTCTGTAGGACATTGTAAATTATATTTAGGGAGGTAAGTTGGTTAGAGAGTTAGGGCCCCCCATACACGTATCCATCTGCAGGCAACTTTGCGGACAATTGACTGCTGTTTGCATTCGCACCGCTTGCTCAATGGTTGATCATCCGCAAAACGGAGGCACCCACTTGGAGGGATCGAGCAGAATAGCACCGCAGGTCAGTTGCAAGGCGTTCCGCCTTGACTCTTCTTTTCTGGTCTATCGCTATACAAAGTATCTTACGGGAATCCATGCTTGAGTGCCACGCATAGCGATTCATGTACGTTTGATGGACAGCCGAAAGCAGCATGGTGGCATCATCACACTGTGATCGCTCACTGGCGTAACACACGGCAATTAATATGTGTATGGTTAGATTTACTATTGACCTAACTGAGCCCTACTGACATGGACTAGTTTTGACAACTTGTATCTCAATGCTCTTTGGCAATGAAAGGGCGCGCATGCGTTGGATACATAATACCATTGAGAATGGTTCATCATGGTTGTGATTAACAAGCAATGTTGTGTTCAGTGTTTTTAGATCTGGTTGCTGAGAAATCTCGTCACATTCTTCAAGAAAACATGACCAAGATTGAAGCTCCCACTCAGATCATTTGGGGTCGACAGGACCAGGTAAGAAACTTTGTTTTACTCGCACCATTCAGTTGTAATGAACTGTATAAGTTCAAAAGGGGATTTCCCTGCAACTTTAACCCCCCTGCCATTCCTGCCCCATCTCGTCCAGCTCTGACCTGTTAGAACTGCAGTTGATGAGCTGGCTTTTTCAGGTGGAGATCGGAGCCACAGGAGCGCAAACTCACCGATCTGTGTGGCTCTGATCTAATGAAGAGGCAGCTGCAGAGAACGGATCACCCCCCCGTCCCCATGTGATGTCACATCGGGACACGGGCAGGACTTTTAAATAAAAATCATATTGAATAGTGTTTTCTGCATTGAATGTATGTAAAATACTCACCTGAATAAATGATCCGGTGTCTCCATGTCCTCCTACAGCGTCTTCTTACAGTTTCTTTCTCCTGATGTGACAGACTGTTCTGGGGGCGGGAACACCAAGTGTACAGAACTGAATGTAATACATTGACTTTAATTAATTACATGCTGTCCTACCGCATGTAACCTGGCACATCTGCAGCGCCATCTAGTGGTTGCAGTGCTAATTTACCCGATATAGTTTCTTTTCAAATCTTCATTAACTGATTTTATGAGTTATTCACAAAGCATCTGAACATGTTATTATACTCAAGATGTCACCAGACTCCTGTATGGACATACTTTGGGAAATAACAGGCTTACAATGTAAAAAGTGTTTTTCCATTAAAGTCTATGGTGCGCTTTTGGCACAGAAATCTGTACCTCAGCAGTGCGCTAGGGAGGTTAATGGTCTGTAGTTATACATTTGTGCTTTTTATTCCCCTTTTACAGGTGCTGGACGTTTCTGGAGCGGATGTCTTGTCCAAAGCCATACCGGGCAGCCAGGTGGAAATCCTGGAGAACTGCGGCCACTCAGTAGTCATGGAAAGACCAAGGAAAACAGCCAAGCTCATGATGGACTTTCTATACTCACTTCAAACTACAGCGAACAATAAAAAACATGATTAGCAATCAGGAAATGCCTGGGGCCACTCCGGCTCTCTCTGTATACTGTACTGCTCTGAGTTTCTCAGGGGATCTTGTAGAACTTTTAGGAAAGTAGTTTAGTTCCTTGTGAACACCAGACCGGGACTTCAGTATCCGTGTGTAAAGTCTACACGCAGGTCACTCCCATGTGCCAGTGGCTTACGATAGTCATGGACATCTATGGTTAAGGTCTCTCAAATTATGCTGATAATGGTTCCAACGGCGGCACCATCTTTTAAAATCCAAGAACCAGGCACAAATCTGACGCATTGAAGGTCTTGACCCAACTCTTTAAACCACTGTAAATGCCAGATGATCATCTCAGCTTGTTCATTATATGAAGTGTGCTGCTATTGCAGAAATGTTTGTCCATAGGGCCTCAAGGGTAGAAGACTTCCCATACGGCGATGCTGGTGAGTCATTGTGCATTGGTCAAGCTGCTGAGATATACAAGTATGAGCACACTGCTTGGGGTGTGTGCGCAATATACAACATAAAGGTTGTGGTACTGTGCCTTCAAAGCAGCATTGTGCGGAATGGCGCAATGCACCAATCAGCTTTGATACTATGCGCACTGTGATATGAGGTTTGCATGATGTTAATTATCAAAAGATTTGCACCACATGCTTCCATGAACTATGACCCTTAGCGGAATGAACGTCCTTATTGAATATGCAATTTTCCACGTGTGCACCAGCCACAACGAGACGGTTTTGAAGAGTTGTATTTTAGTATTTGCCACTGCGAACAGAGATCACATTGAGGTCTAATAAAACTTAGAATTTGCTGAGTAGAGTTAATGTAAAGATTGAATATCCTCATCATGAGGTTCGAGGAGAACAATGGGTACAATTCATCAAGCTGCAGGGGCTCATAATGCATGCTCTCATGTTAGACTATAACATACTCACTGACTTCAGCGTTCTTTAAGGTACATCTTTGGCCAAAGTCACATTTAGGATTCAGCCGGGTGGTAGAACTAACACAGAAGATGTTTCAGTGGATGCTCTCTAATAAGGTTTTAATACCTGTTAATTCTGGAGACCCACTTTTCTTTTACTTTTAATTTTAGCCATGCCAAAACAATGCCAAAAGTAGAAAGTGGCTTACAGTCAGTATAAGCTGTGAATATTTATCCCTTTAATGACTTGTCTTGCTTTGCCCTCTTCTCCTATATGGAGGCAGCCATCTTGGTGGAGACAGGGCTTTGCAGCGCCTCCATTTCAGGGCGTTTCCCGCCCACCTCTGTGATCGACCAAAACTGATCAAAATCGATCGAGCAGTGATGGGACCTGTTGGTACATTTTCGTTGATCATACAAGTATTGATTTGTATTCAATTGTAAAGGGGGGGGGTTGTCTCTATCTCTTGGAGTGGATGGCCGTTGTCCCAAATACAATATACAAAGGGGGGCTGAAGAGGGCGTTGGGTGAAGACCGGACGCCTTTCTACAGCTGGGAGTTTTCTCTGTCAAGACAGAGGCTGGGGGACTTTAAAGGCCAAACACTACCATACACAATGCATAAAAATGGGTACAAAAGTATTAGGATAAAACAATCAATTTAATAGTCCATAGTATCAAAGATATATCCAAACTTGATGCGCACCCGCAATCCGTGGGCGATTTTGTGGCCGATTGGCTGCAAAATAGCCCGCGGATTTCAGCATTCATGTGGGGCTTTATAGATGGACCTTACAGATATTATAATAATACATTGTATGTCATTTTGTCCATAATTCTAATTTGGGTCTCGCCTCTACTTGAGGAATGAAGTCCAGTATCTCCGATGGCTGCAGACCTGTCAAGTCTCCAATTTTGGCCGGGAAAGTCACGTTTTTATGTGGCTTTCCCGGCTAAATCCCGATTTCAAGAAATCCCGGATTTTTCCAGGGTTCTTGAAATCGAGCTGAATAGCAGGGAGAGGGCGTTACTCACACCACGCCGCGCACATTATTAGCACGGTCTCCCTGCTACATCAGAGTAACGCCCTCTCCCTGCTAGATCAGCTGAAAGACTGGCAGTCGCCGGGAGTGACGTCACTTCTGGTATGTGGAACGCAGAAGAACCACGATCCATATACCGGAAGTGACGTCGCTGACGTCACTTCCTGTACATCCCCCGGATTTTAAATAGTAAAACTTGACCGGTATGGATGGCTGCTCCCCAGGTCCTCCCATCTCGGAATGTCCTTTATAGCCATCCTTGTTATCTGTTGGAAAGTTGGCGACCATATGGGTCAGAGTTGATTATTATTATTGCCTCTAGCAATAAAGAGAACCTATCACTTTTATACACAAGTTTATTTTCTGTTTGGAGACAATACAGAAGAATGGAAAGTAGGAAAGCCCTAGCTGTAGGAGAGGGGAGCTCAATTGTTCGTCAGTAGTATCGCCTCATTCTTTGTGTTTAAAAATGTAAAAAAAAATGTTTGCAGCTCCTCAACGGTAACGAGTCATTAACATCCGCACAACAGCATAACTTCTGAGTGTCACAATTTCCGGTGACCACCACCCTACTTGAATGAATGTATCCTGGAATAATAAACTACCTTTTGCATTGAAAAGCATTGAAAACCTTCTTTTAATTCTCAGAACAAATACGTTGTTATTTTAGGACTGGAACTTCATATTCCTGCACTTTATGCTTGATATGTGATAATGTTGCCTTACACAGCCTAACTAGAACTGTCTGATAAATAGCAGTTGAGCAGTAAAGCTGGCTATACACATATAGATGGCTGCTAGATACATGGCCGCTTTGAGCGCTGGCGTCATCCGTGCATGCTTGTGTCCATCTATTGTACGGGCAATCTAACATCGAAGATCCCACACGAAGACAGGTTGGTCAAGCAGGCATTGCACATGACCATAAATCCTGCTCAATCTTCATTCTTTTGGATGGCTAGGGTCATGGAGTGGTGTGCCTTGATTCCCATGCAATCGACGTCGGCTTGGTCACAGCACCATCGCGACGCTATCACACTGTGCTCAAAAGGTCATCTATCAAGCGACCATCGCTGCGTGTATGGGCACCTTTAGTCATAAATACATTCACATGCCATATTATAGTGATGGCGAACCTTCTAGAGACAGAGTGCCCAAACTGAAACCCAAAACTCAATTATTTCTCTTATAGTGCCGACTTGGCAATTTAACCTGAATTACACACATACACGAATCCTCAGGGTTATAACTCTGGGTTCAGTTGTCGTTCATAGGGGATCAGTGCAGTTAGAAGTTTCCTGTATCCTAGGCTGCTGATGACATAGCACCAAAAGCAAAGAACCAACTTGCTGTGTAAGGAAACTACAACTGCAAGCATTACATTCTGCCAGTTGCTAAAGAACTACACTACCCAGCATGCCCTGCAGCCTTTTCTAGCTGTTGCAGAACTACAAAGTCTAACCTGTGAGATTTCTTCTGCCTTCTCTCATCATTCTGTCTTCTACTAATTCACACACATTACACACACTATTGCTTACACATAATATACACAAACACCTTTTTCTCGGCTTACTGCTTGTCCCTCCCCAGGCTTCTGATTGGCTAGCAGTGCTAGTGGAGGGTATGGGGTGCTGTGTGCAATCAGAAGAGAGGGGAAGAAGACTGATAGCATTGAGAGCCAATGGGATGTAGTTCTTTCCTCCATCAGTCTCTATGTTGGTTACCAGGTCGGATGCCCACAGCGAGGGCTCCGAGTGCCACCTTAAGAATTAAAAAGCAAAGAGAATGTAGAACTTTCAGCAAATGTATTGTTCTTCAAAAAAAGATTCAAAAGTGGCAGGTCCTCTTTTAAGGTATTATTTTAAAACAACTATCTGCATTATGGGTGATACTGGTGGGTCAGGTTATCTTTGGGTCTTGTCGTTGACACTGCAGAATATTAGTCCTGCCATGGGAGCACTAGGGAGATGAAACGGTGGAATGATGTCAGATCATTGAGATGGTCAAAAGGACTCTGATAGTATATAATCGCAATATTGCACCTGAAGTAAACCCTGAAAACCTGGCAGATAAATATGGAATCTCTGATACGATTCCAGGGCAAAGCAGGTAAGTGTATTTTTTGGGGATTGTGGAGACCTTTGCCACCATCATACCAGCTCAGAGGTAAGTCACACTTTAATTTTACATATATATTTTTTAGATTTTGAGTATACACCCACTTCTTTAGAATTTCACAATTTGTTGCTCTCAGAGCACAGTTTCCTGATCTAATCTTAAAGGGGCAGGAGGCTACCCACAAATTGCGCCATCCTGAAGAAGTGGTCTGAGGCACACAAAACACGTTGATTTTATAGAATAAAGATCTAATATAGAGGGTTGATTTATGGGGTTTTGACCTCACCAACCAGTTTCCGCTACAATCTGCATTTTACATTCCAAGACTTCAGAATAGAGTAGAAAATAACTCTGGAAGATGAAGATCTAACTAATGCTAGGCATACACATGCCGATAAGCGGCCGATTTTTAACCTGAGCGACGGGCGTGCGCGCTCGCACCGTCGGTCAGATTAAAAATCGGCCGCTTATTGGCATATGCCCACATGTCCGATAATCTCTGGCCGGCGCAAGCCGATGGAAGCCGATGCCATAAGCTTCAATGAAGACGGCGTCTTCATTGCAGCTTATGGCCGGCACACAAAGGGTGCCAGCTGACTGAAGGGGCCCCATTATGCACCGGGGTGCAAACATGATGACGTCATCACGTTAGCATCCCGGTGCATATCGGGACTGGTCTGCCTGCACACCATCGGGGTGTGTATGGCAGCCATTATGCACTGAACTTTAGACGTGTATACTGGGTATAGTATCGGTACTTTAATAATAAGAAGGCCAAAGTACACCCCCCCATCACCACCTTTATCAGTGAACAACCTAAGCAGAAAAGATTATATTGATGGACACCACATCTGAGGAGTGACAACAAAGTACACAACTTTCCAACCTCATTTATTGGATGCAAAATTAAAGCAGAGAACACACATGTAGATATGGGCCAATCAATCCCGTTGGAAAACATGGATATCGGACATGACCGTAAATCATGGTCAATGTCCATTGCTTTGCATGGAGATCACTGGGGGCTCCATGCAAAGCATAGGCTGAGCTGGAGACACAGCATGTCTCCAGCTCCTCCCATATCGGGCAGCAGCGTGATGACGTCATCACGCTGCTGCAGGGAACCTCAAATGGCTCCAACATGGATCCGTCTGTTCCCAGCTTTACATTTTTCCTCAGCTGCAATGCCAGTGTGACAGCTGCAGTACAGTCTCTGCTCCGTATGAATGACTGTCCTGAGTCCCAAGGCCCTTTGAGCATCTCATATCTCTTAATCTCTGGGGACCCTTTAGTTGTGATGAAAGATTCATGTTTGCAGTGTGCACAGGGTATGCACAATATATATATATATATAATGTACAGTGGGTACAGAAAGTATTCTAACCCCCAACCTTTTTCACTCTTTGTTATATTGCAGCCATTTGCTAAAATCTTTTAAGTTCTTTTTCCTCATTAATATACACAGTATCCCATATTGACAGAAATTGAGTCAGCTTCCTGCATGGTAGATTCTGCTGCAGACGGACCTCCCTGTCCCTTTATTAGCCTCCAATTAGCTGTCTCCATCCACAGGTCACCAGCTGGCTTTGGGTCAAATGTAACTCTCACAGTACAACACGTTTGATCCCCCAGATCTCATACCTCAGTAGTACAACCCTGAAATTTTCTGGATACGTTACTAACCCCTATGACTACCTGCAGTCCAAATGTCATCCTTTTATAGTCATATTCCAGCTGTCAAACAGTGATTTCCTCTTGTCAGATTTTACCCTTACATACGTCTACTCTGACTTTCATCCCCCAGATCTCTAACACCCTTAGAAGTCCAATCTTTTTTTATTATTATTAATTTACATTCCCAATGTCACACCCCTAACTGCAACCTTTCATAGTTATTCATGTTTCCCTGCAGTTATCCAAATGACATAAATTGTATACATTTAACATTTAGCTGCGGCCGCCCAGACACGGAGCGCCTCCAAGTTGTCCAAGTACACATTGGCTTTGTAACAATAATGCAGGTACGCAGAGCTAGTTTTTGGCCCCTTTTGAGTACCGGAGTACCACTTATGTGCACCCCTGGTTATATTGTATGACAATTTTTAAGTATTATTTTAGATTTTAAATATAATTTTAAAATAATTAAAATGATGCTTAGTCTTCTAACCCCTTATAATGCCTGATACAAGGGTCTATCTGTATTTTCCATGAGCAACCATAGCAACCAGTGAAATGTAATCTTGATCTAGGATAAGTCATTTGGAAAATAAAGAAATTGTATTATAGGAAATATCTGGGGCATCAATAGTAACTTTCTAGAAATGACCTGTAACCGCTATGCAGAACTGTAAAGTTGGAGAAGTGTCAGAATCCTTATCTGAATGTTCCCAGGTCAGTGATTCAAAGTCCTTAAGTAAGAGCGGATAGCAAAATCACTAACTATAGGTACTAGACACTCAGCCATCACAGGGTTCACTTACTTATACATCAACATTAGCCGCTGCCATACCTGGACCCACCTTAAGGTGGGTTTACACGTCATAATTTTAGTTTCATTCAACTTCAGATTCGATTTTTTGAACACACTGTACACACACACACACACACACCTGTTCACTCACTGCAGCATACTTTACACACACACACACACCTGTATATTCTCTGTGTATTCAAACTCATACATACATATCGCTATTAACAACGAACATTTAATATTGAAATATATGTATTTTTCTATTGACAGCACGTTGTTACGATCGTCCACAATGCAATTGTTTTGTTCGGAAAGTTCCTAGATGAATCAAAATCATACATTATAAAAATCCCAACATTCATTGCGCAGAAAATACGTCATGCTACTGGTTAAAAATCGAGTCAAAAAATATTGAGTGAAATAAGGAGCGTTCCTTTTTTACACGAAAAATAAACGACAGATGAAAGTTTACCAACATGTCCAATCACCTTGTGGACGATTTTTGGTCCGATATCGAACAAAAAAAATCCATCGGAGCAAATGGCCGTTCTAGATTTTTGTACAACGAACCAAAAAATCGTTCGGCATTTATCTGTCGGACGAAAAAATCTTGACATGTAAACCCACCTTAAGTCAGAAGCTCTGTGTATACTAGGCACCTCTGGCATGAAAACATAGTTTGTTTTTCTCTTTAAGCACAGAATTCAGAAATGTAGGAATAAATATATATATATATATAATGGTTTAGATCCCATTTAGCAATACTAGGATGACTCTGTGTTACCTTTGCCCTCATTACCTGGCCAGATTACTGTGCGCTGTACTGTGTACCTCTATCTCATCAGTTATCTTACAAGGCTCACATCAGGGTGAGGTGTCAGTATGTCATGTGTAATCACCACCTTGCTGCTTTTTTAGGGAGATGAGGACGTGGTTCACAGATCTTCCTGGAAGCCCGGTTATTACAAACATGTTGGTTGTATACTATTTACAAACAAGTGGAAGTCTTCATAACATAACCATGCAGTGTCGTGGGAGTGCGATGTGAAGTGCTACTCACACGACCAGGTTCTTCAGATGTCCTCTGTTCTTTCACCAGGAACATCTCACACCCCAATCAAGCGAAGGTCCATGCAAGCTGGTAGGGGTATATTTACAGTTTATTGGAGAATATGTACAGACAAGCTCCAACTCCCGAGGGCAGGGAAGGGGTTTAATATTTGGGAATAAAGTTTCAAGTGCTGCTACCAAGCTGCTGGAACCTGTGGGCAGGGTGCTGTGGACTTTCTCCGAAATGCAGTACTGGAGGCTGTAGTCATCAGGAAAGTAATCATCAGAAGAACCCAGAATATTCTAAGGAACTTCTATTCATTGCCTTAGACAGGGGCTGGCTTAAGGCCTGTAACCGGGCAGATCAGAATAGTTACTTGTTGGAGGGAAAACAGAGAGCGGGAAAGAACTATTAACCCTGCCCATGACTGATGGTTCCAGCAACTTGTAAACAACAGGTGCAGCCCTTAAAGTGACACACACCAACTTAATAAATGACTACATAGCAATATATAATGGTGCATTATATACAGTTTAGTGGCCCTTTCTCAGGTCACTACAACCATATTTGCTAGTTAGGAGAATAAAAATGATGTTAGGGCAGGGTTGGCTCTAACTAGGAGAGAATCGGGGGGGGGTTCCTACCTCCGAAAGATATCATATATCAGCACGGCCCCATATTGCAAGGATCTGTACACAATTCCTGGAAGCTGAAAACATCCCAGTACTTCCAGGACCAGCATACTCCACCAGACATGTCACCCATTGAGAAGGTTTGAGATGCTCGGGATTGGTATATACGACAGCATGTACCAGTTCCTTCAACAGATTCATTTCACTGGCAACAGCTCTGGTAGACATTCCTGCAGTCAGTATGTCAATTGCAAGGTCCCTTAAAGGTTGCGACACCTGTGGCATTGTGCTGTGTGATCAAACTGCACATTTAAGAGTGGCCTTTTATTGTGGGCAGTCTAAGGCACACCTTTACAATATTCATGCTGTCTAATCAGCACCTTGATATGCCACACCTGTGAGGAAAAGTGCCCACTAAGGGCTTGTCCCCACTTGCGCGATCACCTAGACAATCGCTGCTATGTTGATGGGACTTATCCCCACAGCCGCGATAGGCTGTGAACGCGTTGCAGCCCATGAATCTGAAACCGCACCCATATGAGCATGGTCAGGCACCTCACCCCCCCCCCCCCCCCCCCCCCCCCCCCCCACACTCTCTGCCTGCAGGTGCCGTGCCGCGATTCTAATTGTGGGAGACAGCGGGCGATCACTGGCTGCTAGCGATCTTCTGTGGTTTCTGCACCATGATTGGAATCGCAGCAGATTGCTAAAGTGGGGACATGGTCTAGAGTTTGTGGTTCTGCTCGACCAATAAATGATCGATCGCCATGTGCATTCTAGGCAATCGTTAGTTCGTTGATTGAACGGAAAATCAAACTACAAATAAACAATCCCACTCAAAAAAGGATGATCGAGTAAGAAACGGACATGTCCATAAATCCCGGTCTATCGTGAATAGGGGCCACTCAGCCCCATCACAGCTAGGAGCTGCTGACAGGCAGAGCTGAGAGCAAGACACAGAATGACTGCAAAGGAGGGGGCAGCCCCCCCCCCACACACAGGACAGCCGCCCTTGTTTAGCTCTCAGCTCTGCCTGTCAGCTGGGACACAGGAAAGGGGGGGGACCGAGCACGGGCTGCTGTGTACAGTGCTGGGGGGGGGGCCCCTCCTGTGCAGCCATCCTGTGTCTCACTCTCAGCGGAAAATATCTCACAACACCGGGTGTACACAGGACCAGGGCAATGGTTGATCATGGGTTGATCGAACAGGTATTGACCCATATATGGCTAGCCTAAAACAGATTTAGACAGATTTGTGAACAATATTGGAGAGTATTTGCATTTATATTTTTGTTCAGTGTGTATTGGAAAAGAAGTGTGTGAGTCATGCAAGACTGTGGCATCTACACAAGAAATCTCAGTTCTAGGTGGACTGATGTTTGAGAAACAAGCCTTCACATAAACACTACACCACCCATCTCTGCCTTCTTATCATACCATCCATAATCCCTGAAGATTATGTCATTTCCTTAATATCTTCTGTGGAAATAATCTTCCAACGCTCCCTCTGAAATGATACAGCAGTGACTGGGAATTCACTCTAAGAGTTATTGTTGTTTTCTGCAGCCATGGGATGTGGACCCTCCGTGGATGCTGGTAATGTAGACTTTTCTGTAATTACATGAACAAATTATCTCTTTTTTTTGTTTTTAGCTGAAAAAAAAACCCACTTGAAATGCCTCATAGAGGTGGCCACAAAATTTTGACTAGGTTATGTGTGAGGCTATGTCTCCACTACATTGTGTGCTCCGTCGGGACCGCCTACGTTCAGTGCAGTGCTTGGCAGGGGTTCCGACAAAGCACATACACATTACCTGCCCGGCAGATCCTCTGTTCACACAGAATCGACTCAACGTCATGTGAACAGAGGATCCGCCAGGCAGGTAATGTCTATGTACTCAATCGGGATCCCTGCCAAGTACTGCACTTAACGCAGGGGGTCCCGAAGGAGATGTACGGAAGGGTTGTGGGAACATTAAAAAACAGAAAGAATTGCTCTAGCACATGTAGTTTTTAACATTTAAAATTCAGTTGAAAAATAGTTGTCTCCAAAAATTTCAAATTGATCTGGACTTAATTTATGCAAGAACTACATATGCTAGAGTAATATATATTTTTTTACTTCTCTACATCTTCAGCGAATTTAGTGATGTTATCATGTTCAGGGACTTTGCAATTAACTCACAGCTAGTTGAAAAAAAAAGTTCAACCATCTCTAGTGCCTATAGGTGTGTTACCCTTACTCTTGTGCAGATAGCACTCATTTATTGGGTGTCAAGGTTAGGGGTTTGGGGGTGGGTTAACGTTATGGGAGTGGTGCTTGACTGTAAGAGTGAGCTTTAGGGGTTGGGAGGTTCAGTTTAGGGGGTTAAAATTAATCTAACCTCCCCAAACCCCTAACCGTAACCCTCAGAACCCAAAGGATGTGGGCCCTCCGTGGATGCTGGTAACTCTACGGTTATGGCAGTGGTGCTTGACTGTAGGAGTGAGCTTTAAGGGTTGAGGGGATACGTTTAGGGGTTCGTTGGGGTTAAAATAAACTTACCTCCCCAATACCCTAACCCTCAGAAACCCCCTTACCCTTTTTTCCACCCCCCAACCTTCACACCCGAAACCCATAAGATTAACCCTGTAATTCCGAATAATTAGAGCTATCTGGCAATGTGCAGTTGTAAGAGAAGAAGAAGATCACTGGCAGGAAAATATCTCAGAGCACCAGAATGGGTTCTGCTGTAAAGTGGGAGAGGGAAAGTCTCTTTGGGCGAATGTACAAGAATAATAAGTCTTTCCCTTTCTGCACTCTAACTTCAATTGAATATCAATGAATACTGAATATTGTCTGTAATATAATTATATACAGTGATGAGCGGCAGAGGCAATATTCGAATTCGCAATATTTTGCAAATAATTCTACTAATATTCGATTCGATATTCGTGAATATTCACAATTTGAGTGTATGGTCATACATAATATACATACATACTTAATATATTCACAGTTATAATCACATCGTGATGGTGACATGTAGAGATGGACGAATTTTTTATTTCGCCGGTTTCGACTTAATTGCAAAGCCCCTGAACATGTTATCATCACCAAACTTGCTGGAGATGTACAGAAGGGTTGGAGGTATACTACAAAAAAGAAAGGATGTCTCTTACACATAGTTTTTTCACTAATTAAGTTTAAAGTCAAGTAAAAATTTTGAAAATCGGAATTTCGACTTTAACTTTGAACTTAATTTATGCAAAAACTACATGTGCTAGAGCAAAACTTTAATTTTTTAAATGTTTCTCTGACCCTTCTCTACATCTCCAGCAATTTGGTGATGATACCATGTTCAGGGGCTTTGCAATCAGCTCACAAAGTTAGGAAGTCGAAAAATTTGACCATCTCTAGTGACATGTGGTATAAAGCATAATATTGCGAATATTCCAAATTGTAAATATATCAGCCGCCATATTCAAGAACTTCTCAAATAGCCGATATTCGTCAAATATATTCACAATTCGAATGTTCGAGTTCAACACAATTTTTTTATATATGTATACTCTAATTATTATTTGTATTCTGAATTCCACCTTCTATTTCTACCCTTTAGTTCCACGAGACTGTGGAGACTGGTAAGACAATGTTTTTTTAGGTTTATGTACTCAAGGCTGAAAAAATAATAAAAGAAACTTACATGTAGGACTTCCATCTTCAAAAATAATCTTGATAAAAATAATCTTACAACCAACTTCACTTACAGCCAACCTTTGGAAATGATTTAAATTCTTAAGTCAAGGGTATATAGTGCTGTATATAGCTATGGTAGTGACATTAGATTTTAATGGCTTATGAGAGACAGTTAATTATATGACTACATGCTCTGTAATCTGGGAAATATGTCCGTGCTATATAAATATCAATTAATAATAATTATAATACATTAAGGTCACTTTTTCTGATTGATCGAAGATTCAGCTTTATTGGGGAACCCAGCAAAATCAGGGTTCTAATAAGGGGCATCTTGTAAACTTGGGAGGGGAAGATGCAAGCAGTGGCAGTTTTAGGAATGGGCATTTTGCATCTGGACATCCGAATTTTTTTCTGATGCCCAGATGCCTCCCCACAGCGCGGCTGCCTGGGGAGAGAGGAGTAGAGGAGACTCACCAGCACCACAATCACCCCCCCCCCCCTTCCCAGGAGTGCCCTCTCTTCCCAAAAGTGGAGATGCTTTCAGGGGAGGGGTTTAGGGTAGTACGAGGGAACAGAATAGAGTCTGTAAATGTCACCCCCCCCCTGAGTGACCAGTGATGTTTTCCCCCAGGGTGGCGGGCACCAGAGGAGGTGCAAACTCAGGGCACGATCTCCCTAGGACTGCCCCTGAAAGCATTAGTAAATATGGGGGAGAGGCAGCATAAAAGGGGTCCACACAGTGAGGCAGCACATTACATTAGGTTGTACATGTACGTGTCACTGGTAAGAAGCTAGTAGAGTCCTAAGCGCCTATGACTCAAGAACAGACAATGTGCCCAACTTTCTCACAGTGATCTTTTAGATGGGCGGTGAGTCTCTTCATTCACACCGAACAAGCAACTTTGGGTAGCCATTATCCATTGGGCTGGGGGTTGTTCCAGTGGAAAATTTTACAAATATAAAAAGTGGACCCATTGTTAAAATGAATGCTTCACAAGAACTAGTATCAACCAGCCAAATTATGTTGTGGTCTTAATTTTTTTAAGCATCTTTATTATGATAAGCTGATGATTTATCAAAGATTCATGAAGAAGACCGCCCCCCCCCCCCATTGTAACCTTAGTTAAATAAGTTTTTCACCTTAATAGCTTCGTCACAACCGCCAAATGATGATATTTGATGCTTGTTAAATAAGTTAATACAATGTTACTATAAGATAAGTTTAAGAAACTGTGTAACCAAGATTTATTAGTATATGTAGTAGTATATATTTATATATATCGTAGTATGTACTTATTCATTAATTTGTTTTTATGTTTTATTTCTGTTTATCCTATGACTAGGAATGACAGTGAAGGCAGGTAAGATACAATCATGGATGTGTTTCTCTCTATTAATTCCTGGATGTACACAATATTGCAGGATGTACACAATATTGCCGGATGTACACAATATTGCCGGATGTATAGCTGGGTTATGATCTGCAGCAATGACGTAATTATGTTTGCTAACTTTGTTTTTGTAACACAGGCCACCAACACAGACTACACAAGTAACAAGTGAATCTGTAGCTGACAACATGGGAGAGGGCATGATAAGGTGGGCACCGGAACTGTTTTCAAATGATATTTTTTTTTACATTTTAACTTATTTTTTTAAAAATATTTTATTAAGTCACTAAAGACACCCATACACGCTTAGATTTCCAATCTAGAGCTTAAAGGGCCGAAATCGGCCTCCAGATTGATCTAAGCAATTACGGACATGTCCGCTATTCTTAGATCGGTCTAATAATTTAGACAGGGACAAGTGTCTCTGTCCAAAATACGGGTATGTCCCCTCAGCTCCGTCGGGGATCCGATGGGGCTGAGGACACAGAGCCTGTCTGCAGCTGCACACTGGTGCTCTCTCCCTCAGAAGCTGTGAGTGGGGGAGGGGAGCTAGCAGCTCCTCCCTCTCCCTTCCTGCTGTTACACAGTGAGCAGAGAGGCTACCAGCTTACTGACAGTCTCAGTGACTTGGCAGCCTCTTCTGTCAGCCGGGGTCCCTAGATGCTGTCGGCAGTGCTGGCACTGCGTCATCACACATGGTCGATCGGCCAAAAAATCATGTCACAATCTAAATGTGTATGGCGTGCTTAAAGAAGAGTTTAATGTTATAAGATATTTTTTTGCTGAACTAGGTCTTCTAATAGTTCATCACCTTTTGTATTTTTCACATGCTGCCTAAAGAACCAATGGTAAGGAAATGTTTTTTCAGTGATACTTTGGAGACTGTAAGATATAATCTATGCTGTTTCTGTGCCTTGCACTATTGGGAGAGTTTATCCTTGCACAGTGGGATTCTATAGACTAGAACTAGTATCTTTAGCCTACCCATAACTTTCTTTGGATTCCTAAACCTTACATTGTGTTGTGGTTTGTAGTGTAGTGTATGCCCAGGTTCTTTTTGGATGTCCTATACTCAATCACTGTCACCGGGCTTTCACACAAGGAATAAACAAAATGTCCATGCAGCTTGTAGGGGTTAACTGTTTACTAAAGGAGTAGTATGTACAGGCTGTCGCCATCACCCAAGGCATGGATGGGGTTAAAGCATAGGGAGCTAAGTTGCAAACAAATCTACCAGCTGCACAGCGGATTTGGCTGATGGCTCTCTTACCCAGGGTCTCAGGATATAGCAGCAGCAGTCCAGTGGCCTAAGGGTTCCAAGCAAGGTGGAAAGGGGAGGAATCCTGAAACTATTTGTATAAATATGAGTCTCAAATACCAGAATTGTATTACACCTGAAGACGGGATCTGCAACATCCTGAAACCTTGCTTCTCTAATGACTTCAGTGGCCAATAAACTGTATAGCTGGCCATACACCTTCAGATTTCTCTGTCAGATTTCCTTCAGATCAGATTTTGTTTTACCAAAACCATGTAATATGAGGACCTTTCTACACCTTCCAATCACTATGTATTCTATCAGGGAGGACACTATACTACATGGTTGTTGGTAGATCTGATCTGAAGGAAATCTGACAGAGAAATCTGAAGGTGTATGGCCAGCTTATCACTTGAACTCCAAACTTGCTGTATTCATCGATGGCTAACATGGTAGACCACTCTAGCATAACATTATTAACAGAAATATTCATGCTTCACTTTGCATTGTAGATACTTGTGACACATAAAGGAACACATTATTTGAAGACCTACCTGAAGACTGTACCAATGGAATGGAAACATTTAAAGACCAACTAGAAGATTGTACAAATTCAATGGATAAAATGATTTTTTTATAAACAGTGATAACAATAACTTAAAATGCTCTGACTATTCTTATTTTTACAAGGAATTTCTAAAAATAAAAAAATCTTCATAAGAATTGTGCTACATTTATTACAATGTTGTGATGGGTGGTGTGAGTTTAATAACAATCCTAGTGTAAATTGGCATTTGTCCGCTAGGTGGCAGCAACACCTTTATCTTTCTGCTGCCTGTCACATAGGAACTATAAAGCGAATGGCTTTGTTTCTAAGGGGGCAGTTAAAAAGGTTGCGCTCAAGGTTAGTCTATAGAGGACGTGTGTTTCCCTTTTACTTGTCCCCGTTCAGGAGCCATTTTGTGGATGACATTGTAGTTAGTGTAGATGATTTGTGGTCTTCTTTAACATGGCGGGTGCTATAAAATATCGACTCCGGCAGCGCAGACGTTTTTAAATGACATATGACCGTCTTTCTGTCTGCCAGATTTGAGAAACAAGTGGGCTGATGGTGAGTGTGCTTGGTATGGGGTACACGTGGGTTATAGGGGGGAAAGGTGATATGGCACTGCTGGCTGACTGACTGACTTTAGTACTACACTGACCTGGGAGAAATATATGGTCTGGAAATTCATAGGGTGGTATGATATCATATATTACCAAAAATATGTGGACGCCTGCCACACATGAACTTTAATGCCCTCTCATTCTTTATTTATAGGCTTTAATCTCTCTTTCGGTCTGGTTTTAGGTGCTAAAAATGGAACAAAATTTTTTAAAGGGTTACTGGGTAATCCGGTTAAATTTTCCACCCACTTTGACGCCACCACACACACGTCCTTGATGATGCCGGGAATGTGAGGCCATGGGACGTATAGGCTTGTTGTATAATATAGGCATAAACACCGGTATGTGCCCATGTCCCTGGCATCAGTGCCTGGAATGTGGGTGTTGCCTGTACTTTCTGACATAGGCGTCCCGGGAGGTAAACAAAAAGAAGCAGCATGGCTCGATGTCACTGATGGATCGCCTGGAACACGTAAGCCATTGAGTGTGGCTCTGGGTTGCCGATTGAAAATTTCCCCTGAACCACACTTGGGAGTACGGCCTTGGGGGGTTAATATGGAGTTGGCCAACCCTTTGCAGCTATAACAGAATCCACGCTTCTCGGGAGGATTTCCATTACTTGTGTGTTTTTGGAATTTTCTGTACCTTTCTTTCTAAGGAGCATGTATTTGTGAGTCAACTCTAAAGCCGGCCATACACTGTTTGATTCCCCTGCGATCGTTGTACGTGCTAGCATGTGCACACAAAAACGTACAACGATCATACGGGTAATCGATGGACACCACCTTGGGGAATAAATTCCTGGCTGATGCCTTGGATGGGGACTAAACGGGGGAATACCAGCATGTCACATCCCTGTGTGACCGATTTTACTTTGGAGTGGGCTTCGTTCGAATCCTAAATAATCGCTTACTTGGTAATTGAACGAAAAAACAGCCCATGTATGGCTGGCTTTTAGGGCTCTGTTCAGGCCAGCCTTCACACTACTCTTGCTCATCCATATCTTTGTGGACCTTGGTTTGTGTACTAGTGTGCATGCTGGAATAAGAAGAGGCAGCTATCCCCAAACTTGGCACCACAAAATTATTACACATTGTCCAATACCCCCCCCCCCACCACCACCGAGTTTTACACTTGGCACAATGCAGTGAGACAATTTCTCCTGTCATTTGCCTAACCCAGCTAAATCATCGGAGAATATCGATTGGTCATTCTAGAGAACATGGTGCCATTGCTCTGGAGTCCAGCCGTGTCGTGCTTTACACCAGGGCATCTGAAACTTGCATGGAGGCCATATGAAGTTTATGGATCTGAAGTTGAAGACTTCTGCCCAATGTGTGACTTGGTATGCTTTGACTCTTAAGTGACTTGCTAATTTCTGGCTGAGTTGCTGTTCCAAATTGTTCCCATTGTATTATAATACAAAACACAAGCAGTTGACCATGGAATATTTAGCAGCAATGTCATGGATAATTTATTGCACAAGTTCCATTCTATGAAGACACCACACAACACATCACTGACCTCATGAGTGCTCCCCACATTTGTAGAAACAGTCTGAATGCCAATTTGCTTGATTTTATATACCTGTGACTATGGAAGTGGTTTAATCACGTAATTTGGAGGCGTTGCCCAATACTGTAAAATAATATACGTTGCAGGTTGGTGGGAGCCACAAATTTACCGGTGCAGGTATTATGCTTGAGTGCCAGGCTGGCATTATATTTGTCACCCAGGGGGTGTGCCTGTGAAGGTTTAGGGTCACAGGAAGTGGGTTGAAGACAATAGGAGTTATCAGAATGTACATGCTTTTTCTTCTTGTGTTCCCTGTATCGCAGCTTAAAAATGGCACGACACCTGGCAGCTCTTGTGAGTTATAGTGGCGCACCGTGTTTGTGTAAGGTTTCTGTCAATGCCCTTGCCTTTTAAGCCATTCATTCAAACTTCCACTCAGATTTCATAAATTAACTGTAATAACGTTTTGGTCCTACATTCAGATTAAATATATCTAAGAAGTCTGTTTTGTTATTTCTTTGTGCAATGCTGTTGGAAAGAAGTTTTCTCGCCATCTGTAAAATGGGGAAGATCGGGAGTTAGTAGCACAGGAGCAAAGAGACCCTTTACTTTGGGTGAATGAATTTAATGTTCTATAATATTGTGCCTCTGGGACACAAAGTGAAGGACAATTCCTCTTACACCAGGCATGTTGAAAGTCAGGCCCTGGGGCCAAATGCGGAACGCGTTCAACTTTCCACGCCCGCACCCTCAGTCATAAAATCAATGATATGCAGAGTGATGGCAAACTTCCCAACCAGATCCATTTTTTGTGCACATACAGCAAAAGGTCTCCCCTCTCCCTCAAGAACCACAGCTGTATTGTGAGTGAGAACGTTCTAGCAGGGGCATTGGATTGTACCCTCTACCGTAAATGGTACAGTCCAGTATTTACACTGTGCTGTGCCTGCATATGGCAGATTTTTCTTACCATCAGCAGTAAGGTGAGCAGTGCTGGGAATCTTCTCACGGATTCTCCATATGTCATAGATAATGGGATGTCTGTACTATTTTCTGGGTTAGGTGTAATGTGGCTAGACATCTAGGAGAACTGTAAGTCCCAGCATGCCTATTGGCAGTCTTTATCAGTGTTATGGCAGGGAATGGCTAATGCTTTAAAATAATAATGCCAAGTGTGAAAGAAGTGATCTGCCCCATGGTATTGTTCATTGGCATTTAATGTTAATTGTTTAACCTCCCTAGCATTATGGGCTTTTTGCGCCATTTTTTTGCCATGGAAAGCTGATGCCCGGGCAATTGCAGCAGAGTACACTGTACTCCCCCATGATTACCGGTGTTCTGAGATATTTTCCTAGCTGAAATATTTTCCTATACTTAAAGCTGCGCATGTGCAGATAACCCTAGTTTTGGTGTTTTCAGGGTTATTCTTCTGATTTTTGGGGGTTAAGGTTAGGGGGTTCCGAGGGTTAAGGTTAGGAGATTGGGGTTAGATTCACCCCTAAACTTCACCCCCGATCAACAAAACTCACCCCTACTATCAAGCACCACTCCCCCTAACCTTGACACCCAAGAATCGGAAGAATAACCCTCAAAACGCCAAAACTAGGGCTATCTGCACATGCGCAGTTGTAAGAATAGGAAAATATTTCAGGGTAGGAAAATATCTCAGAACACTGGCTCTCCCACTGGCGTGTGGGGAGAAAAGCAACACCCCCTCCATTAACATGGAGGTCTATGGCGAAGAGCTGGCGGTTGTGCCCGATTCCAGCACGTACTGGCTTCGGCCATAACGCTAAGGAGGTTAAAGAATTTCAAGCTGAATGGTTGCTTCTGACACCCTCCGGCCCTCTCTGCATAAAGTTTGGACACCCATTCCTTATACAGTTTTACCCATATTTCCTCTTGCCTTTTCTTTGAGATAACGCTAAAACTTAGCATTTTTCTGTCTTTATTTCTCAATGACCAGTTGGTATTACGAACAGAGGGCCTTTTCTCTTCAATGGAGGTGAAGATATCAATATCTTCAGAATCCCAAACCTTTTCCAAAAAAACATTTGGGTTTAAAGTGTTTAGAACTTTTGTTTTTGTATTGCTATGGGAAAGGGCAGCAGTGCTCCATTTTGTACCCTTTCCCTTTTGCTGGTTTTAATGAAACCCCTTTATAATTATGTGAAAGCCTTATGCAGCTTTTCTCTTCCTAGAACTAAAAGCTTTGTGAAACCATGAAAGGGCGACCCATTCCATCTGAACCAATTACGTATGAAAGGATCGTGCTGAAGAATCCATCAGAGTATCATTATCTGAAGATTCAGCTGTGAGTTGCTCAGACACACTGCTCTAATGAGAGGAACCCCTGCGCCTTTACTCATATCTTGTGTTTTATCTGCAGAGTATTTCAGCGTGAAAGTGTAAGACTGACTGCAGCTCAATACAAAGCCCTGATTGTATCTGCTGTAAAGGAATTGCATGGAGAGGTGAGTACTATCTCAGCTTTATGAGCTGTCCCTTTTTAGGGCTATATACATCTAGAGACTGGGATACTTCTTTTTTCATGGCACCACTTGGTATAATTGTGAAAGTGACTGTTAAACCATGGATTTACTTTATGTGAAAGAAAGTTAAAATATGCATCCATTAATTTGTAAAGCCCCCGATTGTTATTTCCTTGGCTCCTCCCACTGACACATTTCGTTCACTAACTGGGCTTAATCCTAGAGTCAGAGGTGTGTGCCAGAAGGGGAGGATGTAAGTTACATGATGTTGGATTGATCAATAACTATGTTTGTAATTGTAACCAGAGTACAGGATCCTTGTCAGCTGTGGTCAATAATAAATAATTTTAACTGTTCTGAAAAGTCAAGTTATGAATTCATGACCTTTCATGTTTTATTTGTGTGTAATTCATCTGATTCAATAATATATATAAATTTTTTTTTGCTCTCTTTGTATTTCTGTTTATCCATAGGTTGGGGCCTCTTGTCCTTTAGACTTATTAAAATATGATGAAAAGACATTGTCTGCAATATTGAGAATCCAAAGCAGGTATGACATATACAAATACAGAGTCCTTGGTTGTGTCTTCCATTAACGTGCTACTCTTTGCTTCTTCTGGTTTAACTTTTAGAGTTGTTTAAAAAGTGATATTAACCTCCGGGGCTTATTGGCTTTTCGCGCCATTTTTCATGGCAAAAAGTTACTGCTCGGGCAATCGCACAGTACACTGTACTCTGCCGTGATTCCCCGTTGTCCTCCCAGCTCTATACACACCACCGGTGTCAAATAGACACCGGCGGTGTGTGTGGGGAAAGGTGCCACCCCTTCATTAACATGGAGGTCTATGGCACCGCCCCCTTGGCATCATCGATGATCAGATGATCTTTGCAGAAACGCCGCAGGCTTGCGGAGAGCCGACGATTGCGGCCGATCCCGGCACGGACGATCAAACTGCACCTGTACTGGCTTCAAGCGTAATGCCCAGGAGGTTATACAAAAAGTTAGGGAATTGTTCTATACACAAAAAACAAAAACTAAAAGGGGGATAGAGAGCTATATATCAACTCTCATCCATCCTCTCCAGAATGGAGGCTCAATCTCCTGGACTTTTAAGGCACATTTTAGAATTGATGGTTAATATCGTATATATAAGTTTTCTATTAAAAACAAGGTACATACAAAATGGTTCAGAAATGATGTCATCACTACATGATTATAGATGTCACATAATACAAAGTACACTTGACGATTCACATAAAAATTGATGTTACAAAAACATAATCCTTTACATAAACAATTGCTTCATATAATGGCTGGGCATTATCTTGACGCATTTCGCCATATCGGCATCCTCAGGAGATCCAGCCCTTGATCATCTCTGAATATACTCATGTAGGTAATTTGAGTTCTCACTCAGATATGGAATACCTGATGCAGACCATCATGGGGACGGTCCCCCCCCAGCCCCCAACAGGAGTGGTAAGAACAATGGGGAACAACTTCAGAGCCAATGGAATCCCAGGACACCTCTCCACCAGCTCCAACAGCATGGTCACTATTGTGCTGCATCAGTTGCTATCCAAAATGCCAGATCCCCATGTGTCAAGCAGACTGGGGATGTGCCTTAAAAGTCCAGGAGTTTGAGCCTCCATTCTGGAGAGGATGGATGAGAGTTGATATATAGCTCTCTATCCCCCTCTCGGTTTTTGTTGAGAGATTTATGGATGTCGGCACACTATGCTGGAAGGGGAAGTAACAATTATTCTTTGAATTGTTCTATACACAGTTGCCATTATTTCTTGAAAAAAATCTTTGTCCTGTTATCCTTTACACACCAGAACCCAGTTATTACAAATTAGTAACAGCACCTGGAGTAGGAGTCATTTATGGCGTGAAGACATTGCCTGGTTGACATAATGCAGTAGCAGAGCTGGTTGAAATAGCAGCCCTCCAGCAGCTCTTCCATCTATCTCTGCCTGTGGGTGTGTGTGTTGCTAGACTCTAGGTGATAACACAGTGCTCAGCGTGCCTGATCGCAGCCATAAAGAATTAATTAAAAAAAATTAAGTCTTAATTCTTGGACACGATTGGCCGCGACTGAGTCTTAAATTGTGGGCCGCACCGCGGCTGTAGGCAAGACACCTTTAAAATGCATGGACATGATCGCTACGTCGTGAGGAAGATCGCCAAAGTGGGGGCAAGCCCTTAACCCTCTGAGCGTTTGCCACGTGGCACGGTTTTTTTATAACCGTGCCACGGGCAATCGCGGCGGAGCACAATGTGCTCCGCCGTGATTGCCAGCTCAGCTCAGGGATGTAAACAAAAGTCCAGCGTCGCTGGAGACGCCGGACTTCTGCTGAAGAAAGGCGACGCCCCTCCAGTTTGACGGAGGTCTATGGCGCCGCCTACCCCCACCCCTTCGCGTCACCGGTGACGCGATCGGGGGCGGACCCGGAAGCATCGGCATACATGCCGATGCTCCCGACCGCCGTCAGAAGACGGCGAGACCTCGGGCGTTCCTCCGGCTAACTCGGGCTGAGTTTCATGATGCATGAAACTCAGCCCGAGTTAATTCGGGGAGAACGCTCAGAAGGTTAAAGATTATCCCTTGGAGTACATACGCACTATTTCATTTCTGTCATGTGGTACAGGTTCTAATCCTACCATTCATAAAAGCATTTTCCTAAAGGTATATTTTATGTTCCCAGGGTTATCACATTTCACTGAAAATTAAACCTACATTCCACAATAGACATAGAACATGTGAAGGGAATCATTGTAGGATACATTTGGAGTGTGATACTTGTGGAAATACTTCATATATTGACATGTATCATTAAGCTATTATTTTTCTTTCCTTGTAGTGGCTTTGTAAGGTTGTGGACTTCCCTGACCCTGCTGGGACAGTATCAGAACAAGGAGTGCTCTATCCGGGTGCTACAGGTAAGTCTACTTATATGCCAGTCTGTATGGCCCGTTTACACTGGCCTTTTCTATTCATATCTGAGATCAGGAGTGACTGCCAGTGACCTGTAAAACTATGAATACTGGACAGACCTGTTCTCTGTTGCCTCTGGAATTGGAAACAACACTAGCAGCTCAGGTTCAAGTTTGCAAGCAGTAAAAATGCAACTAGTATTATCCAGCTGTAAAGCTGCAAAGCTTCCAAAAAAAGGCTCAGCCCATTAAAAATAAATATATATACCGCATTGTTCGGACTATTAGACGCACCTTTTTACCATTAAAATCAATGGGTAAGTGTCACTGCATCTTATGGTCCGAATATGTAAAAAAATATTTTTATTTTAGTTCCAACCATCCTGGGAGCAATAGCTATACATCTCAGGAGGCAAAAATGTGTTCCATTCCCTCCAGCCAAGCCATAAAAAACACTGCCAAGAAGAGATCCTCTCTGCATTAGCACTAGCAGTACCCATTCTCTGAACACACTGACCAACTTATGGAGAGACAGATTTTGCAATTAGATTGCATGAATTGTGTATTTACATTAACATTCTGCATTGCAATAAATAAATTTTGTAGCAAAGACTCATATTGCCTGCCATATGTAAATAGCTGCTCACGGGTTAGTTGTTCAGTTCCAGATTGTAAAATGTGTGTCTCCATAAAGCTAGCCATACACGTGTCGGATTCCATGGCCAATTGATCACTCACCCGATCGATTCCGGCGATTCTGCTGGGAATCGCTGGTGTAATCAATCGGCCAATTAAGAGTATCCATCGCTGCATACCACCTTGTCTGAGCGGATTCCGGCAGGATTCCGTGTGCGATTCCACCTCCGATTCCACCTCACAAATGGCAACTCCCCCTGATCTGTGCAGAATCGGATCAGAAAGACCAACATGTTGGTTCTCTGTCGGATCCGATTCTTGGCCCCTGAACGATCGGACCTGATCGATTGGACAAGGTGGGCTGCATGTGATTCCGGCACGATCGTTTCGCGTGCACACGCCCGGAATCGATCGTGCCGGAATCCGGTGGGAATGCGACACGTGTATGGGGGCCTTAAGTTGGTCAGTGTGTTCAGACAATGGGTACTGCTTTTAAACCAAATTTATATTTGCAACCTTACTATTTTCTCTACAACAAGGACTACAGAGAAAGAGACACTGGTGGGTTGAGACAAGTGTTCTTTATTGAGTTGGGGTATTGACTCCCTGTTTTGTATTTTGTATATTTTTTTTTGGTGTACAACATATATAAACCAATAAAAAGATCTTTTTTTTTTTTTTTTTTAATGGTTTTAGCAATGTATAAACACATGGAAGGGTTTCAGCCCTGACACTCTGCTGCAGTGAAGACCCCCCCCCCCCCTTCCAGGCATTGGTCTTTTGGCTGGAGGAATATAGAGTGAATACTGCATGGTCCAATCCTGTACACTTTGCTGGAACATTCTGTATATACACTTGATATCTGAAAAGCTGTCTCTGTATTTTTTTCCCCATCATTTTCTCCTAAAAACGTCTTATTGTCAAAAAATACAGTAAACCATGTGATTTAAGTTGATTTCAAAGTAAATGTTATTTCTTTATGTCTTTAGGTTTCCCCATTCTTGTTGTCACTCGCGGGTAACAGCAGAGAACTGGTTCTTGACTAGATATTTTGAAAGATGTTCCATCACTTGATGACTCGAGGAACGCCGCTTGGTATTTTCAGTAGTCTATCATCGTCACAGTGGTACAAGAACTTGGCATCATGGCGGCCATTACACCTGCAGGTTGGAGATAGCGCCGAGCTATTGCGGACCTTCACTCAGAAGGATGTCATCCTGTTCTCTGAACTGACTGGGGATACAAACCCACTGCACCTCGATGAGGAGTTTGCAAAGGACACTAGATTTGGGAAACCTGTTATACATGGTATTCTACTCAATGGCCTAGTGTCTGCCGTCCTGGGCACTAAATTACCTGGGAAAGGCTGTGTGCTTCTCTCCCAGGACATCCGCTTCCCAGCTCCCCTACATGCTGACGAGGAGGTCGTAGCAAAAGCCCAGGTCAAGTCTTTAAAGAAATCCTTGGCTTTATTCAGTGTATCTTGTGTTGCAACACAAAGTGGACGGACTGTAATGGAGGGGACAGTGAAAGTTCTTGTTCCGGGTAACTGATTTTAAATCAAACAAACAGTTGAACGAGGAAGTCCAAGCCTAATATCCACTGCCTTGCAGACTTAGAGGCTTCACCTGCTGCTGCATTTGGTAATAAAATTGTACAACATTAAGGGCTTGTTTCCACTATATGTCGGGACCCCCTCCGCTAAGCATATTGCTTGGCAGGGACCCTGATGTAGACTTTACCTGCTCGTCGGATGCTCTGTTTACACATCAGCCGATGCAGAGGCTCAACGTACTCGACTACGTTCAGCCCTGCATCGGTGGAACAGCTCGGCTCAGTGAAGACACAGCATCCACCGAGCAGGTAATGAATGTGCTCCGTCGGGATCCCCGCCAAGCAATACGCTTAGCGGAGGGGGTCCCGACGTATAATGGAAACATACCCTAACCCTCCAAGTGTTTTGCCCATGGCACACTTTTTTATACAAGCGTGCCATGGGCAATCACAGCAGGTCACAATGTATTTCCCACCCCTTCACATTCCTGCCGCCTCCATAACATGGAGGTCAATGGTGCCCCTGCCTCTTCACTGTCATCAATGATGCTGGACGGGCAGACCCGGAAAGATCAGCCTGTCCGCCAATACGGAGGACGCTGTGGGCTCCCTCTGGAGATGAGTTTTGTTAGCATACAAACTCCCCCTGAAATAACTGTCTAAACGCCTTGGAGGTTACATGACCATTTCAAAATGTAAGTAGATATAGAATCAGTTACTGAAATCACATCAAAGTGATAATATTATTTTTGATGGTTTCAATTCTCAAGCTTTAAAAAAAAAAAAAAAAGTACCTTGTTATTCTGCCATGGAGGTCGGGTACTTTTTACAAGTTGACCACTGTGTGCCAGTTATACATGGTTTAAACTGAGCACACATGAGAAATGTTATGCAGCCACCCCTGGAGTACAAACCGGTACGTAAGGAAGTAGGTAAATCATTGGAAATAGGCCCCAGGCCTGGTGGCTGCTTTTTTGTTTTGTTTTTCTTAACATACCTGCTTATGATAAAGTCTTTTAAATAACTAAAACGTAATCATTTAGACTAGGGGTGTCAAACTTCAGGCCTGGGGCCAAATCCGGCCAGCAGAGTAATTATATTTGGCCTGCAAATTTTTTTACACATAAAAAAAATAAAAAAATCATTACACAGACGTTTCTTTTGACAGTTAATATCACATGTTATAGTATTACTCTTTGCTTGTTCCAGATTTAATGCAAAGCTTAAGTTTGTTTCCATATGAAATGTTTATTTACAAGTTATAAGACACATTTCCTCCCCCCCAATGGAGGGGAGAATGCACCCCCTCTGCCTTCTCAATCAAGCACTGCTGTGGAGGCAGAGGTGGGGAATCTCTCAGAAGGAATATCCTCAGTTAAGAAAGATTTAGGGATAATTTCTTACCCTGCTGCGCTAGTTTGCCATATTCCAACCTTTACATAAATGTTGATATATCACAGTGAAACAAAAAGGTTTTCCTACCACCAAGGTGGGAGGAATTAAGGGATGTTTCAGGCAATACTTAAGTTGTATAAAATAACATACACTGTTTTAATCAATGAAGTGCCATACAGGGCTGGTCTTCCATCTGATTGCCCCCCACTCTTGGTTGATGGCTGGTAGAGGGTGGATTGTATGTATGTATGTATGTATGTCTGTCCAGGCAGAGCAGAACAGAAATCAATTTAGCTGGGAAAGTGCTGGCTGGCTGGGTGCTTTTTCAGCCCAGCCTGGAGCTTTGTATGTCAGCTTGATCTGACATACAAAGCTCTGTCTCTACATAGACAAAGATCAGTTCTGTCTATGCAGAGCTTTTTTTGCCCAAAACAAGACATCAGATATAATGTATTTTTCTACCTATATGCCGCTTCGGCTGCTAAGACGCATCGTCACCCGGAGCTGTCGACGGTGCGTCTTATCAGCTGAAGCGTCATATAGGTAGAAAAATACATTATATCTGATGTTAAGGAAAATGTAGCATAATCCATGGACTCTGGATCTGCCCATATATACTACTGTCCATCCATGGATGGTACACATTAGGCCCTATTTAAAATAGCTGCATTTACATTGCAGTACTGCAATGCAGCGCGGCTAGTGTTAAAACAAGGAACACAGATTTCCATAGGACAGCGGTTTCCAAACTGGGGGGGTGGGCTTGTCTCCATGTGAATGTTTGTTGTCTCTGCATGAGTGTAGTGTCACTATGTGATTGATGAATATTTCTGTATGATTGGTGTGAAAATGTCACATTAGTAGTAGTACACGATACTGCAACACAAATACCGCTAATGTGAAATGGCCCTCAACCTGAAACTGTAACTGAATCAATCTGAAACTGTATTTTGAATGGGGGTGGGGTGCTTGATAATGTTCCTATCTAGAAAAGGTTTGGCAACCATTGGAAATCTGTGTACCTTTCACACTTGCCCTGGGTTAGCATTAAAGCAAGTGCATTACCGTGTATGGGAGACGCAAGTGGAATGCAATGCAAAAAAGTGATTGGATATGCGTCCATTACCTACAAAAACTGCCACTGCAGCGCACATAGTGTGAAAGCACCTTTAAACTACTAATACTATGTACGCGCGGAGGCACACCCCACGTATTCCACAGGAAACATGTACACCATTTACCTTTCTTAATGTGCTGCGTTTTCAAGTGCCCTGCTGCATGCGTTATGCTTGCGCTTGTTTTTTAAAATCCATTTAATAAAACACACAACTACAAGCACAATGTCTAGTAAACAAGGAGGCCACGTGACGGCCATTCGTTTTGCCCCAGAAAAGTGGAGAATAGTCAGTAAAACTGCTCCTCAGTCCAGCACGTTATCTCAGATGGGGCTCATTTATAAACATATATAGGACAGTATGCTTGTGGTGTAGACTTCTGGTCACGTGTGCTGATCTCTCCTATACATTGGAGTAGATGGGTAACGTTAGTACATCCCGCATTTCATACCGCAGCCCTCCTTCACCGGACGGCTTTCGCTAGAACTGTCTTAGAGGAGGTCTCGGCTCCTCCCCCGTGTACACGCCCCTCTAGCTAGTCCCACCTCTCTTCCTCGTGACACTGTCGCCTGTCACGCCCCGCATGTCACAGTAGCCCCGCCCATAGCCGCTGGACACGCCCCCGTGAATGGCCGGGCCTGCGCTCAGTAGGGTTGGTGTGGGGTTGCCGGGATGGCGTTTATGGAGAAGCCGCCGTCCAATAAGCTGTATCTGGATGATACGGTGCCGCTCACCGCCGTCATAGAGGCCAGCCAGAGCCTGCAGTCACACACTGTAAGTGTCCGGGGGTCACATCGTGTGTGTGTGTACACTGACACTGCTTGTGCACAAGGTCCGCATTCACTGCTGTGTGTCATGGATGTGCGCTATGTGTTGTGTTTGTGTGTGTGTGTGTGTGTGTGTGTGTGTGTGTGTGTATATATGAGATCATCATTCATGTCATGTGTGTGGTCAGTCTGTCATACTCTACACATGGGATGTATGCATCATAGGAAGTCCTTGTAGCTTGTGTACTAAAGGTAGTACAGGTGAGATACAATGTAATGTGTAACAGTGTATGTGTAGCATATACAGATGATCTACCATGTAATAGTGTATGATATACAATGTCATAGTGTATGTGTAGCATATACAGATGATATACAATGCAATGTGTAGTAGTGTATGTGTTGGGTATACATGTGATATACCATGTAATAGTGTATGTGTATGATATACAATGTCATAGTGTATGTGTTGGGTATACAGATTATATACAATGTAATAGTGTATGTGTTGGGTATACAGGTGATGTACCTTGTAATGGTGTATGATATACAATGGAATAGTGCTTGTGTTGGGTATACAGGTTATGTACCTTGTAATGGTGTATGATATACAATGTAATAGTGCTTGTGTTGGGTATACAGGAGATATACAATGTAATAGTGTATGTGTTGGGTATACAGGTGATATACAATGTAATAGTGTATGTGTTGGGTATATAGGTGATATATAATGTCATAGTGTATGTGTAGCATATACAGGTGATTATACAATGCAAATGTAAACCCAAACCCACTCTTATAAAGTCTTGTACAGTAAATTCATGGTATCTAAATAAGTACAGTATATTATATAATATATGTAGGGGTGCACATAACATTTATAGCTCCTTTTATGTGTACCATGTGTACAGAACATTTATGAGCTCCTCAGATGAGTACCAGGAGATGGTGTTTGGTACTCACCCCATATGTATGTGGTCTCCCTCACTGTCTTCTGCGTCAGCCTCCTGCATGGTAGGTTCTGCTGCAGATGGACCTCCCTGTTCCTTATTTAGTCTCTGATTAACACAGTTTGATCCCCCAGATCTCATACCTCAGTAGTACAACCCTGACATTTTCTGGCTTAGTAACTAACCCCTGAGACTACCTGCAGTCCCAATGTCAACCTTTCATAGTCATATTCCAACTGTCACACAGTGCTTTTCTCCAGGGCTGTGGAGTCGGAGTCGGAGACATTTTTGGGTCCCTGGAGTCGGAGTCGGCAAAAAATGGACAGACTCCGACTCCTACTAAATTTAAATGGAATAAAAAAAAAAATACTTCAAATGTCGCAATTAACAAACGGTCATCATGACCGACTTCTCTGCAATAAGAATAAATGCATGCAGCGCATAACATTACATCGCCCACTGTGACCCTCGCCTAAAGGCCCCCACGCACATACCGAGTGGGGGCCGACAGACCAGCTCAGATGAGCTCTAGAGTGCAGCGTGATGATGTCATCACTCCGCTCTCCAGAGCTGACAGCATCGGCTGACATCCTTTGTGTGCCGACCATCAGCTTCAAGGAAGATGCCGGTCTTCATTGAAACTAACAGCATCGGCCAGAGATTATCGGACATGTCCGTTCTCTTGCCGGCCGAACTGTGGGCATCCCCGATCGGTGAGCATGCACGCCCATCGGTCGGCGGCAAAATCGGCCGCCGCTCGGTGCGTGCATGGCAGCCTTAACTCTCGCTGATAATGAAGTAAATGTTTGTTGTCGGACTAAAGACGCTTGTATAAGTGATGGGAATGAATCCCCAATAGTTCAAGACTGAAGCTGTAAAGCATTTGGAAAACCGCTGTCATTCAGCTGAAATACTTAGATTGTTTAGCTTCAACTTTACACATGACTGGGATTCCAGGGAATTAGGAATCATGTTTGAAGTGCCCCTTTCAACCCCACCTCTTCTTCTTGATGCTTCCACTGCCCTATCTTCATTCAGAAGATCATAACAACAAGCTTGGCACACACGGGTAGATCTGTAAAGATTTGAGTACATCAATAAACGTGCGCGCAATCATGGTATTGATTGTACTCTACTCTGTTTACAAACCTACCCGTGTGTGCTTTCCCTTGGGTGGATCAATAGACCCGCTCGAAGTAACTTGATTGAACGGGGTTCCCACATGTTTTTTGAGAAACCCTGTCAATCTCCAATTACCTTTGGCATGGAGACATGATCTCATGGAAATTATTGGAACACTGCGGCTGCTGCCTTCTGCTCAGCCGTCGGCTGTCAGTGTGAAGGGGGCGGGGCCAGCACTCTTCACTCGGACGCTGCTTCTCCCCAGCTTGTGGCGTGTTGTAAATCACACACTGCAAGCTGGGGAGAATGGGTCCCCATTGAACAGGAATGGATGTGCCCATGTGGTGCACATTGATTTCCCGATCAATGACAACGTGGTGCCTAGCTTAAGGAAAAAGCAGCAGCATCTTCTGCCTAACTACCTTTCTCTGCTTTAATTGGCCATTACAGTCCAGTGTTGGTTTCCTGGCCAGTAGTTCTGTGGTTAGTGTATGTTGCCTTCCTTTCCTTCAATAGATGGATACATACATTAGCATATTACATACAGAGGAGTCGGAAGAATCAGAAACTGAGGAGTCGGAGTCGGGGAATTTATCGTCGGACTCCACAGCCCTGCTTTCCTCTTGTCAGATTTTACCATATGTCTACTCTGACTTTCATCCCTCAGATCTCCAACACCCTTAGAAGTCACATCTTTTTTTTTGGATTAGTCATTTACATTCCTAATTTCACAGCCCTTACTGCAAACTTTCATAGTTATTCATATTTCCCTGAGGTTATCCAAGTGATATAAATTGTATACATGTAACATTTAGCTGCGGCCGCCCAGACACGGCGCGCCTCCAATTTGTTAGTACACATATGAGCTGTGTAACAATAATGCAGGTACACAGAGATAGTTTTTGGCCCTTTTGAGTACCAGAGTACCACCAATGTGCATTATTCAGCATATGATATAAATACATTTAATAGTATATATCTATACTTTACAGTACGATATAGAGAATATGCATATTATGCACAATACATGTTATAGTATATAATGTATAGTACATTAAAAAGAATATACCAGTAATATAATATACAGCACAATATAAAGTCTATGTAAGTGTCTCTATGTAAGTATATATATGTGTGTGTGTGTGTGTATGTATGTACGGTATGTGTGTGTATATGTGTATAAATATGTCACTAGTTAGGGTTTTATTATTTATCTATATTGAGCTGAATGTTATATTCTATTATTGAATGTGTGTGGGGATGTGTATAGGAGCCCAGCTTTGGGAATGATGTATTGTTCTTCTCTCAGGATTTAAGAGGAATGGAAAGTGAAAGTATATAGGACTGTGTGAGGTGCGTGAGGTAATGATGCCATGGATGTGGTCTGGGCTTGCTCACAGGCCTCCACATATTAATATGTTCCATTTCATTGTGGGCCTGTATGGCAGCCAAGCATGAGGTATTTTCAGATAGAGAAGTCCACACTTGCAGCTTCCTTACATTTCCCCTGACGTGTTTATGGTGCTTCGGGCACTGCATGGTGTGAGGGGTAGAGATACGCAGAAATACTTCTGTTCTCCAGGTTTTCTCTCTGAGGAAACGTTGGCTTCCAAAGGCGCTTCTCCTCTTTGCCAGACTCATCATCTCATCTCGCATAATGCAGTGCCTGGGGTTCTGCATTGTGTGTGAAGATCAAGAGGACCCCATACACATCCTGGAAAGTAGGATAAAGCAGAGATCAGTAACAGAGAGCATATTTCTAATCACTCCTACACTTTTAAGCCCCCCATACACCTTTATATCAGGCCATACAATATCCATTAGATCTACCAACAACTATGAAGTATAGTGACCTCCCTGATAGAATACATAGTGATTGAAAGGTATATGTCACTGCTATGTAGTGCCGGGT
>CM070037.1:102790665-102803178 GCA_036250615.1 Ptychadena robeensis | reverse complement strand
GGGGGTGGTAGTGGTATCTGACCAGGAGGGTTATTTGATGTCTTATGGAGGGGGGTGGTAACGGTATCTGACAAGCAGGGTTATTGCGGTGTAGGGCTGGACAATAATTCAATATCAATATATATTGTGATATAATTGTATATCGAAATGTCGGAAATTTATATCGAAATATCGGAAATGTGTTTACAAATTGTATAATTTGTTACTGGATGACGTTCATTCAGGGACGGTCTTGGAGAGATTGTCTCCCTGGGCGAGCACTCCCTCTGCCGCCGCCCCCCCCCCTTTCCCCAAGAGAGATCATGCTGCCCCCCTATGCCTCCCCATCGATGTGTGGGCGCAGTGATCTGCAGCTATGCACAGGGAGGCGCATCTCCATAAAGCAGGGGGCCCATCGACATCAGCCTCCCAGTGTCACTGATGTTCATTCTGCTATTGACAGGGGGACACAGAGGGGCAAGGCCTGACATGTCTCCTGTCCATAGAATGAACTCTCAGTGACACGGAGGGGGGGAGGCACCTACATACAGGTATTTCAGTTGAGGGGAGGTGTATGGACTGACCCCCCCTGGTGCTATAGCGCTGCCTGGAGGTATTATAGACTTTGCAAATTCAGTCCAAATAGCGGTGCTTTGTAACAATAATGCAGGTACACATAGCTAGTTTTTGGCCCCTTTTGAGTACCAGAGTACCACTTAGTGTTATAAAATTTTGCTGCAACTTATTAAGGTATTGCCATATTTCATACGGTCTAGCAATGTCAAGCATGACGATTTATGGTATTTTACAGATAATACTGAATGATTGTTATGAATGGGAACGTGTTGTACAGGAAACATCCGCCGTATGATTCTGTGTGATAAACATGTGTTGAAACTTGTGACTGGAAGAGACTCCCATAGCGGGATGATGACTCCGCTCTATTACAACACATCCGTTACACACAGTGTGAAAATCATTCATCGTTCCTGCTTACACACCAACTGCAGCCTGCCATTCACTATATCAGGACAGGCTTGTGCTGAAGGGAAGCTAAAGCCAATCCATTTTGTTTAATGCAACTGGTCATCCTGCCAGTAACGTTACTTTTTGTATGCAGGTGATTACACTCCGTATGGTATGGAGATTCTGCATGGACACTTTTGGCTTCTCTCCTAAATTACCGTATTTTTCCTACGATAAATGCACCCCGTAGTTTTGAGAAAAGTAGAAAAAATAAAATAGAGAGGCGCAGCCATTCACATACAAAGTGAGTATTCAGCAAGAATATTCCTGTTGTAGAGACAGGGACTTGCACAAAGACTTATTTTGATAACTGATTTGACTACACATTCACCTGATGAAGCCCTAAAAGAGAGGGTGAATTGCCTCGAGGACTATGAGGCTAAGGCTCCACTACCGACGTGTTGAATGTGCGGTGTGCTCATGGTTTTCCTGCAGGTTTTCACCTGTTTTTTTCTCTCCAGTCCATTGACAGTCTATTGACCTGTCAATGGGCTAAAACCCGCGTCCATTGATTGCGGCATGGGCATGCATTTGGGACGCGGATTCGGAGCAGTTTAATGCAGCCGTAGGAAAAAAATAACCACGTCAGTTGAGCTGGGCGCATTGGAGGTAATAGGGAGCGGAAAAACTGCGCTGCATCCGCTTCCAAACCACCCAAGTGGAGAATTAGGGCATGTTTCCACAGCATTTTGTGATCTGTTGGATATATTGAATATTCAGCATGTTCCAGCAAAGTAAGTAGGGCTGGACCATGCAGTGTTCAACCTATATTCCTCCAGCCAAGCCAAAAGGCCAGTCCTGATAGCAGAGCTTAGTTCCAGCAGAGTGTACAGGGCTGAAACCTTATCATATGTCTATACACCAGCAGTACTCTTTCTCTGAACCCACTGACCACCTTATAGAGAGACACGATCTGGCACTAACAACTTACTCATGAGCAGCTCTTTACATATGGGAGGAGATATGAGTCTGTTGCACATAGTTTTTTTGTTGCAATGCAGAATGCTAATGTAAATATACAACTCATGCTTTCTAAATAGCCTAATATAATGCTAATACAGATAAAATCTCTTGTGAACCTCTTTGCTGTGCATCAGTGTATCAAATTATCCCTTTTGATACAGAGCTATTCCCCACAGCCAGGAACTTAAAAAACAATCCACACCCTCATTTTTTTTTCTTCACATTTGGACCATAAGATGTACTGACATTTTCCCAGAAATCTTTTGGGGAAAAAGTGTGTCTTATAGTTACAGGGTCGGACACATCTACATTCAGGTAGGTGTTCTGTAGTACACAAAGTTTATGCCTGGCATACACATGCCGATAAGCGGCCGATTTTTCACCTGACCGACGGGCGGAAAAATTGGCCGCTTATTGGCATGTGCCCACATGGAGCGTCAGATCCCTGTCGCCCCACAGCTCGGCCGGCCAGAGAACGGACATGTCCGATAATCTCTGGCCGATAGAAGCCGATGGCATTAGCTTCAATGAAGACCGGCGTCTTCATTGAAGCTAATGGCCGGCACACAAAGGGTGCCGGCCAACTGAAGGGGCCCCATAATGCACCGGGGTGCAAACGTGATGACATCATCACCTTTTGCATTCCGGTGCATATCGGAGCTGGTCTGTCTGCACCCGTCGGGGTGTGTATGGCAGGCATAAGATGGTAACACATAATCTGCAAAGGCTGACAAAAGGAAGCTCACAATAACCACAAATAGTTTTCTGTACTCGCAGATGTAATCTGTCTCAAGAAAAGTTTGTACAAAAAGAAAATGTTTTTGTAACTTAGAACCCTGCTGTAGGTAGCCTGATAATGCTGCTTGTAGGGTAAAATCAACTTAATTCAATTAATTTTTTTGATTGATTGTAAATCTATGGTTAGATCAACCTAAAACAATTAAAATTGAAAAAAAATGGTTTAAAAATAATTGGATTGTTGGTAAATTTTAATTGGTTATATTGAAATTGATTACACTTTCAGTCGATCCCAAAAAATGTGATCAAATATCTGTTACTACAGTTGGCAAACATACAATCAATCACCAATTTCCCTGACCCCACAAAATGGATCTTTTTAAGTTGATTGAACAATCTAGACATGTATGGGGAGCTTACCCTTTAAGCAGGGTACAGACGTGGAGAAATGGGTCAAATCGATGGCCGTTTCGAGCGCCGTGCCCGCTCACGGCCATCTATCTGACCCATATAATCTGCACCCACCACTGTTTTCGAGCGGGATTGAAAACAGCTTTATCGGACATGACCGTAAATACGGCCGATGTCTGCTGCTTTGCCTAGAGACCGCTGGTCTCCAAGCAAAGCTTCAGCTGAGCCGGGGAGAGAGCAGAGCCGTCTCTCCCCAGCCAGCCGATATCTGACAGCAGCGTGATGACGTCATCACACTGCTGCAGGAAACATCGGACGGCTCGAATATCCAGCCGTCTGTACCCTGCTTTAACCATGGGTGTTGCACTCCGGCCTGGGGGTCTAATCTGGGCTGTGGTGTAATCATATGTGGTCTGCAGGATTGCTTTTTACGTGTTATTGAAGGGCCCTTTCACTGGGTTCATTCCTTTTGTCTCTCTCCTTATAGAATGCCATATAATAGACCTGTTGCCTTTTGCACTATTGTTAATCTTTAAACATTTGAATGACTTATGTTACCTGTTACTGCTGATAACAATCGTGTAAAATGAATTTCTATTTCCTCACCAGAGTTGTAAAAATCACGTCATGGAAGTTCTTACCTTTTGTGCTATTTCAGGTTTTTCAGAATTGTAATTTTTTTTCAAGATCTCTAAATGTTTGAGACAGAAAGACCAGTACAACAAGTTTAAAGGTGAACCTAAGTCAGTGAAAAATGTATGTATACCCAGAACTGTTATGGATATGAGGAAGGATTAGAATTACAGTCAAAAGTTGTCACTTCCTTGTAAAGTAAGTGAGAAGGAATTTATTTTATGGTTAAAACAGAAGTAGAAATTTTTTTATAAAAGTGATGAAATAAGAAGACAATCATTACGTGGGTTTTAAACTGAAAGTAAAAAAAACCACATAGTTTAAATAGACATAATACTCACCTGTCCGCATCATTCACATCCTGGAAAACTGCTACACTGCAGTGATGAGAGGTTTGCATCCAGGGGAGAGAGACGCTCCTCATCTCTCATCACAAAGTCTTGCAGATGTTACGCTGATGTCACAATCCTGCGGGAATGGTCAGGCGTGACTTCCTACAGCCACAAGGGCACTTGGGACAGACGTGGCAAGGCACAACGTCAGGCAGGGGTGATCTCTGAAAAGTCGCCCCTCCTGATGGCAGAAAAAGTTTTGAGTGACCTACAAGGTGGTAGGTCGCTTTAAGGCCACATGTTCAATCGGTTAATCTGAACTATTTATGCATTTATACAGAATTTGCATTTCTAGAGACTGATATGGCAATGGAAATCCTATAAAAGACAAGGTTTTAATTACCATAGGTATTTCACTAGAGAGGTCCCACAATGACCGTGCTGCTGATAGTAGTGTTGTACATTGTACATGTTGTACCCTCTACTGTGCTGGCCGGAGCTCTATACTCTGAATGGCAGTTTAGGAGTTAAAGAGGTGGAGAAGCTATCTCGGACAGCTTCCCTGCCTCTAGCCCTGACCAGCAAAGCTGTATGTGAGGTGGGCAGCTTGTATCCAACTCCCATACAGTGCAGATGCTAGAGATGCCCGCGGGCAGCTCTCCTATCTACATCTGCACTGTCAAAGCTTAAGCAGCCCAGCTCACACAGAGTCAACAAACAGCCGGAGGAAACATCCACCCAAGGGCAGACCTCTCCTCTGCAGTGTGTTATCAGCCTAAAGGTTGATAACACATTGCTTGGCTGTGTCTGTGTAAAAGCTGGCAGCATGAGTGCAGTATTCACACAGTCAGAGCTGGATGGGAGAGATGCCGCTGGCAGTCCTTTCATCCAGCTCTGATCCTAATGGAAAACATCAGCGGGGCTCTGATAATGTAAACAATGCAGTGCAGATTGGAGATCCAGCCGTGGGTGGCTCTACCATGTTACAGCTCCTTCAGCTCCCATCTTCTTGCCGGGAGAGCTGGCAGGGACCCAAGGTAAGATCACCCAGGGCCGACCCTTCGGACTATAAGACGCAGGCATTTTTTCACTCCAATTTTGGTCTTAGTGTCCTAAAAATGTGGTAATGGACTGACCAAAAGTGATCAAACATCATGGATGGAGCAATGATCAGACATGTTGGTAAATTTAGTAGTTTCCGAAGTATTTGGATGGATTTGTAGCTGAAGCTGTACTTTGGCGCATGTGCACATTAGGAAAGGAGTCAGTTACACCATCTGGTTGTACGATTGATTAATATTGTCAGTGGATATTTGAAAGACACAAAGTGACCAAGCTGAAGATTGAGCAAGCAAAAGCCAGTGTGTGTATGGCAACCTTAATGATGCAACACTTCTGTTCTGCAGACATAGATGCCATTCTGTGCAAACAATGAAGCTGATAGTTCACACTCTGGCGTGAGCAGAATCCATAAGCTTCATTGTTTGCTAAACCCCAAGCCACAGTCCAGGAAGGGGAGGCCGTACTTACAGAGATAACCCTGTGGCCCTAAAGCTAGACACACACGTAGATCTGTAAAAAGATTTGAGTACAATCAATCAACATGCGCCGTCACGGTGATTGATTGTACTCTAATGCTAGCCATACACATGCCGATAAGCGGCCGCTCGCACCGTCGGTCAGGTTAAAAATCGGCTGCTAATCGGCATGTGCCCACATGGGGCGACAGATCCCTGCCGCCCCACTGCTCGGCCGGCCAGTGAACGGACATGTCCGGTAATCTCTGGCCAATGGGAGCCGAGGGCATTAGCATGAGACCGGCGCCTTCATTGAAGCAAATGCCGGCACACAAAGGGTGCCGGCCGACTGAAGGGGCCCCATAATGCACCAGGGTGCAAACGTGATGACGTCATCACATTTGCATCCCGGTGCAGATCGGGACTGGTCTGCCTGCACCCATCGGGGTGTGTATGGCAGCCTTAATCTGCTTACAATCCTACCTGTGTGAGCTTTCCTTCAAGCAGGATCAATAGAGCCCGCTCAAAGAAACTCGATTGAATGGAGTTCCAACATGTTGGAAAGCCCCTTTCAATCTCCATTACTTTGCATGGAGACATGAGTCTTCATGCAAAGTATTGGAGGTGCCGCTGCTCCTGCCTCCTGCACAGCCTGGACTCTGCTGTCAGTGAGAAGGGGGCGGAGCCAGCAATCCTCACTCTACTTCTCCCCAGCTTGTAGCGTGTTGTGATTCACATGGCTACAGGCTGGTGAGAACGGGTCCCCATTGAACGGGAATCAATGTGCCCATGTGGTGCACATTGATATCCGTTCAATTGATCCCCAGTCAATAACAGTGTGGTGACGTCCCCACGCTGTGTTTGATCGGGGGTCGATTGCATGGGAATCTACCCATGTGTGCCTAGCTTTATGCTATGAACCATTACATTAGGATATGGGCTCCTTCTCTAGTTTGTTACCAATATACACATTCCCAGTGCTTATTGATACCGGACATACCCAGCGAGTTGACATGGTAGCGAAACAGGCGGTGACTAGCCAATGTGAGGGTAATATCCCTATACTAACGCATAAGATTTGCCGCATATTTATGAATCAATGCCACATATCTGCACTCCTGAAGACGCAATCAGCGAAACGTGTTGAGTATATTATATATACAACTGTAGCATATCTGATGAAAGTTACATGATGAATGTTGGATTTCACTTCTGGATTTTGATATTAGTTGAATAAATTGCTCACACTAATGTTTTGGTCTTAGTTGCCTTGAAAGTCCTCAAGTTGCCAAAGCTCCTGTACCAAAAGGACACGGCAGAACAATACGTTTTTTTGGTTTTTGATATTAGTTGGGATGTGGCATCATATATTTTTAAGGTCAATTGTGAGTCCTTCTTTAGTTATATGCAGGATCATAGCTTGTCTTTTCCCTGTGTCTTCTTTGTGTTAGTCCAAGGATATAACCACACAACATACCTTAGGAAAGTTGAGACCTAGGAAGGACTATTCTGTTGTATACGCTGATCTGTTAAGATTTTTAATGATGTATATTGAAGCCATACAGGAAAGCTGGATGTTTTGGGGGATCTGTCCCTTCACTTGTAGGCCATGTGTCCACTACTGTCCAGCGCATGGAAAAAGACACGCGCCAGCACATTTGCCATCAGATTTCACTGCGGGCAGTTTACCTAATAATTTAGCTTACCAAAGATGTGGGAAAAGCATCGGGGACTGATTTTCCATGTCTCTCTTCCACTGTCTCATTTATTAGTCAAACTGCCCACTGTGGCAGGAAATCCGCTCTCAGATCGGCCACTGTGTGTTTTCCTTGCGCTTCCCTTGCGCTAGATCAGTGGTGGGCAACTGAGTTCATATGGAGGGCCACAAGTGTGGCCCTTGTCATCACTAAAGGGCCGAACATAACATCGATCCAGACTCTCCCCCCGTCGACATATCTCGACAGGCAGTCAAAACCCGACAGCACCCACCCCCCTCCTGCTCCTGGGTGCAGTGCTCATATGTAGACCTGGTTTCCCCAATCAACATTGACAATTTTACAGATGTAGGACAGCCAACATTGATTAGGAAAGCTGGGTCAGCATGTGACCACTCCAGGGTGTGACCCTATGCATTAACAGTTTTGGGGGCCGCATTTGGAGGACCAATGGGGGCCACCGAACAACACCCAAAGGGCCACAGGTTGGGCACCTAGGCGCTAGATGCTTGCCAGCTCAGGGTAAACCAGTTATCCTACATTGGTGGCTCTAAAGAATGGGGCATGAAAATGAAGAAAGTTGCTGTTTAGGAATAAAGCAGAGCGGTTTCTTAGCCGTTTGTGTCCAAACTCCAGAAAAAGCAATTGAAGGACAACAGATCCCACTCAAATAGATAATTAAACCCCCTGGCGGTTTCCTGGGTGCAGCTCGGAATAAATTTCCTCCAAATAGTGGTACGCTCTGGGTAGTTTACCTCTTGCAGCCATGGCCGCACCATGCCTCCGTGTACATTGTAATCCATGTGTTTTTAGTATCGTTTTGGAAGGGGGCTAACCCAAAATAATGGGAACACCATGGGGGGTCAAATATTGTTAACAAAGAGGACAAAAAACAACCTTTCATAAATGTGTACGTCTGTAATATCCACTTATATTATATTGTTGTATATCCAGAACTAGGAGATGGTCAATTAGACTGGAAAATCTACAGACACAGCTGCTTTATGTGATTGGCTCAGTTTCAGTCTGCATAAGATTTACATGCGAATGTTGAAATGTTGGCGTCTCGTTGCCCGTCGCAGTTATTTTTAGGCTGCCGGAGAAGCTTTGTGCAAGATGGGAAATGTAGTGAAGCGTGGAAGGTCCGGGCTGGTGACATATTATGTGTCTGGCTGTGTAATACGAATGCCTATCACAGGTTCGGGGTTATGTTGGTAACCTTGATGCTGCAGGGATTTATGTGTTAGAGTTGCACGTTAGCCCTCTGCACGGGTCTATGAACTCGCTGAGGTGCTGATTACAATGATTATATGATTTTCCGTGGCTTTTCATCACGCTCTGACTGCATGTCAGTGGCCAGTGACAGCTGCTGTGTGTTTACCATTCCATATAAATGTGTTTGATCTCTGCTCAGAGGTCCAGGTGAGTGTATGTTGATGCTGGATGGGTCTAGGGTGCCATGGGTTATACTCCTATACCAGAGATCTGCCTGGCCAGTGATTAACATCCCTTGTGGGTTCTTGGACTTATATATATTATAGAAAAATATTTACAGTAAGATCACACAAGCGAAGAAGCGTTGTTTGGCATCGGGCAACGTCAGGGGTGTGCAAACTTTTTGACCCGTAGGCCCCATTGGCTTTTTAAATTTGATAAAGGGGCCGAACCAAGAGCCTGTAATGGCCACAGGTGGGGCAATTCTATGCATCGCCGGCATCACTAATGATGACAGTTATGTGTAATAGGCGACGTGTGACAGGGACGTTGTTATCTTTTTACATTTCCTGCACTAAAAAATGGTCATTCATTGCAGTGAGCAGAGATAATACGTAGGGACTGCCTGTTATCGCCAGGAGGATGCACCCACAGTGTCATTTACACTCCATTATACCCAAGGCAATATTTAGACACCCCTAGGTATTATGTGCACTAATTGCAGAGAACAAGCGGAGGGGAGCATCTTTTCAGCAAGGTGAAAAAGGGCGGGAAAAGAAAGCTGCATCCGGCCCCCGGGCCTTAGTTTGGGCTACATCTTTACTACTTGTTAAATTTACACTTCTTACACACAGTAAGCAGCCTGGGGTGTGTTTTGCCCGTGTTAGGAGGGCGCATTATCTTTAGATTTTAAATGGATGCATCATGTCGCTTTGCGTTAATGCCAGGCTCGTCATAGCCCATTGCTCTCAATGGACAGCGTCTCCATCACACACAGGGATTTATGATGCAATGGAGACATAGGGTTTGTGTTCCCTGGCTGTCATGGATGCAGATTGCCCCTGTGTTAAATCGCATATACACCGCATTGGCGTTAACCTGCCATTTTGAAGAAAACACGTAAAGACCACAGCTAAAAAGCATTACTGGGTGCCCATGCTTCGTTGGCGATCCTTCCACAAGTATGTCTGCAACCCTTAAACTCCAATTGGGGGATGTTGCAAATAATATTGGATTTTCTGTACACCTAGTGATGATACCTAATATACTTCTGATGGGTGTTTATCAATAAAAAGCCCAACTCCGAGCATTTAAAAAAATTAGATGGCCCTTTCTCAGGCAGAAGGCAATGTCCTATACATCTCCAAGGGTACTTCTTTGGTCACAAGATGTTTTTAGCTTTATTGAAGTAGTAATGCTAGGCATACACATGCCGATAAACGGCCGGATTTTAATCTGACCGACGGGCGTGCGCGCTCTCGCCGTCGGTCAGGTTAAAAATCGGCCGCTAATCGGCATGTGCCCACATGGGGCGACAGATCCCTGTTGCCCCACTTCTCGGCCGGCCAGAGAACGGACATGTCGGAAAATCTCTGGCCGGCGCGAGCCGATGGAAGCCGATGCCATAAGCTGCAATGAAGACGGCGTCTCCATCGCAGCTTATGGCCGGCACACAAAGGGTGCCCAGCCAATAGAAGGGGCCCCACAATGCAACGTGATGATGCCATCACGTTAGCATCTCGGCATACATCGGAGCAGGTCGGTCTGACCTGCTCGGTGTGTGTATGCCGAGCATAAGAATATAGGGTGTTAAGGACCCCTTATCTAGAGGCTTAATTTACCCACCCTTCCTTGATAATGGATAAAAGTACAAAGTGTTGGCCAAATGCCATATTCTACTTATCCACTGTGATAGATAGATAGATAGATAGATAGATAGATAGTTGCAGCTTGACCTTTTAAAGAGACGTTTTGTGCTTGGTGTAATTGGCACTAGATGTTCCAATAATAGGGCAGAATGCCCCAGAAAACTCACATAATAAGTAAACCCAGAATGTCACCCCTACTCTATTCTCTTCTGTTATGGGAGGAAGCCAGACAGCCGGTGAAATACCTGATCAAGCCGTTTATTAAAAATACAGACATTTTCTCCTTTGACAACCATTATATGATCACTCGAAATATTGCACAGGATTAACCCCCCGAAGCGTGGCAGATAAATAGGGAATCTCTCCTGCGATTCCAGGGAACTTAAGTTAAGTATATATTTTAGGAGCACATTGTGGAGCACTATTCCACCATCGTGCTGGCTCAGGTCAGTCAAAGCATTAATGAGTGCTTCCTCTTGTGCGATGTATACATCCCAGGAAGAAGGGGAATGTCAGTTTAATGTCGAAAGCAGAGTGCAGTTATTTCATCATTCTTTAACAGAATTATCATTGCTTATGAGAATGTAGCTCATGACACATTTGGGTCTATGAACGGTTGATCGGTGACAAAATACTTCTCGTTAATTTCCACAGACGTGTAAAACTACTTGTATATCCTCTGCATCAAGAATGTTACTTATATTACATTGAAAAAACAAAGGAAATGACACCTTTCGAATCTGGGGTCTTAAAGTGGTCCCCCGCATAAGAATCAATCAATGTGATTATTTAAACTTTATTTCATCTTTTCAATGAGACAAAAGTACAACAAAAGATTTAAAAAACACACACAAGGAAGAGGAAAGTTCTTGTGGAGACCTTCCTCTTTGTGCACAATATTGGAATGGTTCTCAAAGTGAGATAAACTTTAGACATGATGACATAAATGTAATCGTGCGTAACATGTTTCAATCCAATTGGGGCTTCATCAGGGCCAAGAGGACAGGAGAGAAAAGGAAGACATAAGTGCACTGACTCCGGAATCAGATTGCTTAAGACCGAGGTATAAACATTGCTCAGATTGAGATTCAGTGGTCGCCCCTACAAGATCGGTAAAGAGGAGAGCGAAGGCCACACCTTCAATCTGATTAGTAGGCTCTGAGTGTTTGCTTATTATTAGTAGTATTAGTTATTATTAGTATTAATGACAATCACCTACTTGTATGCAAATTATGTGGTGGTCTTCAATCTGAAGTTGATGAGGCCAAACACTTGGTTAGATTTGTTAAAGCTCTCCAAGGAGACAATGGGTATGATGTGAACAGGGAGGAGAAACCCAGATAAATAACCTCCAAAATTAAGTGGGCAAACCAGGCACAGCTTAGCTTTCTTTTCTGGCCCTTTGTCACTTTGAGGAAAAGATGCTCCCCTCCACTTGTTCTCTGCAATGAGTGCGCATAATGCCGATAGGTTTCCAAACATTGCCTTAGGCTAGGTTTCCACTGCGTTTTTCAGTCCGTCAAGGTCCCTCCGTCAACATAATCATGATATCAAGGCATACCTAACCTTTTTTTTTTTCTATATGAAAACAATCCGTTACTAATGGATTCAATGCATTGTCTATGGGTACCTCATCGCACCCCCCTTGCGTTGGTCTCCGATGCGTCAAGATTAACGTAGTGCTCTACGTTGATTTTAATGCAATGGAGCGCAACGTAGCAGACCAACGCATGGGGATACAACCTCATTGATATTATAATGCACTATATCAACGTCCTTCCATTTGACGTATGTGAAACGGAAGGATTTTGACGCAGTGGAAACCTAGCCTTCGGGAAGATGCAGTGGTGTGATCATGACACAGTGGGTGCATCCTCATGGTGACACAGACAGTCTCTAGGAATTATCTCTGCTCAGTGCAATGAATGAGCATTTTTTTATTTCAGGAAATGTATAAAGATGACAACGTTCCTGTCACCTATCCCACATCACCTCCATTATAAGTGATTCCGGGGATGCATGGGATTGGCACAAATCCTCCAGATTGGTACATCAGGTCTAGTGATGCTCCGATTGATCGGCCGCCGATCATGATCGGCCGATATTGGCTTAAATA
>CM070037.1:102731748-102765730 GCA_036250615.1 Ptychadena robeensis | reverse complement strand
TTATATTTTAGAATATGGATGGATTAGAATCACTGGGAACAAGGAAAGAAAGGGAATGTTGTTTTTTGAACCTGATTGTGAACATAATTTACTAAATATTTATGTTGGTATTTTTGTCCCCATTGGAGAGGTTTATCCTTACTTCCTCTTTCCCTGACTCACTGCCAACCAAAGGGGAAGTGGGAGAAATCTCCCCACTGGGGAAATGTCAAAGGACCTGACCTTTACTCTGTAGTTCTATTTAGTTGTAAAACAAACAATTGTATATTCGATCGGACTGAAGGTGCATTATCTATCTTGGCTATCATACTTTATGCTTGTATTTCAGATTTTTAGATATATTTAGTATTTCTCTTTATCAACTGATGTGTGTTTTCCTCTTTTAGGCCAAACCTAAAGATCCTTTTCTGAAGAAATATTGTAATCCAAGGAAGATCCAGGGCCTTGAGCTTCAGCAAATCAAAATCTTTGGGAGGCAGATACTAGAGGTAACTTCATGTGTTGCATTAAACCTGTGTACCTCAAGCTGACAAGCTAAAAACGCTACAACATGCTTAATATGATAGACTGAGACTGTACTATAGAGCAAATATGCATATTTTTCCCATTTCAGGCTCTTAGCAGTGCCTCCTCTGCTGTGACGTGCTTTATACAAGTATTTACTCAGAAGCCAAAGCTAATGCTTCTGAAAGCCAGAGCTAATGTTTTACACCACTGCATACCACTTCTCTTTTTAGATTCACAGTGCTTCCTCTTCTTTCTGCTTTGACATGCTTTATACCGGTATTTAATTGTGAGAAAAGGAAACGCTGTGAGTCTAAAAGAAGTGGTATGCAGTGGTGTGAAGCTCTGGCTTTCAGAAGCAATAGCTTTGGCTCTGAGTAAATACTGGTATACAGCATGTCAAAGCAGAAAGGAGGCACAGCCGAGATCCCAGAATTACTCTGTGAGTGCACAGGCTGTCCGCAATCCTTCCCCTCTGATGGAACATGCTGTATAACCTGCCTGATGCTTTTTTATGCCATGTGCTCACAGTGTAAGTGTAGTGAATATATTAACTGCTGTTTCCACGGTCACTGTGCAGGGGCTGGATGCCACGTGATAATGTTAACAAATCTAAGGAAATCCGACTCCTGTGCAGTGACTGTGGGAATAGCAGGTAATATATTTACTGCACTTGCAATACAGTGTGACCATGCGTAATGTTTAGCTCATACAGAATTGCCTACTGAAAGCCAAGAATTTTTTTTTTTACCCTTAATTTCCTACCCAAAACCATGGGTACATCTTGCACAAGATATGGAATATCCTATGTGCACGCCAATTGGCCAAAACATTCTTGCTTAAATACCATGCATTTATTTACGCACCATAAATGCATACATTTAAAACAATGGATGTGTTTACTGTGCGTTAAATGCATCTGTTGTCACTCTTGGATTATCAGAGGATTCGCGGGCAGCAGACCGACACCACGGTGAACCTAGGAGTGGTACGGGAGGAAGGAATGAGAACATTAGAATTGAAAGAAAACAGAAACTTATTGATTTGCCAAGTAATCACATCCAGTGTTAATACATGAACAGTTTCCGTAGGCAAGCAGCCTGATCTAGGGTTCTTGATGGCAGTGTATCTTGGATAGATTGTGCTGGAGCAGTATTCTCATTATTCATCTGTGTCTTTATTTCCACCAGGTATTGAAGTTCTTACACGACCGAGGCTTCCCGTATGGTCACCTCCATTCATCCAATGTGATGCTAGAAGGAGAGACGTGCCGACTGATGGACCTGGAGAATTCTCTGCTTGGACTGCCATCATTTTACAGATCGTACTTCTCACAGTACAGAAAGATCAATGTAAGATGAACACTAATCTGGGTATAGGTGAAATGAATATATTTAAACAGCATTTTCTTTTTTTTGCATAGTGGGTGTATGTGGCACGGTGGCTCAGAGGCTTCGCACTCTGCCCATGCAGCGATAGTGTCCGAGTATTGAATCTCGGTCTGGACACTATCTGCAAGGAGTTTGTATGTTCTCCCTGTGTCTGTGTGGTTTTTTCTTTGGGTACCCCAGTTTCCACCGCACTCCAAAGACATGCTGGTTAATTGGCTTCCCCCCCAAAAAAATAATTCTCCTGTGTTAGTTACACATGACTTAACCTGGCCATACATGTTGCGATTCCCCTGCAATTTGCTATTGCCAAAAATAACTGAACAATCGCACAATGATCGCATGCACGCCACCTTTGGGAATTGATTCCTGTCTGATACTTTATATGGGGATCTAGGGTCCCTCTCCAAAGTAATGGCAATCATCCAGGAAAGAACCAACATGTCGGATCCCTGTGTGATCTACCTTTGATTAAATTCTGGTGGCTGCATCCGAATGATCAATCACCGTGAATAGGCACATCGATCGATCCTTTGAGAATCGAATGAAAGATCGCGCTGTGTATGTCTGGCTTTAAATATACATGACTATAGTAGGGATCTTTGTTTGTGAGCTCCGCTGAGAGACCGTGATATGACGCTGTTAAATATATTAGCACTATATAAATATGAGATATTATAATAAATAATGTGTGTATATATATTATGCTTTTGGGTTGCTACTTTGCTTATTTTAAGTAAATGTTGCATTTCCACTGTGTTTTGTTGTAAAAGTTGATTCTTTCCATTAGTGTGTTCTTTTATGTTGTATGTAACACATGTTTAAGGTCTGTGTCATAAATATCCACCATGTAATGGTAAATGTTTAATGTTGTAATGTTTAGTTAGTTCTTTGTGACTTTTTAATGGCTTGTATACTCCTTTTTTTTTTATTTTTATTTTTTGCAGACATTAGAAAGTATTGACGTTTACTGCTTTGGTCACTTATTATATGAGATGACGTATGGAAGACCGCCAGATTCCATACCCATGGACCAGTTCCCACCCGCGCCATCCATGACAGTGGGTGAGTGTTCAGTCAGCGTTCATTCAGCTTGGTTTGGATTTATACAAACATCTAATATCTTCTAAATTTATGACTACGTTCCTCTCGACATCTTAAAGCAGTTCTATACTCAAAATAAAAAAAAATACATACATTATATTGACATAATACTCAGTTTTCCCAGATGTAAACAGCTGAAAAATGCAACAATAAAAAAAATGTACTTTCCTTCCTCTTCTTCTTTCCTGGTGCCAGCATGTTTAGTACTGGCGAAGAGAAGCAGGTTTTGCCCATTCTTCATTGGCCATTAGACTGCTTTCATTACATTACTCAGACGTCAAAATCCCACAGGACTGGGCACTTGTGACACATCTGTCCTGAGTGCCCTTGCGGTGAGTATTTACAAAATACTGCCGCGGATAGACGTCACACAGTGGGAGGCACGGTCCCTGAAAAATCGCTCCTCCTGCTGTCAGAATTTTTTATTTTCGAGCAGTGATTGCCCTTATTTTCGGTGGTGGGTCAGCTTCAGTTTATTTACCTCCCTAGCAGTCAGCCGGTACAGTATTGGTGATCGCAACAGTACTCTGATTTTTCCACCCCCTCCCCCCCTTCCATGTGCACATGTGGGCTGGGAAACAGACGCTTCTCCAATAATATGGAGGTCTATGGCAAGGCTATATGTAAGCTATAGGCTATAGGTAAGTTTTGACTATCCCAGCTTGTCCAGAGATTGTTAACAAAACAAGCTGTGGAAGAGCTGGGTTCATCTCAAACACTAGGGGGGTTAATATATTTTATTTAGACATGCTCGTTAAGGGAATGTATGGCCTTTTTTATAGGGATGTACATGTAAAATGAATCTGTTATTTGTCAATAATCTTTACAGTCTGAAATCATATTTTATTTGATATGTTTTAATACAGATTTCTTACATTTAGTTTTCCTTCTGAATAACACAGTGGGAAGGATATCTCTCTAATAAATGGAACAGAATTTGGCTCAAAGATCTGTTGTTGTGTTGTAGAACTCCAGCTAATTAGGTCAAGCTCATATCATGTTCATTCTTAAAGATTATTGCACTACAAATGTGTCTTTTTTATATATAGAACAATTCACTATGAACTCTGGTTACAGTGGTTGCCATATACTGTTACATAATTACATCTAAGTCTAAGAATTACGGACTTGTCCGTAATAAGATCGATTTGGCAGCCGATTTCAGCCCAAATTCCCACTTTAAGCGTTCGATTTCCACCAGATTTTTCAGACCCGCCGTCCCCATCTAAAGCAATGGACATCGACCGTGAATTGCGGTCGTGTCTGATAACCCTGTTTTCAAGTGGGAGTGATTGATTCCGCTTGAAGACAGGGGTGGCCGCATTAGATATGCACTAAATAAAAAGATGGCCATCAACGCGCATGGCGCTCGAGTAGGCTATTGATCTAGCACATATCTATGCGTGCATGGGCACCTTCAGACTTCTACATTGTGATTCATTATAAAGTGTCTGTAAGATGTTTGTTCATACCTCATTTGTTACTAATATAAAGTGTTCATCTTTTCTTTCAGTATCCGTTCTTGAGTCCATCTTGTCCTGCGAGGCCTGTAAATCTGGCATGCCTTCTGTGTCCCAGCTCCTACAGATGCCGTGAGTCTCTTTATCACTTAGGTTAAACAAGAATGACAGTGCTGAAGCTTTCCACCCTTTATAAACAAAAATAAAAAAATAGCAAAGGCATCTCCTCTAGTTCTGCTGCTTTAGGGTTCCCCCTTGGATCCTATTTTAATGGGAAATGCCTTGACTTGTCTGCCAGTCAGAGGGGACTATGGCTAGGGCTCCACTATGTGCTTGGATCCACTGATGTCAGCACAAGCCTCCGTTGTGTTCATGTGGATGTGTAGCTCTGCGTTCACATCAACGTAATGGAGGTAGGGACCAACGGATCAGGAGTTCTGGAGACCGCTCTGTCATAGCCCCATTGCGGTCAATGGGCAGCTTGTACACTGCAGTAAAATCAATTTTAGCACATGTGGAGCCCTAGCCTTAATAGGTTTTGAGTACCTGAGCAGTGTATTGCTTTCTTATGCACAACAGACAATGGATGAGTATCTGCTGTGACTGGCTTATGTTTCAGATTGCTGTTGCTGTAGTGTCAGAACTTCAGACATAACCTGTAAGTGCAGAAAAGAAAGTACATCTCTATATTTCTTGTGTAAACTGCTAATTCCATTAAATCATATGAAATAGAGATGAACAAAGGCAGACATGGTTTTCAGTTTAAATAGTGCCTTAATTCTTGATTGTAACAGGACTCAGACCAGATTCAGGCTATATCCTGCTACAAGCAAATTGTAAGGGACAAAAAGTTGCTAAAGAAGACATTGGGTCCAAATGTTCATGAGCCAACCTCAATTTCATGTATTTACTACGAAAATATCGAATTTTCTGTGTTTTTTTCGGCATGTATAAAGTTTGTCTTCCTGTTTTGTAGGTTATTCAGTGACGTGACACTGATGAATACAGAAAAGCCTCAGTTTAAGGTAACAACAGCAGGCTGGATGTTATATATGTATTTACTTTCTAAATACACCAGTTAACATACCATTTAACAGGCTGAATTAATAGCACTGGTTATCTCATTACAATGACACTTCTCAAAATTGGGAAATATTTGGCTGCAAGTAACCAGTCAGTTTCTGAAGATGTTGTGTAGGAAGCAAAAATAGTGCTTGTAAATATGGGTCATCCTAGGGTGTATAGTTAAGTCTTACTTATTTTGATTGTGTGTGTAATTACTTAAAGAATTATTTAAAGAGTTAGCTGTATTACAGAGATATTATATCATTGTATATTCAAGACTAAATGGGGTGTCGCACTATCCCAATGAGAGGGTCCAAGCCAAAAAAAGGAGCATGTTGTTAGGTTGCTGCTAATTCAGTGGTCTCAAGTGGCGAGATTAAAGATTTTACCAACAAACAATCTGGGGGTACAGCGGATGGAGAAAATCTATATCTCACTGTCTCCACACAGTGATGTGGTGGTCGCACTTGTTGTCTGTGGATATCGGATGTCTTGGAATAGTCTGGTCCAGGTCTAATGGACTGGGATTGAACGGATCCACTCGAAAAAAGGCTGGAGAGAGGCCCCCCATAGTTGTAGTTGGACTTCAATCTAATAATAGTGGTATCACTATTATTTGTTGTATTGACATTCGTTGTTAAGAATGGCTTATGTTAAGAAATAGTAACAGATCAATTGCTTCCTATAACCATCAATAAGCTTCTTACACCTCTCAGCTGGGATTTTGGACCACTATTCCTTTGCCAACTGCTCCAGGTCTCTATTGGGAAAAGGCTCCCTTTCAATAGCAATTGTAAGATCTCTCCACATGTGTTCAATGGGATTTAGATGTGGACTCATTGCTGGCCACTTCAGAACTTTTGGCAAACTGTAGTCTTGCTTTTTATGTCTCTGTGTCAGCAGTGGGGTCCTCCTGGGTCTCCTGCCATAGCATTCCAATAAAATGTCGACGGATCATTTGTGCTGACACGGAGCCTGCAGGACAGCTTCATTCTCTTTGGAACTTGGATGGGGCTGCTTATCCACCATCCGGACTATCCTGCGTTGACACCTTTCATTAATTATTCTCTTCTGTCCACGGCCAGGGAGATATGCTACAGGGCCATGGGTTGCAAACTTCAATGTTGCGCACTGTGGAAAATGGCAAATCTAGATGTCTGGATATGATCTTGTAACCTTGAGATTGTTGATATTTTTCCTCAGACAGTTCTCTCCTCTTGTCCATGGTTAGTGTGGCACACACAGACACAATGCAAAGACAAAGTGAACTTCTCTCCTTTTTACCTGCTTTTACGTGTGACTTTTATAGTACCCACACCTGTTTTTTGCCCCAGGTGAGTTTGAAGGAGCATCACATGCCTGAAACAATCTTATTGATCCACAATTTTAAAATGGTGCCAATGATTTTGTCCAGCACATTTATGGAGTTTTGTGTGACAATTTGTCCGAATTGCCTTTTTTCCTCCCTTTTCAGTTTTTGTTCAAATACACACAAAGGGAATAAACATGTGTATAGCAAAACATGTGTTACTGCAATACTTTTTTGTGAGAAATACTTGATTTTCTGGAAAGTGTCTTGGGTGCCAACAATTTCGGCCATGACTGTAGGTGTTTTACACAAAGTAAAGCCCCCCATACACCTTAAGATCGATCCACACAATGTTCATTAGATCTACCAACAACTGTATAGTGCCGGGTCCTCCTTGATAGCATACATAGTGATTGGAAGGTTTAGAAAGGTCCTCATATTACATGGTTTTGGTAGAACAAAATTTGATTGTACATAAATTGTATGGAATGATTGTAAGGTGTATGGGGGGCTTTCGGCATAAAAAAGATTTAAGACGGTTAAGACAGAAAAACTGATATAGTAAAGGTAGGCAAAATGGAAATGGGGTATTGTACATCTAAAACTCTTTAATATTATACACAAATAGTACTTGTAGCATGCAGTGTCCTCCTCTGGGAGGATTGGTTAATTAATGTGTGAAGTTTAGCCCTGTTCCCTGTTGTACAAAGGACTGAATGTTAGTAGCTTAGCTGGTGCGTTAATAAAGAGTTTCTAGTTTATGATTTAATCCAGGTTTATTTTCCATCAGCAAAGTATGCAGCTGCTTAGCGATGGTTTGTAAGTCCTTGGGAGTGTACAGAACGAAGGTTCTACTATTTGTCTTTGCTGTTATATGGGATAGGTTTCCAAGGAGAGTGAATATGTGTTTGTGGTCCAAGGACTTGCTTTTGTGCCAAAGTTCCTGGAGAGATGAGCATGCAGTGAGATCTGAACTCCATCAAAAACTATTTTCCTTTTTTGTTTTTTTTTACAATATAATTTTTATTGAAATAAAATAAATCTTAACATACCTAGAGTAGTGTGTTATTTTCCATTTAAGTTTACTTCTTACAAAAATAACAGTGTAAGTAAAAAGTTACATCCAGTATCTTCAGTGTAACTACCATACAGATAGCATAGCATAGACATTGGAAAAAAGGGGGAGAAGAAAAGGAAAAGAAAGTAAGTAGAGAATTAAGGCCCCCTTACACTGGTCCGTTTCCCATCGGATTCCGGGACGATCAATTCCGGGCGCGTGCACGCGAAACTATCGTCCCGGAATCGCGTGAAGCCCACCTTGTCCGTCCGATCACGTCCGATTGATCGGGGACACAGAATCGGATCGGACAGAGAACCAACATGTTGGTCTTTCTGATCCGATTCAGCACACATCAGGGGGAGTTGCCATTTGTGAAGTTAGCGATCGGACACGGAATCGTCCAGGAATCCGTGGGACAAGGTGGTATGTAGCGATCGGACACACTTAATTGGCCGATCGATCGGACCTCTGATTCCCGCTGACATCGCCGGAATCGATCGGATAGGTGATCGATCGGCCATGGAATCCGACAATGTATGGCTAGCTTTAGAGAGTAAGGAGTGAAAAGAAAGAAAGAAAAAGAGATGCAGGATTGGAGGTGCTTTTTTTTGGGTGGTTAGAGATTATGTTAGATCAGGTTATCCATTGATTGAAGTCTTTGGATTCTATAAAAAAAAAGACCATACTGTCCAGGTAAAAATGAGTCAGTTGTTGGTCTTGTAGGTGTGCTATAAAAGATTCTATGTGACTTATGGATTCCATTTCGGAGGCCTATTCCCTCACAGAGGGAATTTGGGTGGACTTCCAATGGTAGGGTATGATATGTCTGGCTTCTATGATAAAGAAGCGTGTTTTGCCTTAGGTTTTGGGCCTGGTAAATTGGAGAGTAGGGTAAGCTGGGAAGAGGCAGGAATATTAAATAACATAAGTTTAATGTAAAGATTTAGAATTTTGTGCCAAGATTTTAATATATTTGCAGCAGATCCACATAAATGTAGGAGAGTGCCCCCCCCCCCCATCTCCAACACAAGTTTGAGACTGACGGCAGGAACATGTTGAGAGTTGCAGGGCTTCTGTACCATCAAGACAGAACTTTAAGATGTGTTCCACAACTCCTACACAATGTCCATGACATTGACTGAAGTTATGTTTATGATGTTACATTAAAAATCATAATTCTCTAAACTATAGATACATTATGGTGGTATTCACATATGCGCTTTCCAGTCTAAGCACGTAAAAAGTGTATGGTCATAAAGAACGTGGACTCCCCTCTAACTTTCCATTAAAGGCCATTGTTTATTATTACAACATACAAAGACCTTTTTAAACCCTTTTGGCAATTTTCCTGTATGATTTTGCCTCAGATCACAAGCACATGGTTTTAACAGTTTAAAGAGGAAGAACTTGACTGTCCTCAACAGAATCATGACCTCCACCATACAGAACACTAATCTAGAAATCTTCAGCAGCTACACTTGGTTTTTAGTTTATATGAGTGATATGGGTGATGCATCTATTCTCAGACAATTTCTCTGCCCGCAGAATTATAAAGGAACAAGATGTAAAGGTAATACGTTTACTCTGTTTCAGCTGTTCAAACAATCTTCATTTTTACAGATTCCTACCAAGTTAAAAGAAGCCCTCAAATCCGCCAAAGAATGTATGGAGAAGAGACTTGTGGAAGAGCAGAAACAGGTAATATACTTTGGTGGGATTTTGTATATAAGTAATATTGATGTGGTTGAGTATTCAGTCTAGCCGTTTGTACCCTGTACTGTAGATGTACCAGCACAGACGGCTCACTCGAGCACAGTCACACCATGGGTCAGAGGAGGAGAAGAAAAAGAGAAAAATTTTGGCAAGAAAAGTATGTGAATTTTATTATTGTCTTTTTCTGGTCAAACTTTGAGCATCCATAAAAACCCTTGTCAACCTTTCTTTCTGTAGAAGTCAAAGCGCACAAACTGTGATTCTGGAGAGGAGCAGTCAATGAAATGCAACAACTCAAATAATTCAGGTAAAAAACATCATTCTTTTAATAAAAAGTTACGGTAACTAATAAAGCGTTATGAAGTACATCATGTGTCTGAAGCGTTGTGTTAACCTATTAATCACTTTAATTTACACACAAAAAGGTTTTTACAAATCCTATCTTATAGGACAGCAATGCAAATAAATCTAAGAATTGCCAAGCACCAGATTGTCCAAAGTATACTTATACATATACCCTGGCTCTGAAAATACCTTCATGGCATGCCTGAGATTTAAAACCTCCACATAGATGGGATCTTTGTATCTCCAAACCTAATAAAATTCCATCTAGGACATATAGATAACCAATTGATCCCTTTATTTTATTGTTTCTTGTATCTGTAAAATACATTTTCATAACACTTACCCACTCTGTGATTTTTTTTATTTTTATGTAGCTAAGGTATAGCCATGCTGCAGCTGTGGTGCGGTACAGTACAGCGACGCAGCGCGACTAGCTTTAAGTCAAGGTACACTGGCCATGCGTTTGTATTCACGGTAACATGCACTGCCCGGCTTCATTCATTTTTGCAGAAGCAATGCAAGCATCTCCCATAAACTTTTATGGGAGACACAAAGGCAATAAGGGGACGCGGGTTTTCGCAAGGACGAGGTTAATGGACACAATAGCGCCTCCATTATCTGCCAAAAATTCGCACTGCAGCTGCACCACTGCTAGTGTGAAATGGCCATAAAAAGTAAACTGTAACTTTTTGGATAGCATACATGTTCTCATGTGAAAGTCCTGTTTAATGTGATATTTATTTAAGGTTTGTTGATGTCTTTGATGCAAACATTTTAATCAAGACTTGGTTTACAAATCCCAATGACGTAACGTGTAAATTTTTGTGATTAGGCTCTGGAACAAGTTCTCCTCTCACTTCACCATCATCTCCGACACCACCTTCTACAGCAGGTCAGTCATTTCTACTCTTCTCATATCTTGTCAGTGCTGGAGGTAACAATCAAATATAATCCTCCCACTGTTAAAAGGAAAAATGTGATTGGTTGAAGTAAAAAAAAAAAAAAAACTAGGGCAGTTCGTTGTGATTATGTGTATGTTTGCAGTGTTGCCTTTATGTCTGATCGGCTTTATATTGAATGCTAATGTATACTGGAAAACGTGTTTTAGATTAGACCGCATACACAGTTATGTCCCCCTATGCACTTGCCACATTAAATCCTGGCTTTCTTTAAAGCAGAATACGGTGTTGCTGATCAAACACGATGGACATATTATATTTAACAAATACTGCCTGCGTCATAATGTAGCCATTCCATGTGTTGTCCTTCTGTTATAAAGAAGGCTACTGACACTGAATTTTGAAAAACGTTGCAACCTGGAGGATAGAATGTTCATTTAGGAATTTTGCAGGGTAACAGGATGGTACTGATTTCTTTTTAAATAGTGTGAACATTCCATGCATATTTAGACAGTTTGTGCAACTGTCTAAGAAAAGATTAGACAGGTCCTCTTCGCTGTCTGGTTGGCTGATGACGTGGGATGTTTGTTTGCAGTCAGTCACCACTCACCCTGCTTTTAAATTTAAGGCCCACATACACCTTACAATCTTACCAATACATTTCTATACAATCAACTTTTGTTCTACCAAAACCATGTAATATGAGGAGCTTTCTAAACCTTCCAATCACTATGTATTCTATCAGGGAGGTCACCATACTACATAGCAGTGATATATACCTTCCAATCACTATGTATTCTATCAGGGAGGACACAGCACTACATAGCAGTGATATATACCTTCCAATCACTATGTATTCTATCAGGGAGGACCCGGCACTACATAGCAGTGATATATACCTTCCAATCACTATGTATTCTATTAGGGAGGACCGACACTACATAGCAGTGATATATACCTTCCAATCACTATGTATTATATCAGGGAGGACCCAGCACTACACAGTAGTTGGTAGATCTAATGGAAATTGTATAGAGTGATGTAAAGGTGTATGAGGGCCCTCATATAGCTGAAGCTGGCCATACACCTTTAGATCTCTCTGTCAGATATCCTTTATATCTACCACCAACTATGTACTGCTGGGTCCTCTGCGATTGAACACAGGTAGACTTGATTGTTTAGAAAGTCCCTCATATTACATGGTTTTGGTAAAACAAAAGGAGATCTTTAGATTTCTCTGTCAGATTTCCTTTAGGTGTATGGGGACCCTTGGCTGTAGTAAGAGCAAGCCTTTAAATTCTACAGAGCACCCAATTGTATTTGTTGTATTTGTCCCCAGATACCAAAAAGTTTTCCTTAAAGAAGAACTCCAATCCAACAACAAACTCTTGGTCTCATTTATGTTGCTGATCAAGTTTATCATTTACAGATTAGCTACAGTTTGGTCATAAATATTTGGAGAGAGATCACTTTTTTCTAATTTTGGTTCTGTACATTACCACGATGACTTGTAAATAAAACAATTAGTGTGATGAACATCACAGAGAGATGTGAGAACTTTTTTTTCTGCTTTTTTAACACAATCGCTTAAATTCAGTTGCTCAAAAGTAATTTGACAAATGAACAAACTGAAAATAAAACTGTGTCTCTGTGTCTGGTCCCCATCAAATGGGATATTCAATATTGGACCAGACACATACTGAGTATTGATACACCTACCTCCCGAGAGTATTATTCACTTAGTTGCACCATGGAAATTATTTTGCAACCATACACCACAGTTGTCTTCCATTGGTCTCCAGGTTGCTTTTCTTTCTGATAATGTACCAAACTGTACCCCCCCCCCCCCCCCCCCCCCATAATTGATAGATATAACAAAGGAATTCCTACCGATGAGATTACCTTTGGGTTAATTGTCCAATTACTTCTGAGCCTGTTTTAGTCCCTCACATATTTATGCAATGTTTTTGTTCAATCCACTGAATTAAAGTAGACAGTCTACAGTACTGTTCAACTACAACGGAGTTGTTTCATGAACAATTCACGGTGGTAATGTACAGAATCTACTTTCTCAGTCCAAATATTTATAAACCTAACTAAACCTTTCTAACTATGACAGCCAGAATAATGAGTTTTCTGTGTGATCCCATTCATTATGGAGCAGGATCGGAAACCCCATAAACAGTAAAATATGTTTTCTGTATAGTGTATTGATGTCATTCTAGTATATACAGTGCGGAGTTCTTCCTTAATGATATACTTGGTGTGAACTGACCTGTTGATGATTTGTACGTTTGTTTCCCCAGAACCCCAGTGAGGTAAGTGTCTTCCTCTTTAACCTACTGATTCATTTGTCCTCTGTGTAGCTGAGTCATCTCAGTCCGCTTCTTCCCTGAAACCTCCATCCACAGCTGCTGCGTACTCGGCTCACTCCTCGCTATTGTCATATATGCTCTGTGCTACGGCATCGATCTCCCTGGTCCGTTATCATGTATGGATACCTACGCTTATCCATATCATGCTGAATGTGCTTATGGTTTCTGAAATAAAGCTTAGCGCCATCCTTCTGTCTGGTGATCATGTCAGTCGTGAATGTCTGTGGTGAACTACAAGGGTATGTATGACCCATGGGGGCAAAGTGGCGGTTTCCACTGTTACCAGGACTGCATGACCAATCATGCCAAGCTGTATTCTGCTTCCATATTTCATCCTCAATGTGAAGAGTAAACTAGATGAAGAATCATTGGTGCCTCACTGACAAAAAGGACTTATTCAGTTTAACACATAGTCCACTCCAGCATATACCAGTAAGGATTGAAGAATGTGCTGCATGAAAAAGTCCTATGTCCCTAGTAGTGGTGGACGTACATCGCAGACTGGTAAGCTTTGGAAAAGGGGGACCACGGACAGCGTGGGGTCCCCTGCTTCAGAGCATATCAGACCCAATTTAGTAACTCTGGAACGACAGAAAAGGGGGGGGGGGTTAAATAGGCCCCCCTGTGGGGTTCTCCCCCTCATTGAGGTATGGCATATACTTTAATAAGGGGCAGACCAGAGTTAAGGGGGTGTTTTCCCCACAACCATGCTCCGGTAGTGTGGGGGGTCTTTGAGTATTAAGGGTTCCCCTTTAACAAGAGGACTCCCAGACTCCGCTGAGAGGCCTTGTCCTGCCACCAGTAGTTTATATTAAGGCCCTGTGTACAGTTGCCGATTTCCCACAGTTTGTCTGAGTTTTCGGGGGCCTTAATCATTACATTGAAGTGAACGCCTATTGAATTGTTCACGCATCCATTGAATTCCAGTGGAATTCTGGAAGTGACACTCCTTGATGTCTCTTCCGACACGATCAGGCAACTGAAAAAATCCTATTTTCCCGAACTGAAATGATGCACAAGGTGGGAAGTTAGGAGAGAGGGGGCATTACTCTACCTCCCAACTTCCCACCCTGCTTGTGGGCATCAGAGCTGCTGCTTGTTAGCTTTCCATGAATGTGGTGACCCCTGTGAAATGGTCGTTCGACTCCCGAGGGGGTCCCAACCCACAGGTTAAGAACTGCTGTTGTAGAAGCTTGATTAATGCCAGTGGGCAGCATTTAGGGGGCGATCTTGTGGGGTGAGATAAGCGATATGTGCACCCCCAGCCATTTAATGCTCTAAAAACTGCCTGAAAAGTCAAGTGCCGACAGGCTTTCCCATTGAAGTTACAGGGTCTTTAATGATTGAGCAGTGATTGAATGACATATATTATTGAATTTCTACCCACCCTGATCATTTACTTACCTATGCTGCACTCTGGTTGAACCATGTAAACAAGCAAAGTTCTACTTCTGTGTAATTCTTCAATGTCTGCTCCGTGTGCCACCATTCTGCTAGATCCTAGCTGTGTCCATCCAATCACTGGTGCAACACAGACATCTTATATTGCATGCATGGTTTTCGTGTTCTCCAAATCTCTCATCGCTGGATATATTAGGATTTTGGTATTGACTGACAGACTGTACAAACTCAGAACTCACACAATGATATATGGTATACGAGGTGAATATCATTCACTCTTCTGTTATTTTGGTGCTATGTCCCTCTGCTTGGGGTTAAAACATTTATCAAAATGTACCATATTTTTGGACCATAAGACGCACCCTGTTTTTAGAGCAGGGAAAAAAATTGAAATGTTCTCAGTTGTAAAAAAAAACAAAAAAACCCTGCAGTAATGTCAGCCACATAAATGTATACATAGCTAATGGCTCAAGTGTAGCAAGAGAACTCCCATCTCCCTCAAAAACCACAGCTGCAATGCCAGTGTCAGTGTGGCAGCTGCAGCGCAGTCTTTGGCTTTTCTGCTCCTATGTCTTGTGTCTGTCTGTGCTGGTTGCGGCATCATCATGCAGATTATCCCTCCAGTCAGCATACAACAATAAGGTGAGCAGTGATTCTCAATATGCCACAGCTAGAGGAATAGTCAGGACTTCTGGGGTGAGGCACTTGGTAGGCCCCCACACATTTTTCATCTTGCCAAACCTGGTTCCCTTTGCAGAAAGTTTGGACACCCCAGATTTAGACAATTGTGTATGAACTGCATATTCCCTTTTCTTGATAAGCAAGTTGAAAAAGTTAATTAATTGTCTTCCCTCCATACAAAGGAATAAAAACATCTGCAGGGAGATTTTCAGTATGAGGGCCACACAGGGAAATACTGCCTTCCCCTGATATATTGTGTCTATGAAAAGTGTTAGAAAAAAATGTCCCCTCCCTTCCTGTACTAAGAGACCAGCAACTTCCTTGGTGCGGACACAGCATTGTAAATCCCTACTTAGTGCTTGTCCCCACTTGCATGGTCGACCTCGGCGTGGCGCGTTTTTGACCGCTTCCATTAACTAAAACAGGCTTTTACCCACACGGCCGGGTTACCGTGTTTATAGCCACGAGCCGGCGCCCATAGAAATAAATGGACATAGTAAAAAATTGTGTCCATTCATCCTCTATGGGGCGATCATGGGTGGTTAAACTGTACATTGTTAAAAAAAACAAAAAAAAAACAGCGACCACACCACAAAATGCCTGCGGTCGACTGCCCATGCCATTATCCTAAATCGTGCCATGGGCCGACCACGCAAGTGGGGACAAACCCATACTTTTTTTTTTCTGAAGTATACCCCCAACCCATCTGTGCATCTCCAGCAAGTTTAGTGATGATACCATTTTCAGGGGCTTTAAAATTAACTGGAGATGAAAAAAATTCTAGACACGATGATAAAGGGTTAGGACGAGCCAGACTTCAGCACAATGGTATGTGGTATACATAGTGACCGGCACAGCCACCCATCACTCATGAATCATAATGCAGGAGGTCACAATTTCTTTCATGGAAATCCATAAATGTATGTAGAGATTCCTCAGGCATGCGTTAGAGACTGTTAGGTCCACATTAGCCACGTGCCCTTATTAATGGGCATCCCTACCAACCTGAGTTTGTTTCCTTTTTAAACGTCCATGGTTTATGACATGTAGGCGATTAGGCTGTGGTTAGTGGTTGATGTCACCATTTGTTCTTTAAGCGTTGGTAAAGGCGTATCTGTACTGTACCTCAAGCCAGGGTCTAGGGAGATCGCCCCCCCTTTTGACACCTCTGGTCATGCAGGTGAGACTTCTGTTCCAACACCCTCTCATCCACCATGAAGACCCGCCCCCCGAAAGCATCTCCACTTCAGGGGAGGGCGAGCACTTGGAGGGGGGGTTGTTGTGAGTCTTCTCTACTTCTTCTGTGGGCACCCAGATATGTGACCGCACTGTGGGGAGACATCTAGGTAACTGCCTAAAACCACCACTGTCTCGAGCCATATATACTAAGCTGATGAATGAGTTCTTATTACAAGGTATTGGGCATCATGCAGCTTATTCCCCTTCTGCCCATGTGACAGCCTTGGTACTTATAGGCGCACAGTGGCATCACATGGGGACAGTCTTTACCCCGTGTAGGCTACAAATAGAGCAGCAAAGGGAAGACAAGTCTAAGCTGTGATTACATTGGCAAGGCCAGGACTTTACAAAATTGACAAAAATTTTACAAAAATTGGTTTTCCACCAGGAATTTTCTGATCTTTAAATATCAGAAAATCGTAGCAGATTCATGTAAATGACTTCTATACGATCATTCTGTTATGACTATGAACGCGACCTTGTACAGAACACTATGTTAATATTTCAATCTCATGATCTTTACACAGGAAATGCAACATCTCCAACACAAGCACCTCCTCCTGCGCCACCACCGCCGCCGCCACCGCCTGCGCCTCTCCCTCCTTCAAGCAAGGATGTGCCAACGCAGTCAGTCACCCCCTTGGTGAATGGTACAGACCGTGGAGCCTTACTCAGTTCCATTAAAAGCTTCAAGAAAGGAGTGCTGAAAAAATCCGTGACCAACGACCACAGCGCCCCACGGGTCAGCTGAGATCCGCAGTGCGTCCAAGCTTAGTGGGCACCGATTGGCCTGCTCCAGGTTCAGATGTTTTATTTTAGAGCAGGATGTAAATTCTGGGAATGCGAGTGTATAAATGAAAGAAGGCCTTACGTTTTAAGAAAGGTTGGAGTGTAAAATAAAGGCCGGGTCTGGCCTCCTTCACAATATCGGACTGTCTAATCAAAGTATCTCAGGGAGGGACTCACTTGTACATAAGGGGCTTCACGTTGTGTAGGTCCAGTGCGCAGCTTTCATCCAGCTTCATGCAGCTTCATTGGAGCTTTAATGCGCCCTTTCCTTCCAGTTTGGAGAGGTTAAACGCAGTCCATATATACAGAGTTTTAAGGTAAATATTTTGTCTTACCTTTTGAGTAATTTTCCTTAGCTGACACGGATACTGTATTTCCCCAAAGTAAGACCTACCCCTAAAGTAAGGCCTAGCTGCTTTTTCCCCTGTGCTCATATAAGCCCTCCCCCCAAAATACAGCCTACATAGAGAAAAAGCTGCTGTATTTCACCCGCTTTCTACGATGCTGGCAGGTGCCTGTGTTTGGGTACACACAGTGTGCAGCCTTGGGTGAATGCCACCCCTAGGAAAATAAGAAAAAACATCCTTAAGCCAGAGCTGATCTCAGAGAAGCAGAAAAAAAACAAAAACCGCTTAGATGGCAGTGACATCTTGTGGCTATTCTGTATATTACATCAAACGAGTTTCACATTCACACTGTACTGATTTAAGGAAATACAATTACTTTAAGCGCACCTAAACCCACCAGACAAACTTTTGTCCCCAGCTAGCCAACCCCCTATTATTGGGGCAATCTGTAAATAAAAAAAAATCCTGCAAGGAGATATCTGTGCATTTCCACCGCCGCTCCTCCTGTGGACTTCTGTCGGCACTGCCGAGGAGATAACGATGTGTCAGACGGGACATTCGTAAGTCACAGCTCCTCCATCTATTTATCTTTCTCCTGCTTTCACTTTGTGTCCATTGAAGGGACAATGTATCTGGCGCCCCCAGTGGCCATTTGCGTTACTGCAGCCTTAACCCATGGAAGATTGAAAGCTAAATGGCAACTCCCACAGAGTACAGCAGGGTAGGTAAGTATATCATTTTTCAGCAACAAGTGAAAATAAGACCTAGTGCTTTTTTGTGCACGTAAAATTAATATAAGACTTATTTTCGGGGAAACACGCTACTAGTATGCTGCCATGTCTAATGTCAGGAAATGTGCTTTTCCCATACATGGTATTTCAACAATTTTAGGTGAATGCCCGTTTCCCAGCGGTATATACCTTCTGCTTTCATGGTGAACGCCTGCTGTCCTCCTGGCTCACTACACACCGCTGGTGCCAATTAGACGCCGGCGTTGTGTGCGGGGGATAAGCGACGCTCCCTCCATTAACATGGAGGTCTATGCTGCTGCCATACTAGCCCCCGCAACACCCCCCGCCTCCGTCACCGATGACGCCAAAGACTCGGGGTCGTAACAGCTCCGTGACCCTGTAGCTATGCAGAAATGCTGCAGGCTCACGAAGAGCCAGTTTGATCTTGGTACCGGCTTCGGGCGTAGCGCGCAGGAGGTTAAAGAGATTGTAGTAGAAGTCCAATACCAGCCTAGTTAAGAGAACAAACCCTCGATCCTCCTCGTGAATCTAAAGCTAGGCATACGTGGCTTGATTTGTTTGAGCACAGTGCACGTTCACGATGAGTGATTATGCTCCAATCGATTGCGACCACCCTTTCTTCGAGCTGATCGATTGATCGAACAGGTAACCAGCATGTTAGTAAGTCCCTGTTTGATTGCCAACAATTGTTATTTATCGACCCGTGTGCGTTGTGGCCAATCGTTTGGTGCGAATGTGCAAGCCAATCGATTGCCCACAAAATTGCCCACCGATTTAGGAGCAGTCGCTCCATGTGGGCAAAAATCTTGATCTGCCAGGGAACTGACGTGTGTGTGTGTGTGTGTGTGTGTGTGTATATATATATAAAATATATATATATTTAATTTTACATATTTAAATACATTTGTAAAATTAAAGTGTGACTTACCTCTGAGCTGGTATGATGGGGGATTAGGGCTCCACAACCTTAAAATAATATACTTACCTGCTGTTCCATGGAATAGTAGAAAAGGCTTTATATTTTTTCGGCTTCCGGAGGTTACACAGGGCTCAATATCGTGAGTGGCCACTGGGGGGCGTGTATAATGGTTTTCTATGGGAATTTACATCAGTGTACTGCAATGACTGGTGGCTGCGGCCAGGGCCAGGAAGTGAGGGGATGCTGCTGGGGATCTTCTTAAATTACCCATTCAATTTTTGTTTTTTTATGCTTTCCTCCTATTATCTGCACCTTTTAGTGCCATTTGTGTAATCATCATTTTCTGGTGGTAGGTCCGCTTTAACTATAAACTGGTTTTCCTATCTGTATATATAGAGCTTGTAGCCCTGTTTGCCTATATTGGCCTCTAGAGTGTCTGTTGGGAAACACTACAGCTTTGGTCTTTGGTGTTATGGAACACTGAACCCAATGTTTACAGTTGTCAGTTGGGTGCAGCCAGAACATCACAGATCTGGGCAAACGTTGGGGAGCAGGTACCCCGTATATTACACAATGTGTGTGTATCACTGTGCTTTGTTGCTGTACACATCTGCAGGCATTCGCTCCTTTATGTAAGGACAGGAACATAGAAGATTCTTTTGCCCACTTTATTCCTTAAAGCAGTGGTTCCCAAACTTTCCTTGAAGGGACCCCCTTTTTCTATTAAGGAACATTATCGAGCCCCCCCCCCCCAGGTTTGAATAGGGAGTTTGAATGAGGGCCAGCGGAATACCTTTACACCCCCCAGTCTTCTCTAAAACCTGATATTTTTTTTAAAGTACTGTATTTCGTGTATGATGGTTTTGGGGAGGAATATGTCCCATCTCTAAAGAGATCTGACCGTTACCCTGAGCTCCCCAGGGTTGTAGATGTCTGAGTGGATTTATATTGGCATTGTCTAGGAGTAGAGTTATTTATCAGGGCCCAGAGACTAAAGCCCCCCTCACGTACCGAGTGGGGGCCGACAGAGCAGGACAGATCAGCTCTGATGACAGCATCAGCCGACACCCTTTGTGTGCCGGCTGTTAGCTTCAATGAAGACGTCGGTCTCCATTGCAAGTAACGGCATCGGCCAGAGATTTTTGGACATGTCTATTCTGTGGCCGGCCGAGCTGTGGGGTGACAACGATCTGTGGCCCCATGTGGGCCCCCACGATGGGCGGACGGCAAAATCGTCCACCACTCGGAGTGTGTATGGCTAGCTTAAAGCTGCCCCTACACAGGCAGATTCTCCCTTGTTAGATGAGGGACCGGCAGCCAGCCCCTCGGAGGATCGCCCGACACCCTTTGTGTGCCGCCCATTACTTTATATGGCAACTGGTGTCCCCATCCAAAGCAATGGACATCAACCATGATTTACGGTCATGCCCAATAACCCTGTTTTTGAGCGGGATTGATCCCATTGGAAGACAGGGATGGCCGCACAACATATGCGCCAGATAGATCTAGCGCATATCTATGCGTGTATGGCTATCTTAAGGCTCTGGGTACACTTGAATGCAGGAATTCTAGCTCCTATAATCTACCCCAATCCATTGGTGTGCAAGAGGTCAGAGCAGAGCAGCCATTGGTAGAAAACCTAAACATGAGCTAATGTGGGCGTCATGTGACATGTAGGCGTCATCATTTGAGAACTTTGTATTATATCAGTTTACAGGAAGACCTGTATGGGAACACATATTCGTTCTCTTGATAAAGCAAAAAGTTTCATTCATTCCCTCCAGAGTGGAAGGGAAGTCATTATAAATTGATGCTGGGAAACTTTTATTAGTTCTGCAGACTGTTCACGCTCATTCACCCTACAAATCAGCGACCTCGTCCTCCTCTCCACTGATCATTCACAAACTGGAGTGTGACATCTGTTTGGCGTGTTACAACCCTTCAGGAAAGCTGCTTGAACCTGGCTGAAAGTTATCGGGTATGAGGTAGTGTGATATGGGCGCCTAGTCTGTACCGAGCACGTGATTGGATGGCTCATGTGCTCTCCAGACAGGCGTAATATCCTTCATATAACATTCTGGTTATGACTTTTCCATGATGCATCTACTGTGTTTCCCCGAAAATAAGACCGTGTCTTATATAGATTTTTGCTCCCAAAGATGCCCCAAGTCTTATTTTCAGGGTATGTCTTATTTTTCCATGAAAGAATACGGCACTGGGGTATCATGGTGGGGGGGGTCACTTAAAATGACACAGGGGGGGTCAGAGAGGGGAATCTAAATGACACAGGAGACTCGGAGGGGGGGATTACCATTTATGTAACCCCTTCTGATCCTCCTGTGTCATTTTCATTACCCCCTCTGTCCAGAGTTACAGCACCGTATTTTTGGGGGGGGGGGTGCCTTATTTTCTGGGGATGCCTTGTATTTCAACATAAGGCAAAAATGTAACAGTGCTTTTTTTTCGGGGAAATAGAGTAGCTGCCTTTTCCCTGCCTTTTCCTACTATAAGCCCTCCCACAAAAATAAGACCTACCCAGAGAAAAAGCTGCCTCATTTTAGGCAGCTGTCAGCGGTCCAGAAAGCACCCACAGGTCCCTGTGTTCGTGTACACACACACAGTGTGCAGCACCAGGTGAACGCCGCCCCCAAGTTATAAAACGTCCAGTGAAGCTGGGATTTAAAACGTAGACGGCAGTGACATCTTGTGGCCATTCTATGTAATAAATCAAAGGAATTTTACATGAAACATTGTCTCAATGTAGTACAGAAATTCAGTTGGAGGAGGTTAAGTTACTAAGTAAAAAAGACCTACCCAAAAATAAGACCTATTGCATTTTTGCACCTGAAAATGAATAAAAGGCTATGTGTTATTTTTGGGGGAAACACGGTATGACTGCAGCCCCTTAGGAGAAAAGACAGGGCAGATCTCTACAGGATGACGAGAAGAGTTGAGAGAAACCCTGAAAAACACAAAGCAAACTCTACATCTACTACATGTTCTGATGGTTACAGAGCAATATACTTCGTCCATCATTTATACAATATGCTATACAATGGACATATGTGATGTCACGGCAGCCATCTTGTTCCGTTACCCCCGGCAGGACACCCAGGATAACGAGTCCCTTTATCAGCAGCATGCATTCCAGTGTCTGTATTCTAACATCTCCTATAAAACTATGACGTTGTTTACAATGTTTAATCTTCCCAAACACGATATATCAGCCAGACAGTGAGCTATGGTATTAATATAGATGGTACATTGGTGGAATTCTATCTAATCGACTTTTTTTGCACTTTAAATCTGTTTTACAGAAGGCAGAGGGATTGTCCTATGTATGATTATCGGGCTCAGTAATACAATGTATATTCAGTCATATTTTTGTTAAAATAAACTTGTTCCATGATCTCTTATGTGTGCGTTCTGTCCGTTTATCCACATTGTCTGCAGAGCTAGACTACACTTGGGTGTCGCAGTGACAAGCTGGGAAGTTGTAAACTGCAGTACTTATTTTCTGCCACTAGGTGTCCTCAGTCTTCCAGGCTGAGCAATGCTTAAAGCGATTGTACACTCAATTTGTAAAGCCTCCCCCCCCATACACGCTTAGATTTGCACCCTGATTTGTCTGATCGACCGCTGTGCGCGCTCACGTCGGTCTGTCAAAAAATCGGGTGCCGATCTAAAGCTTAAAGAGTCTAAATCGGCCTCCAAATCAATCTAAGAATTACAGACATGTCCATAATGGCTTAGATCTGTCTAAAGTACGGGTAGGTCTCCTCAGCTCCAGGGCTGAGAACACAGAACCTGTCTGCAGCTGCAGAGGCTCTGTCCCTCAGAAGCTGTGAGTGGGGGAAGGGGAGCTAGCAGCACCTCCCTCTCCCTTCATGCTTCAGTGAGTAAAGAGGCTGCAAGCGAACTGACAGTCTCAGTGACCTCGCAGCCTCTTCTCGCGGATGGGTCCCCCTAGCTGCTCGGGCCCTGACGGCGGCTCGAGCAGCTATGGGGACCCGACGGACAGTGCTGACAAAAAGGGTGCCCTGACGTTTGTGCGATGACGTCATCATACGAGGTCAATCAGCCAAAGAAATCAGGTCACACTTTAAACGTGTATAGGGGGCTTTAAGAATATATATGTAAAATGAAAGATGGACTTACCTGTGAGCTGGTAGGATGGTGGCTTAGGGCTCCACAATCCTAAAACAATCCATTTACCTGTGGAATCAAATGAGAAATTCCGTATTCATTCGCCAGGCTTCCGGAGGTTAATAATATCACGAGTGGCCACTGGGGGCGTTTACAATGGTTTTCTATGGGAATTTTCGTTTGTGTACTTTCAATGGAGAGCTGAGATGACAGAATGATCTGGCAATCGCAGTGCTCTTATGTAAGTTAAAAAAAATTCCCGAAGCCTGAGCTGAGAAGCTAGAAAAAAAAAGCGTCGACGGCAGCAACATCCTGTGGCCATTCTATTAAATCAACTAATTGAACATGAAACACACTGTACCAATTTAGTACAGAAATAAAGTCTAAGGTTCAATTACCAAGTAAAAATAAGACCTAGTGAATTTTTTTTCTTGGGGTGCAATATCACAGTGCTCTTATGACGTGCGGCTGCATCAGGGCCAGGGAGAGAGGAGGGGCTGCGAGGGATCTTCTTATCTTCTGAAATTACTCATTACAGGTACTTTTTTTGTCTGCTTTTCTCCCAATTATCAGCACTTCTAGTGACATTCATGTAATCATCGTTTTCTGGTGGAAGGTCCGCTTTAAAGAGGACCTACAACCATAAATTCATCATTAGATTAATAACACTAGAAGTGCTGATCATAGGGAGGAATGCATTCAAAAACAAAGTTACCTGTAATGAGTAATTAAAGAAGATCCCTCGCAGCCCCTCCTCTCTCCCTGTCCTGCACCTTCAGAACTCACCGCTGGATATGACGGATAAATCTCTAATCTCTGCATTCAAATGAATGAAATGTATTTTTCCATAGAAAACCATTATAAATGCCCCCAGTGGCCACTCGTGATATAAACGCATCCTGAGTTAACCCTCAGGAGCCTGGCAGATAAATACGCTTCCAGGGAACAGCTGGTAAGTGTATTTTTTAGGATCATGGAGCCCTAAGCCACCATCTTACCAGCTCAGGGGTAAGTCGATCATTGGTTTTACATATATATTTAGATTTTTAGTATACTTTAATGTTATTTAACTCAGTCTAACATACTGTTAGTGAAGGACATCACACATCCAAGGATGCCATTACAGCACCTTAGCATCGTGTCGGAGAGGGTAGAGATCCTAGGTGGGGGCTTAGCCCAAACATGGGCAAACTACGGCCGGGCACCAGATCCGGACCTTTGTCACTTAATAAAAAGACTCTCTGGGTTCCATCCAGTGGTTCCCTGCAATGAGTGTACAGAATACCTATAGTAGGCCAGACGTCCGCAGTGACCGAGCGGAGGGGAGCCAAAGCATCTCATCACCGTCAAGTCTCTACATTTTCACTGAAATATAGTGGGTATATTTCTTTCTCTTTCTATACTTTTTCTGACAGTAGGAGTTTTTTTATTTCTTTGGTGGGGGAAAGGTTTAAAGATTTCTTTGTCTTTGTGCGTTCTCTATGCCCGGGCATGAGTAACTGAGCCAGTTTACTGGGTGGTCATTACAGGTTCATGGTCTGGCCCTTCAGTCAAATTCAGGCAGGAATCCCCCCCCCCCCATGCACTTTACCAAACAATTTCTGTACAATCCACTTTTCTTCTACCAAAACCATGTAATATGAGGACCTTTCTAATCCTTCCAATCACTATGTATTCCATCAGGGGGGGGGGGGCTTAACACCTCTTTGCTCACCGTCTGTAACCGAGCAATGATAAAGACCAGGGAGGTCATTTCTCTACCCGCCGACATGTACATATAGGATGAATGATTGTGTTACTGTCTCTTCCTCCAGCACAAAAAGGAACAAGACTGAAATTGAAAAAGTTGCATCAACAAGCGTGTAACTTGATATCTGACTTTGCTTCGTTCTTCAGATTTATAATTCTGCCTTTTTGCCCCACCCCCTTCACTGGGAGTGGTAGTATCTATAGAAGACTTGGGAAATAGAAGAAAGGTTTTTGTTTAGTCAGTGAGGGATCAGGCTGGTCTGGGGTACTTAGGTAAGTGATAACACAATGCCAGGCAAGGGATCCTATTGATCGATTTCCAAACAAGTTGAAATCCATCTACACTAAGAAAGAAAAGTAAAAATAAAACTTTGTAACATATTTAAGTCAATGAACCACCATCTCTAGAAGTGGATGTTCTACCAAAAAAAACTACAAAACAGACTGAAATGCTAAGAGAACTTGCAATTACATCCAAAAATAAATGAAAGTTTCCCATACACAGCTCGATTTAAATGCTGCCCACCTTGAGCGTTTGCTCCCGCTCGCACAAATTGTGGATCGAACAGGGATCCACCATGTGGTATTTCCCTGTCCCCAGCCAAAGCATCAGCCAGGAATCAAATTACCCAAGGTGTTGCGCAATGATTCTCCGAACAATTCATCGATTCTTGCCTCACTGCGTTGAGATCGATCACACAACAATTGCCGAGGACTTGAGCAGTGTATGGTCCCCTATAGGCAGTATATGCAATGGCAAACGCCACTTCTTGGGTGTCCAGGCACTGAAAACTGCATTTCCAGCCCCGTGAATGAGCACTAAGGTTCAAGTTTTCAAAGTAGCATCTAAAAAAAAACAATACTTGCAAAACAGTGTGAAGACGGTTGGGTCAAAAAAAACAAACCCCCATATGAACACAAAGCACCTCAGATCAACAGTCAAGCAAAGTGGAGGAGGGTAGACTGTTTAGAACAGTGGTGGGCAACAGAGTTGATATGGAGGGCCACAAGTGTGGCCCTCAGCATCACTAAAGGGCCACACATAACATTGATCCAGACCCTCCCCTCGTCGACATATCTCAGCAGGTGGTGGACCAGTTCCTGACAGGCAGTCAAAACTGGACAGCACCCAATCCCCCTCTTGCCCCAGGGTGCAACGCTCATATGAAGACCTGGTTTTTCACAATCAACAACTTGATTAGGAAAGCTGGGTCAGTGTGTGTGCCACAATGATCCCACACACATCAGCAGATTTACAACAGGATGGCTGTGAAAAGGCAATGGCCCACTGACAGTCTCAATGTCTATGCTGTGGTGGGGCTAAAGAGACCTGTGTACCCCCACAAACCTAAAACCACACAGTAAATGATAACTGCCTGTGACATGCTTTTTTAAAACATTTCTGCGCCTTCCCTCCTCCTCACTACACATCCCAGACGTCGCGTTAAAATGTGCTGCAAAAACCCAACGCCACACCTATTACATGGAGGTCAATGGTGCCACTTACCTCTCTGGCATCATAGATGAGGTCATCAAGGCAGACCCAGAAAGATCGTCAGGGATGCCACAGGTTCTCTTTGGACAGATAAGTATGCCCAAGGTTATTTTTGGGTGAGCTTGGTTAGTAAACTCCCCCCAAAATAATCCAGGCTAACAGATCAAGATAAAAAATAAAAAAAAGTTCTGATGCCCAACTCTTAGCATGGAAACAGAGCATGTAGCTTTACCCATGACTACAATGACTTACATAATAGTAATGATATTCGCAAATAAACCTCATCACAATTTTGTTCTGGTTTATAGGTGGGGTACAGATCTGAAAGGCAAAAAGTGTTTCATTTTTCTAACCTCCCTAGACGTACACCTTACCCCACTATTGGACAATCAAAGCAAAGTACATGTAATCTTCTGGGGTTTTTCCACCCTCCCCTCATCAATGGGAATGTGAGGAGAGAAACCGCCGCTGCCTCCTTAACAGTGGAGGACAATGGTGTCGCCCCCCTCCGCCATCACTAATGGCATTGAAGAGGCGGCGAGTCCGCAGAGCATCAGAATTGCAGAGGATGAGCAAGTATGCGCGATCCCAGCTCCGGGCGAGTTTGTTTCGCAAACACACTTACACCGAACTGGGTTCAGGTAAACCACCGGGGAGGTTAAAACAAATGGCAAAATTCATTATTGGGTGTAACAAAATAAGACAAAACTCAACAGAAACAAATACAAGATTTTATTGTGTTACAAAGGAAACCATGTGCACAGTCCTTGCCAGACAGCCTGCCAGAGGAAGCTGCGTGATAAGAAGTGCTCGCGTTACCTTAATAAATATCGTCCATCTTTTGTAAAACATCTCCAAGTATGAGAGGGATAGACTGGAGTGTTGGAGGAGGCTATGCTGCCGCTGGACACACTTCCTCTTGCTGACCAGCTGACAATGTTCTCTCTCTATAGCCCTCGCCCAGAGAAGGAAAACGAGACAGATGGAAGCAGGCTTAGGTTTTATAATGACATGTACATGACCTTTCACTGACAGACTGTTATATACTTAGACAAGATTGAGAGTCTTTTTCACTGCAAAGATGATATCCTTTACTTGGGGTATGCAGTTTTCTTCTAGGATCTTGGCATAAGGCATGGGAAGATCGGCTCCTGTTACACGGTACACCGGGGCATCCAGGTAGTTAAACGCAGGTCCTGAAAGAGAAAATATATTCAGAATGGCAGAAAAATAAATGTCACCTAATGAAAGCGGACCTCATCAGTTCATGTCCACTTCAATGTCCAGCCATTGGGGAATTTTAAATCCATATTCAAAGGTTTCCTCTGAAGCTTCATTACAGAGTCAGATAAGAAGTAAGGGACGGGACCGTGTACATCTTTCACTTCCCATCTAGTAGCATCAAAGTGCAACTGACCTCGTGCCCTGAGGAGGTTTAGCATTCCCCATATAAACATTTATAACCAGTTTGATTGATAACCAGTTGGTCCCCCAAGGGAAAAGGGTGAGTATTTTACACAGGGAAATCACATGGAATAGTGTGTTTTCAATGCAGAAAACACTATTCAATATGATTTTTATTTAAAACTCCCCCCGATGTCACATAGGGCATCGGGAAGGATGGGGCTCCGATCTGTAAGAGTGAATGCATTCCACCTCCACGTCACAAGCTGTATCACAGTGCTTCTGGGCAACTGACTTGTGTTTCTTAGTAGTGAACATACTTAGAATGAAAAGGTATGTGTGGAAACCAGTTTAGCTACATTGCTGCAAACGATCTTTCAAATGACAGGTCTTCTGCCTTCTTCACTAGAAAGCCAACACTTACTGCATAGGACTAATAATGGAGAACCTGCCTGCTTGTAACACAGAAAGTTGTGGCCTGCCAACCTATAAAACTCAATGAAGACCCACTGGCATTTGTGTGGGCCACAGAAGGTGAGGAGGATCATTAGGTAATCCATTCTACAAAATACACACCTAGGAAATGGATTTATGAATGAATTTATATGGAATAAATAAATAAAAAACTAAGCTGTGCCCATGTTCCCCACATAGTGATGGCCTCACAGGGGTCAAAACCATTAGTCTCTTAATTCAGCCCTTTGTCCCCTTACTATCAAAAGCCTCTAGTTAATATTGTTTTATATAGAATTTTTTTACATTTCCTGTCTGGGCTTAGGACGCCTATTCTGGGGCGACCCTTACAGACTCTTGCTCCGCCCCTTTTGTCAAATGTAAAAACCCATTATGGCCCACGAGTAAGAAAGTTTGCTCACCCCTGGGTTAGGAGGACATGAAAAGACCTTTCGGGCCTCATCTTTTATAGGACAACTTAAATCTAGTAGTCCAAAATAAGAGTTAACGTTGGAAAGAGAACGGTTTTTCCTTTTTCCCCTGGGACCCAACAATAATGAGTAGATTTAATGTTATCATTTACAGCTATAACAGCTATAATTGTTAAAAAAAAAAAACAGTTTTCTCAAGGTCCCCCATACATGGGTCGATTTTTAGTGCGATTCCCGAACAAACGATCACTGTGCGCGTTCGCGGTGATCGATTGTTCATCAATCGAACGGGGCCACCCTTTAAGTGGGATCAATCGTTTCAGCTCTAAGAAAGTTTGATCAAACAGGGAACTGAACATGTTGGTAAATCCCTGTTCGATTGCCATTACTTTGGATGTGAACTAGGGAAAGGCAAAGTGGTTCGATCTATTGTCTGCTCAATAGACAAATGCAGCATAGTGACGTTACGATGAGCATTCATTGATCAAGCAGGTAGCAGCCCACGTATGGGGACCTTTAACTGGCTTCAAGTTTTTGACAACCGCATCAAAAAATCATGTACAGGTGAACACACGCCTCTAACCCTAGTAGGTCAGTAACAAAGTCTTGAGAATAGGAAACAAAATTGTGTTCTCCCAATATACATAGCTGCACCATTGCAGATTTATGAAACCCATCCTGAGTTATAATTAGAGATTGTAAATTTACCTTCCATAATCTTTGCGCAGATTTCAGCTCCGACACCAAACTGAGGCCACCCTCCCTCTACAGTGACCAGATGATTTGTCTTCACAACGCTGGCTTCTATTGTTTCAATGTCCATTGGCCGGATTGTGCGCAAGTTGACAACCTACAAAAAGGTCACGTGTGAGTTTCAAGATCAAAATTATTTGCCATGTCAAGTGATACAATTTTATTCTACACAAAGTTTATCTGGACATCCCCAGCATTTGTTTTTCAGAAAAAATAAGTGGCAACAGCAATGTCCAGTATAAACCACACACCGGCCCCACACTGGGCTGAACTTTTGCAAAGATTCCAATAAATTACTTTGTTTTCTACAAATGAGTCTTTCAGATATTAGAAAACAAAATTGGAAAAAAATATATTGTTACATTCTTACCTCACAATCAATTCCTTCCTTTGCCAGCACATTGGCAGCCTCTATACAGTGACCCACAGGGCGGGAGTGAGCAACCAAAGTGATCTGCGTGCCTGTAGGTACAACACAAGACATGTATCCAATCCCAGTATACCGTTCTTTAATCAGCCCCTAATTATCAAAACTATCACGCCCTCTGCAACCACGCCCAGAGACCCCCACCTATCAGCAAAATCTTACGCTACTATACAGTGGGTCTACACATTATAGATCCATGACCCCAGGAAGTGATGGGCCTGATTTGGAATGAGGGAGGGCCGATGCAGCATTCCACTTCCGCGTTCGGAATACCAGAAGTGACAGTACGCCATCCTTCTGGCATGATCAGATAGTATAAAGTCCCGCGCCCTTCCATTTTCCACCCTTCTCATGATGATGTTCAGGGTGTGAAGTTAGTGGGAAAAGAAATGCCCCATCTCTACAAGGTAGGCACAGATAGGACATTACTAATCCCCTAACTTCCCACACTGCGGTGTAGGCAATCAGTGCTGCTGCTAGTTGGCTCCAGGTATGCAAGTGACTCCATGTGAAATGGTAGAATATTTCGCTCCCAGGGAGTCCTGACCCCCATGTTTGAGGAACCTGTAAGACAATTATTCCCTAGTGACCTTGAGAAGTTGAACTGTCAGGTCTTTATTAACCAATGCATTTACTGGGGACAAGGGACAAATATGGTGACAGGGTGTTTTACCCCCACTGGCAACAGTGACGAACATTAAATATTTTATGAATTATTTTTGTACCTTAACCTCCAGGGCATCAGTGATGCGGAGACGTGCAGAAGAAGGACGGGGTATTCCCGGCAGAGTACACCTGCGGATATGCCATACCGCCCAAGTAGTTAAGTGGACCAAAGGTGTCCCTGCCTCAGGATCCTGCATTCAAGCTAATGCTACTTACCCACCTTATAAAACAGGAAACATAAATCCCACCTACCTGGCCGTCGATCTTTGCTTACCATAGGAATACAAAGTCTTAGACTGGACTTCCTCAGACAGTTCAAATGGAACACCATATCAACTCATTCTCCAACACACCACTGCAAACAAAGACAAAAATTAAATGGACGTTGAAGTGTAGGATGAAAGTAGGATCTGTGCATCATCCGATGTCAATAAACTCACCGGATTATTATCCGGATTGAAGCTTTCACAGCAGACTCTGGCACTTCAGCGCTCAAGGACTCACGCACTTCAGTCCTGGCAGTGGCCGATACCAGGCGGCGAAGCACTGAGAATGTTGGGCAGCCACACCGCCGAGGCCCTTGGGGCTCGAAAAAACGATGGGGACAGGTGACCAGAGCTGACATGTATAGGTGTTGGCAGCAGAGTTTTAAGACTTGATCGATGGCTTGCATTGGAGAAGTAAAGTCATAAACTCACAATAGGAGGCGTAATCCCGCGTGGAATATAAAGAGTTAATAAACAGAGACATGCCGACCAAATGCCAAGCAGCCAGCTGGATAGACACGTACCATAGCAGCACCAACAGCAATACTGCAAATCCATCTACAAAAGAAAATGATTTTAAAAGAACTCAAGGAATGAATTTACTACTTGGGGCTTTTAATAAGCTAAACTCGCGTACAACTAATCCTGGAAAGGTCCCTTTTATACACCCTCAAAGTAGGCATGAGCTCCGACGCAAAAGCGCGATGTTAGCAATAGCTCTGCATCCAGGAGGCGAAATGGACCATGCCCTCCACAAGTCAAAAATCCGCTGCCAATAGGGAGATCATAGTGATAGCACTCAGTACGCATCCCGCACTGACCATCCCAGATGGGTGAATTGGGGCTATAAGATAGTGTGGTGGACATTAATTCGGCATTGTAATAAAACCAATTATGATGACACAGACTCATCTCTCCCCCATAGGTATAGGCTGCTCATAGGTTTTATTTTGAATGGGTAGTGTTTAGTGCCGATTGTAATAGTGTCTCATATGTTGGTCAGTGGGGTTCAGAGACGGTAGTGTAGTGGAATAGACCAGGGGTGGGAAACTTTTTGACGTCGTGGGCCACGTTGACTCATATAATGTGATAAAGGGGCCAGGTCAAGAGCATGTAAAGTGCGACCCACCAGAGGTGGTGCGATTCCATGGCATGGCCGGCATCATTAGATGGTGGAGAATGTGAATAGGCAACGTGCAACAGGGATGTGTTGTGATTTTTCATTTCTGCCTTGGAAAATGAAATGCCATAGCACTGAGCAAAGATAATTCTAGAACTGCCTGTTTTGCCGATGGAGGAATGAGCCCACAGTGTCATGATCATGCCACTGCATGTCTCCAAGGCAATGTTTGGAATATTTGGCATTATGTGCAGTGCAGAAAAAAAAATAGAAGTTAGCATTTTTCAACAAAGGTGACAAAGGGCAGGCAAGAAAGCTAAACTGGCCGAATGCGGCCCACGGGCTTAGTTTGCCCATCCCTGGTATAGACATATGCTAAAGTTTCAGCCCTGACTCTCTGCTGGAACTAAGACCTCCCTCCTGGCACTGGACTTTTGGCATTGCTGGAAGCATATAGCGCAAGTATGGCATGGTAAAGCCCTGCACACTTTGCTGGAACATTCTGTATATTTACTTTACTTTATATGTGAATGGACTCTTTTTTTTCTAATTTTCTCTCCAAAACGATGTGTCTTATGGTCCGATGCAAAAATATGGTAAATAGAGAAATACAGTGTTTAGAATAAAAAGAATCTGAAAAGCAGATAAATGTCCCTTCCACTCTTTGCACCATCATTTATTCCTACTGTATGGAAGAGAATCATTTTATCGATCATAAACAGGACAATAGATGTGATCTAGGATAATCATGCTGGAGGATTTAATGACCTGTTACAGGTAAACTGAGCATAGTTTCAGAAACATTAATCTGAAAGAAAGGGCGAGGAAAGAACTGCAGTGGAAGGAGATTTGGTCCACAGTACGTTTATATTTTCTAACTCATAACGATTACCTCAGATATTGGAGTATCCATAATTCGTTTATCACCATACTTCTTCCAAAGTCCCCTGCTGATCTAAGAAGAGGCAAAGAAGAGAGGAAGAGGCAAATGTTACTGAATAGTATTTGAAATATAACGTATCTATATCGTTTTTTTAAAGACTGAAAAAAAAAAAGAGTGAAAAAAGCTCTGCAAACTTGCTGCAGTTGCTTTCAGAGCTGAAGCATTGCATTGAAGTCAATGGGGTCATTTAACGACCAAGCGACCCTCTGAACATGACAGAAGGCGTTCCAAAAACAAACAGAAAATGTACTGCTTGATTAACGACAGTACATTTTCTGTTCTTTAAACGACCTCATTGACTTACATTTTAAACCTAAAGCAAGGTTGTTTTCTGGTCACTTAAAAGACAAGAAAACGTCCTTGAAAGACAGTGTAAACTTAGCCTTAGGCGTTTTTTTACCGCCAGGTAAACGACCGTTTAGCGTGACCGACCTTCGCCGGTTGGTTTTTGGGTGGCAGTCCCATAGGACCTCTATGGGGTCCTTAATTAGACACCCTGTAATCGCCTGCACTGTTTTGCAGATGACTACAGGGAGTCAATCATCCCGCGGCTGCGGGAGCGCACTGGTGGTTTCTGAGCTGCTAGCAGCTCGGGAATCGCCAGTGTAAACTTAGCCTAACTCACTTCATTTGCTCACAAGCACATAATGATATTAGATTTTGTAGGTTTCTCTACTTCCATTTTTCTACATATTTAGAATATACACATTTGCATCACGCAGACATCCATACACCAATCTCAACACACATCACAAGCTTGTCACCTACACACATTTGCT
>CM070037.1:102684900-102727185 GCA_036250615.1 Ptychadena robeensis | reverse complement strand
TTTTTATTGGTTGGTGACCGCTCTGTATCAGCGGACCTTCCAGTTTAAAAGTCTGTGAAAAATATTTGTTATCTGTTGATAAGATCTGTGGTTTGGTGAATTCTTTTTCAGTTCTTTTTTTTGTGATGGATTTTATTTTTCTCACTACAGGAATACAGCAGAGAATATTGATGTGACGGTGATCACAATAACCTCCTGCAGCCTCATTCACAAGGTGAGTACTCGTCACACACAAGGAAACACTGTCAAGTTATATTCAGAAGGTCAGTTTCTGCCCTGAAACCTCAGCCACACTACTGATGGGAATTACCACTCCCACGCCATGTTGTCTCTTTAGCAGTGATGGCGAACCTTTTAGAGACAGAGTGTCCAAACTGAAACCCAAACCCCACTTCCAGGGAGGAATTCAGACAGATGAGGACTGATCACTAATAAAAGTGAAGCATACAAAGTGCATTCAGATCTTGTCCCTGGAGGACTGTCAAAGGGGCTCACCATTTGTATATTGCTATGTCTTGTGTAATATACAATTCAGACTCTGAGTCAGTACTAGGACACACACCCACAATAAACTGTCTAGCAGCATTACAAACATGACCAACAACTGTCCCACCCTCCTGCCTGCACTAGGATCAGGATGATCTGTTGGAGTACGATTCAAAAGACATTAACTCAGTGGTTAGTATGTAGCTAGTTTAGAATCTCAGCCTGGGCAGGGAGTGTGTATGTTCTCCCAGTGTCTGAGTTTTCTCCGGGAAGTCCAGCATTCACCAACTTTTGGTAAGTTAAAGCGGATGTAAGTATATATTACATAGACATATTACTCACCTGTCAGCAGTCTACATCAGGGAAAATTGCTACACAAAAAAAATATATCTTACCATTCTCACTTGTTCATTCCTGGAGCCAGCATGTTTAGTACTGGTGAACCAAAGCCACTTCTGCCCATTCTGTTTGCCAGTACTAGAGCCCCTCTCCCCAGCAGGGGCGGTTGTGCCCTGGGCTAATCAGTGCCCTGGGCTAACATCCTAATTCCACCCCCCCCCAGCACTCATCCGGAGACTAGCGTCAATCATCACTGCCGGAGAGTGGCAGGGTGGTTGTGATTGCAGTAATGATAGGTGTGCATCCGAGATGCTCATCTCTGGAGGAGCACCTCTCTCCACAGCTGATAGGTCCCTGTCAGAAAGTCCCGTGGCTGACAGACATAGTGGCACTTGTTACAGATGTCCCTTTCGGCTGTATGACGACGCCCAGGGGGTTAACATGGATGTTAGTGACATCACAGATGACACTAAAGAGGCAATGCTCTAAATAAACTTGGCCCGATTTGGATAGGGAGGTTAATGGGCGGTTACCAACCACCCGTGTAAATGAGCCCTATGTCAGATTTCTTAATGTGTTGAGCCTCCCACCCATGTCAGATTGTAGCTCTAGTGAGTGATCATCTCTGAATACTTAGATGAGTACAGGTGTCAGGTGAGGCGCCTCATTGATTGGTCAGGACTGATTGGGACAGACTGTCCTGCCCAACACCCATTTGTTGTCTTCTATGGGCGAGGACAGAGTGAGGTGGCCTGTCCTCCGCCCTCCCTTTTCCATAGAATAGAACAAGCTAGGTACACACAGCGTTTTCTAGTTATTTGGACAACAACCAAAGCTGTGGCAGTGTCTGGCTCGCCTAGAGAGGAACAGGGAGAACATAATAACATGATCAAGGACCTGCCATGTATTTGGTTATTATTATTAACTCATATTTATATAGTCAGTTATTTTCAATTTGACACTGTACTAATTATGGAGTAAAAACATTATTGAATTGTCAGTTCACATGGTCCATAATCACAACATGATATACATGTCTAGGGTAAAAGTCTATGGATTCCTTAGGGCATTGCATGAGGGTGATGTTGATTCATCCTATATCCACTATGCATTGCCACTTCCAATCTTGGGGTGTAACACAAATACAATGTCGCAATGCACAAAAAATGGTGAAAAGAGTGGTTGACGCAATGGGCAGACGCTTCCTCCCTCCTCCCTGGGCAGACCTGTGGGGGTTCCCTCCTCTGTCATTCCTCTCCCTTCTTGCCGCCCGATTTGGGCTTGGTTCATCCCCCCACAGGGTTTATGCGGTGACTGCCTCTCCTAGATATTCCAGGTGTAGTGTCCTTTCAACTGCATGGGGGGGGGGGGGGGGGGGGGGGGGGCAATTGCCTGTATTGGGGATATGGGCTTGAGGCACTGATGGACAGTCACTGTTGAATCTATTATGTATCTTGTTTGATAGATCAACTCTGTGATAATGCTTATAACCATATTTTCACTCCAAATGAACACACTGTGGATGCTCCCTGAGGAAGCCCTATCAAGGGTGAAACATGTAGGAGCCAAACACTCATGATGGATATATGATGTATTCACATCACCCTAAGGAACACATAGACTTTTAACCTAGACATGTGTATCACGTTGTGATTATGGACTGTGTGAACCAACAATCCAATAAAGATTGTACTAATTATAGTATCAAAATGTTTACAGCAGTGGTGGCCAACTGAGTTGATATGGAGGGTCACAAGTGGGGCCCTCTGCATCACTAAAGGGTCGCACATAATATTTTCAAACTATACTGACTTGTATAAGGAATAAGGACAGTATTAGCAGTGTTCTCCCCAAAGCAGATTGGCCGGGCGGCCCGCCCGGGAGATTTTGGTCCCCGCCCGGCACACAAGTCCTCCGCGGCGAGCAGCCTGACAGGCGGCGCCTCCCATTCTTCAGGAGCGCGCCACAGCCACTGAAAGACTCCGGCCCGCGGCACACTACCGGAGCCGCGGGCCGGAGTGTTTCAGTGGCTGCGGCGCGCTCCTGAAGAATGGGGAGGCGCCGCCTGTCAGAGGAGTTGTGTGCTGCCGCTGGCCGGCAGCCTATCAGAGAGGCCGCCGGACCGGTGCAGGCGGCGCGATGACGTCATCGCGTCATGACGTCATCGCGCCGCCCGGCTGAAAAAAAAATCTGGGGAGAACACTGATTAGGGAACACTGTCGTATGGTTTACGTCAGTAAAGCATTAGGAAACACTGTCATATGGTAATGCACATTTTGCATCATATATATCATCAAAGGTTATGTGCCGCAATATATATTACACAATCATCCTCAGTTCGTTGGTGGAATAGTGGAAGCATAGGCACTCGCCTGTGGCCGCAAATGGAGGACTTTATGGGGGCCGCTGAAGAACGCCCAAAGGGCCACAGGTTGGGCACTTGGGATTTACAGTGTCAAATTGAATTGACTTACAGTGCCTTAAAAGTCCCCACTAGGGCTTGGCCTAGTGTAATTACCCTATCTGAGGTCCCTGTTTCCAGGGTCTCTCCTAGTATGTAGAAATGTACTCTGGTTTATTGTAGTCAGGGATGTGGCACAGTTACCATTATCTTCCATTTATACCGCATTATAGCCTAATAACTCATGCAGGTCTTTAAAAAGCCCAACATTATATCACTTATTGGCAAAGCAATGCTAGGTAGAGGGACTATCCGCGGAGCCGCCCTGTAAAGGAACGTTCCCAACTACACTGCAAACAGCATGTACAGAAAGACAGCGAATACATGGACTACTCCAAACCCCTCACTAGGGCTTGTAACATCTAATTTGGTAAATCAAGGTCTATCAAAAAGGCCGGAGGATACGGCAATGTTTATTAAAGCTTATTCTGTACATTTTTTTTTTTACAGACACGAGAAGACACAATCATTGTATGCATTCCTCGGCATTCAAACGTCGCATTCACGCCAAGCATCAGTCGTTGGATCAAATGGATAATGGAGACTGGGGATACATGGTGTGTTGAATTTATATCTCTGTTGGGAATAGTAAAGGAGTGGTTCCAAACCTTTCTTTCCTTAAGACCCCCCCCCCCCCCCCCTCCTTGCCTGTGTCCAAGAAAAGACAGACCCTCCAACTCCTCTGAATAAACACATTAAAAGAAAGAATAAGTAATGGGACAATGCTGAACCCCTGGTGTAATGTTCCCTCCCTCCTAACTTGCATGCACACAACCCTTCTCTATATCTCCAGCAATTGACACTTTGATCAGGGGCCTTGGCTCACAAAGTCAGATAGTGGCATTTGCAAAATTTAAATTCCACCTATTTTAGGAAAAAATAGTCAAACATCCACAAGATGGCGCCGCCGCTTGTTTACATTTCACGTCCAGCTCCACTTTCAATTTGTTTATTCAGCCCAAGCTGGATTTGACTTACGGGGGAGGGGGGCATGGAGATGTACACATGTTTTAACCCCCTCTTTCTGATGCCACTGACCCAAGATTGGAAACCACTGGGGTCAGTATACAGTAAACAGGATGCATGGAGTATATAGTGTATTATTATGTCCTGCATTAAAGTGGAACAATACCCCACACAGTTTCCTTTTAGCTTTGTATAGAGCAGGGAAAGATCACAACTTACCTCACTGTTTTTTTCTCACTATGTAAGTACCTGAGCACTGTTGTGCTGCTTTTCTCTCTCTCCAGTCTGAGCTCTGCTGTACAGCAGGATATTGATATTTCATTCGTTTCATCTAGGTGCACCACTTTCCTTAACCCCAGAAATAAATACAAATATTGTTTAGTGATTACAGAGTTATGTAATTTGTGTGTGTGTGTGTTCTGCTTTCTCTGAAATAACTAGAACTCTTGTTTGATGTAGAGGACTGACCCAATCACACTGAATGTCGGAGGACAGGTATACACCACGTCGCTGACCACGCTGACCCGTTATCCTGACTCCATGTTGGGCGCCATGTTCCGAGGCGACTTCCCCACCGCTAGAGACTCGCAGGGTAATTACTTCATCGATCGCGACGGATCTCTCTTCAGATACATCCTGAACTTCCTGCGGACATCAGAACTCACTCTTCCCGTAGACTTCAAGGAATACGACTTGCTTCGGAAAGAAGCAGATTTCTACCAGATTGAACCTTTAATACAATATCTAAATGACCCCAAACCATTGTACCCAACGGACACCTTTGAAGAAGTCGTTGAACTTTCCAGCACTAGAAAACTCTCCAAGTATTCAAATCCCGTGGCTGTGATCATTACCCAACTCACCATCACAACCAAGGTCCATGCGTTATTGGAGGGGATCGCCAACCACTTCACCAAGTGGAACAAGCACATGATGGACACGCGGGATTGCCAAGTGTCTTTTACCTTTGGGCCTTGCGATTACCACCAAGAGGTCTCCCTCAGGGTTCATCTGATGGAATACATCACCAAGCAAGGCTTTACAATCCGGAACACCCGGGTCCATCACATGAGTGAACGGGCCAATGAGAACACAGTGGAACATAACTGGACATTTTGCAGACTAGCTAGAAAGACCGATGACTGAGCCTGGGCGAGACATTGTGTAAAGCAAGAATCCGTGTTCTCTGAGGAACAAAGTGCTGCTGTGCGCACGTATTTATTGATGGAGATGACTGAATAGAACTGTTAACCTGACTTCTTAGATCTGTAGTCCAGCACGCATGCATGTGCCTGATAACAGAAGTCACCCATTCACTAATGATCTCCATGTGTAGCTTCCGAACCATCCATGTAACATTACTCTCTTCATACAGAACTCTCATGTACACGTGGCTTGTGTGTGTTATGTACGGCAAATCCTGAAGAAGGACTCCTACAGGCCTAACGTTGGGTTTCTAATCTCAGACTGCTGTAACTAATGACTGCGTTTTCGGTTGGGTCGGCTACCTGACCGTATGATGATATTTTGTACATATTGTATTGTATTCTCTGCTACAGTGAACAAAGGACTGGAGGCCAATGGGGTCTGTGTATCCATTCCTAGGGCTTGTTTAGTAAATGAGTGCTAATGTGCAGTCACTTCCAGAGGTAAATCACAGAAACTTTCCAACATAAGAACTTCCTGCTATACAACGCCATCTCTGAGCATCCAATTGGAGCTCAGCGCTTTCTGAATGAGAGGATCCATATTAAATGGAAAGTTCAGTGTTCTATATTGCAGTTCTCATTCGGTGTGTATAGCTTGTGCTTCATTTTTTTTGTTATTGTAATACATAAAGCCTGGAAGGAGCTTATTTTGCCTAGTGTAGATAACACATCATTTACATTAAGCTGTATGTTTCTACACGGTACCCGGTATTAACTCTTCCTTTTCACTTGAATGTGCCATTAGACACCCCCCCCCCCCCCCCCCCCCCCCCACATGAGCCAGTGCTGGAGATTCTCAATGCTTAAGCTAGCCATACACGTATGGCTTCCCCTTCAATCATTGAACAGTTGATCATAACACCACACTGAACCAATGTGCACCACCTTGGCACATCCATCCCTGGCCAATACTTTGGATGGGGAATAAAGGTCCCCAGGAAAACACTGACTTGTCAGATCCCTGTTCGATCCGTTTTTTTGATTTTGACCTTTTTGGGTCAATTCAATTCAATTTTGGGCGCATTCAATTCAGTGCATGCACATAAATCTTTCAGGAGGCGACTGCAGAATCGATACGTGTATAGCTAATAATTCTTCAGACTCCGCAGCGACAGGTCTTGGTTAGCTCAGTTTGAAATTTTTATGTCATGCTTATCTGTACTCAACATTTGAAGGTAAAAGGCACATGTGTGTATCCCACATATCTTAGGGCTTGTTCTTGCTTTGTTCTTGCTGCTGCGTTTTTGTAGCTAATGGACGTGTCCATTACCGGCAACAAGAAATGCATTTTGCTCTCCTCTTGTGTATGGAAGCGGCTTACAAAACTGCGCACTGCAGGTCGTTGTCAGTAACCTGCAATGTAAGTGTAGGGTTGGTATGAAAGGTACACGCTTGCAGTAACGCTAGCTGAGATGCGTTGTAGTACTGAACTGCACCGCAGTTGTAGCGACACTAGTGGTAAAGGAGCCCTAAACCAGCAAATTTGCCTGTCTGGGGTGCTAACAAAGCCAGGGATGAATTTCACAGCTTCAGTCGCCTATATATGCCGACTACCAGGAGCCACCAATTTATTGCAAAATGTATGACTACAGTAAGCCATTGCACATTAGCACTTCATCCAAAATTCTTCTTTGCAAGCCGTGGCTCACATCTGAATTGATTCTAAGTTACCTCTAAAACAGGTACAAGTCTTCAGAACCCTCCCAACCCCATCCTGAAGATCTAGAAATCTATAAGGAACATTTTAGACAGTTGCACACTGGAAATATCGAATTTATTTCCAATGTAGCTGGAGCACATTCAAATTTTAAAAGTGAATGAACACCTTAGATTTAAAATATGTAGTGTACATAAGTAGACCATCTCCATGTACAGCGTGTCATAACACACATACAGGGCTGTTTCTAGCATGTGGGGGCCCTAAGCAAGTTCTTGCCTAGGACCCCCAGTCAAGCAGTGCTAGTGGCAAATTTTTTGATGAGGGGGGATATGTTAAGGTAACATGTAGGGACCGACAGATGAGTTGTGGAGAGCAATGTGATGAAGTCATCACGCTGCTCTCCATTGCTCACAGTATTGGCATGCACGCTCTGTGTGACGACTGTTAGTTTGGATGGGGACACCGGTCCCCATTCAAACTAATGGCATCGGCCAGAGATTTACGGATTGGAGAAGAAGAAAAGGAACACAATGCTCCTTCCCTCTCCACACACACAGCACCTAATCCCTGCCACCCACGGCAACTCGTGCTGCTCACATCAGGACGGGTGGGTGTCATGTGTCAATATTCATGTGGAGGAGGGTGTCGGGGACCAGCTGGGGCCCTATGCGCAGGCAAATTCCACATAGTGGGAGGGAGAAAAGGCCATGCACACATAGTTGTAATATGTCGTGGGTTGACATACAGTTTGGTCATTTTTCTATCCATTACAATGGAAATTTCTTAGTGCATAGTGCAAAGCCAGCCTAAATCGTGTTTTTGATTACACTGAGGGCCCCTTTATTGAGGCACATTTGCTGTAAAGGATCAGCAAGCTGTACATAGTTCCCACTCCAGCGCCATCCGCTGGTAGAACCTGGTATTGTAATATAATTCATCCCTTAACAACAATGACAAGTCACCCAGGAACCCATAAGGTGCAACAAGGGTTGGGTTGTTTACAGGAGATGGAACACCTACAAGAGCCTTGATCAAATAGAGGATTGCTATTTTCCTGCAACATCCCTTTCTATTATATAACTTTAACAAGCATTCCAGAATAGGATGGTAGAACGTTTTATGACCAAATAAGCTTCAGTTTTTTCCACATTTATCAGATTAATACCCCGTAGAGTGTTAAGATTTCCCCATGTTAGTGACCTATAGTCAGCATGGGGAATTTGTGTATCATATGCCATACTCTCACATGTATGTATAATTTATTTAGTAAACATTTTAGGGATCAAAACATAACTTGTATATTTATTTTATTTGTTATGTTTACTCTTGATAGCTAAGGTAAGCTTTGTTATAATTGCAGGTAAATATAGAATAGATTTGGGAAATGTTTATTTACAGATACCCGGTGTGCATTCAGTTATGGTAACCCCATTATGACGAGGAATAGGCCTTACCCTATATCTTTGAATGGCAACTGTGTTCCTAAGCACCAACCAATCCATATATTGGTGAATAAGCTATGATGAGTGAATCCTAAAGGATTCTTGACTGTGGTATGGCTATACATTGTAGTATATGATATTCCTCGCCCTTGCAAAGTAAAGCTGTGGACACAGACTTGTGAGCATTATAGTTAGGATTTGGGGTTGTTATAGTATGTTGCAGTTTTACCACTATGAATAGCAAAAGGCAATTACCGCATTTTGTGACCTATAAGACCCCCAGAATCGCAGGGGGAAAGTGCCAGTGTCTTATGGTCTGAATGGCTGCGGGTGGTCTTGCATTGACTCCCTGCAAGATTAGCAAGGGAGGTGAAGCAGCTGTCAGATGGGAGATCTGCCCTTAATGCAGTAGTTCCCAGTGGGGCAGGCCCTCATTCTTAACCTGTGTTTGAATAGGGAGGGGGGGCTTAATAATATTCCTAAATAGAAAAGGGGGCCCTGCAAGGAAAGTTTGGCAACCACTGCCTTAATGTGTGCTGCATTGTTTGTATCAGTGGAGCACCAAGGATATAACCAATGAAGTGCAGAGACAGATAGATGAAAGAGCTGCCAGCTGGCACCTCTCCCATCTATATCAGCCTGTGTGTGAGAGCTGCACTCACTCATGCAGATTCTCCATCTCCACAATGTGTGAGAAAGAAGCTGTAATGTGACGGCAAATGATCACTAGTGACATCTGAAATTTGGTATTGCAGAGGGATTTTTTCCCCAATTGATTCGAACACTTCAAATATGTTTTTTCATGTTATCTTTTCCTGCACCCCTTTGTAAAGTGACCAGTAAGCACATAAAACATTGAACAATTGATCAAATATTCTGCACGCTTGCTGCAGTAGTCTGTACAACCCCTAAAGCTGGCCATACACCTGCAGGATTCTCTGTCAGATTTCCTTCAGATCAGATCAGATCTACCAACAACCATGTAGTATAGTGACCTCCCTGATACAATACATAGTGATTGGAAGGTGTAGAAAGGTCCTCATATTACATGGTTGTTGGTAGATCTGATCTGATCTGAAGGAAATCTGACAGAGAATCCTGCAGGTGTATGGCCAGCTTAAGAGTGCCTCTGCAGCCAATCAAATTGTTTTATTGTGTGGATTTTAGACTACAGTCTGTTTGGTTGCTGTGGGATCAGTGGCGTCTTTTCACATTTGACAATTTGATTTAATCAAAAACCTGAAGCAGGCTGATTAGATGTTCTAAGTTTAAGTGATGATAATTAGTAACCGGTTCCTTTAACATGTTGCTCATATATAAATATTTCCTTGCACATGCACCAGTATTAGAAAGCTTTTACTGAGCTCTGTGAGAGCGGTATCTATGCAGATGAACCAGATGAATTAAAGATGTTTATTGTTCAATGTAAAAATCTGAAACCTGTGGAGCAGTTATTTCTTAGTCTGGATAATCACTGAACAAAATGTACCGCCTGCTTAAAGTATTCTAATAAAAATCGAACAGCAGTTCTTAACTCCTGGCGTCTGTGTCATACGAATAACGCCAACACCAAGTTCAATGAAAGAAGGGGCTAGCGGAACGTGGCCGGGGACATACACAGAACAGTACAAACATTCTCCCAACAAACTTTCATACTGGTCGGCAAATAACCCCCCACCCCACCTAACCTACAGTTATCAAGTGTTTGCTTTTAGTAAGAGTAAAAAAACATACACATAACTCGCCTACATCCAGTCCCTCCCAAGTCCCCTTGTCGCTCCCTCCACTAATCCGGATCTGAATCCGATGATGCTCCTCCCCTCCAGCTTCACCGAAATCATATGTGGTTGGCTGCAGGCACAAGGGAATTAAGGAAGTCCCTCCCAAGTCCCCTTGTGACCAGAGCCCCCTGCGATGTCACGGGGGGGGGGGGGTGGATTTTGACCTACCACCTCACTGGGCACTTTATATTATCGGCAGCAGTACTACTGATAATTACATACTCCTTATAAAAATAATAATTACTTACACCAGGCGAGGCGATTTTCAGGATCTTCCCCTCCCACTGTGTGACCGTGTTCCCCTCCGTGGTGTGTTTTGTAAATACTGCCTGCAAGGGCGCCTAGAAGGAAGGGCCGTAGTCCTGTGGGATTTTGATGGCCGCTTCACATCTGCGGGATCTAATGTAATCGAAGCTCCACTCTAGTGGACGTTTTTTAAAGTTACAGCTCCATTGTCAAAATGAAGTATTGATGAAGTGTGGGCAGAACAGCTTCTCTTTGCCATTACTAAACATAATGGCTTTGGGAAAGAGGAAGTGAGGATGGTAAGTATGTTTTTTTTATTCTGTAGCAGTTTTTACAGATTTAATCTGCTGTCAGGTGAGTATAATGTCAATGAAATGTATATTTTTGTATTTTCAGTATAGAAGGCACATGTGGAGGTGGAAGGCCATATAGGATAGATCCCATGAGATAGTTAATATTATGGCTTTGTACTGCTCCGTACACACAGGGACTACACATACACTGTACACACAGGGATGGGGGCATACATGAACTACACACACTGTACATACAGGGATGGGGGCACACATGAACTACGCACACTACGTACAGGGATGGGGTCACACATGGACTACACACACTGTATGCATTGTATAGTATATCTGTAGTCCATATGTGTCCAGTGGTGTCAAGCTCCAGCCCATGAGCCAAAAAAGCAGTGAAATGATATATTTGAATAAATATCAAGGTTGGCTCATAACTAAATTTGGCTACTTTAGAAGGTGAGATCTTTAACATACAGTGTGGGATGTGCCGCGGGTTGACATGCAGTGTGGACTGCCAATGAACTATTACATGCCATGTTCACTGGACGGTAACCCATAGGGATAATATTCCTGCCCACTATCCACCCAATGCTTACAACCATCGTACACAGTGGCCCAGTTCTAGTTAAGCCAATAAAAACCTTATTCCCGCAGACGGTGTAAAAATGCTTGAAACCCAAAATAGGTCTGAACGTTGAATATCGTGTCTGCCAGAACGTAGTGGTTCCTATCACAGAAGCGCTTGAATTAAGCCTTGAGGGCTGTTGCACATTTGTATCACTAAGCAATGCAAGGGGAAGCCATGAACTAGAATTGTTTTTTACTGAAATTATAATTTGATCATATTACAAAATCTGTGGAAATAGCAATTGTTTAATTCTGTACACATGTATAGTTTGTAGCAACAAATGTAACTTTAAAATTTAGAAAATTCTGTCAATTCATATTGAATTTATCAATTCTTTACAGAGACATGGCACTTAGTGCATATCACAATCACAATATATCTTTTCTCAGATGTTGCGTTTTTCTTCCAGGCACTTGTACTTTCCATCAGAGACTCTAGTAAATGACATGTTAATTAAAGGGTCTTCTCTTCTTCTTGGATTGGTGGCTTACACACAACAAAGGTTTATAATTTGGATGGTGTGCTCTGTAAATACGGCTTCAGGTATTTCTCAAACACTGGGCTCACCTGTGGAAATAACACAATGAGGAAAAAAATAACATTTTAACATTAGTGGTTCTCTCTTTTTTGACCCTGAAGGTGACTTTGCAAAGAATGATAGCTATAAAATTACATTTGAAAGTTTGACTCCAGGGAAATTGTATAGAAAGTTTTAGAACTAATTAACCTCCCTAGCGCACTGCTGAGGTCCAGATTTCTGTACCAAAAGCGCACCATAGACTTGTTTTTATGTTGTAGGCCTGTTGCTTCCCAAAATATGTCCGTACAAGGGTCTAGTAGACATCCTGGATATAATCATGTTTGAAACACACAATTATGTAAAAAGAAATTACATTTAAAAAAAAAATTAATAAAAGGTATTATTTGAATGATTATTTGAATTGAAATCTCTAAAATACTTATTTTGTATAAAAGATTTTAAAACAATATGTATTTATGTTTATAATAACATTTTAATTAAATTGGATTTTTTTTTACTTTGAATTTTATTGGATGCAGTTATCACTGTATGCAGTACAATTCCCTTTGGCACCCTCTCTCCCGTGGTGTGATGGACAGGAGAAAGGGTTAACTGTTTTTGTGCGATTTACTTTTGAATCTCCCGCCACCGCCCAATGTGATGTCATCATCTTAATCCATGGGGGGGTCCGCTCTCCTGCAGCAGCCTCCTCTTTAGATTGGAGCCTTTGTAGCAGCGCAGAATGGTAAATCTGTGCTGCCGGGGCTCCGATCTTCGTCGGTCGGCGTCAAAATCGGCGCGTGCCCACACGGGCCGACAGATCCCTGTCGCCCCACAGCTTGGCCGGCCAGAGAACGGACATGTCCGATGTTCTCTGGCCAATGCCGGCCGATGCCATTAACTTCAATGAAGACCGGCGTCTTCATTGAAGCTAATGGCCGGCACACAAAGGGTGCCTGGCTGATTAAAGCAGCCGCAGAATGCACCAGAATGCAACGGGATGACATCATCACGTTTGCATTCCAGAGCTCATTGAAGCTCGTCTGTCTGCACCCGTCTGTGGGTGTATGGCAGGCATAACCCATCAACATTTCCAGTATCTGCTCCTTTGTACATGAAGAAACTGGATGAGTATTACCAGAGCCCTACAATGTGACCTCCAGCAGACCACTGGTATAAATGTCTCCGATCAAACCATTGTTAACAGATTTAATGAAAGAGACCTGACCTCCTTCAGTATGTCCTGTGACACCTGCCAGAGATCAAGAGAATTGGCAGGTCCAGTATTGGAGCCGTGTACTTTTCAGGTGAGGTTAATTCTAAACTTCAAATTACAGGATCTGGAGAGGCCTTTGCTGCCTGCAACATTGTTCAACATGATCATTTTGGTGGTGGGTCAGTTGGTTGGTCTGTGGAGGCATATGCATGCAGGGATGCAAAGACCTGTATAGAATAGACAAAGCACGTTGACTGCGAGTTATGTATGGTGATAAAATTCTTAGACCCATTGCTGGTGCAGTGCATACTAATGCTAGCCTCACATGGTACAATTTATCATTCAATCGAGGTTCGATTCGATTTTGTACTTCGATTTAAAAAATTTAACATCGATTGTCATTTAATCAAAGTTCTCTAAAATCGTCGATTGGATTAATGTTTTTTTTAACAGGAATTAATTTTTTCCCAGGAAGTAGTCATATGTTAATAGTGCACATCGAGATGATTGAATCGAAACAAACAAAACACTTTCAGAAATGTAGTTCGATCATTGATCAATCAACAAAAATTTTCCAACTTGTCCGATCACTTTTCAATCGACGATTTTACTAAAATCGTACAATGAACGTCGATTGTACTATGTGGGCAGTACATCGATTAACGTTCAATCGATCTTTTTTTTCATCGAAAATCGTCGATTGAACGCTAAAATTGTACCATGTGTGGCCTTATGTGGCAGCAGGCAGTCTCTGGAGGTGGAGATTAATTGGCTCCATGCTTGTCTGACCTAAATACAATTAAACATCTCTGGGATATCAGGTTTAGGTCCATACAATACCCCTCAGACTGTCCAAGATACCCTCAGTGATGCTCAGGTCAGGATCTGGGTCTACCCCAGGACACCCTCAGTTATCTCATAAAGGAGCATGCCCCAATGTTGTCAGGCATGCATGCTTGCACATTGGGGTCATACAAATCACTCAGATCCATTCTCTTTGTTGGTGTCTTTGAATAAACCCCTCTGTAGGTTAATCGTGTACAATTTCCTCAACTGATATGCCATTCTTTTGTTCAACACCCATTACATACAAGTATGGATATCCAGCATGATTTATTTACCAATCTGTGTTTTGAAAAAATGCTCTGTTTTGGAGCGGTGTAATAATTGATGTCCCTGGCCATTACACCTACAGGGAGCTCTTATTCTAAATCCATGGCAATCACTATGCAGCTGGTCCCCAGTTTGCAACCACAACAGCTTTCATTCATCTGAGGAGGCTTGCAACAAAATGTGAAGAAATGTGTCTATGGAAGTTATGTCCATTCATCTAGAAGAGCAATGGTGAGTTCAGACACTGATGTTGGATGAGAAGGCCTAGATTGTAATCACCACCCAAATGAGCTAGATGGAGTTGAGGTCAGGGCTCTGTGCAGGCTGGTGAAGCCGTTTTCCCCCATGTTTCCATCATACATCTTGGTATGCTTAAAAATTAAGATGTCCTGTCACTGAAACAAGAGCCTAGGCCCACCCCTGAATAACCATCTATACTATTATTCCTTCAATCCTTTTTGCGCAATGCAGTCAGGAAGGAAGCGTTGTCCTCTTATCTGCCAAACCAAGATTTGTCCACCACACAGCTAGAGAAGCAAGCTTTTCCACTATAGAACACGCTTCCAATGCCAGTGGCAGCATGCTTTCCACCACTCCACCCAATACATGGAATGATGTCACCCATCTATATGGAAACCAATTCCAAGATGCTCCAGGTTTTTGTCCTGGTAAGAAGTTTGCTGACTTTGTGCTACATGATCTGTCACTTGTTTACAAGAAATACCCCTTTGTTATACTACAACTTACAGATGGTGGTGGAATATAAAGGCCATGACTGGACAAACACAAGTATTGCAAGTGCTGCCAGTGACTATAAATTTTACTGAAATGCCTGAATTCAGTTATTTTGAGGAATGTATAGTGAACCCCAAAGCTTTTAAAAAATTTGAAAGACATTTACTCAATTATATAGTCATTATACTTTATTACTTACGCAATATGAAAGGTGCAGTTTTGCCTACCTTTTTGTTGTCAGGATTTCTCTGAGCCCACTCCAGGAGATTGTGGTACACATTCCCATCATAAGTCCCGAGAGCAGATATCAACTGCTGATCTGAGTAGTCAAAAGCATCAACTAGCAAAACGGCATCTTTCCTGCGAAACACACACCGTCATTGTAAGATTTCCACCACAAAATGGAGGAAGTTAGTCTGTCAATACATAAGAACTACTGGCAACACCAGAAGTTGCCCATATTCTTAATGCTGGTGCAATCCATAACCACAGCATGTCCATACTTTTGATCCTAATCTCCCATACCAGGATTTCCAAGGCAGACAGCACTGGGCCATGCACCAACCCCCATCTCCTACTATGTTCCATATAGCACTATGGAGTAACATGAGGAAGGGCTTGCGTTTCAAGCCTGGCTATCCGTCTACGCAGGAATCCTTTCACCTAGTACTGGTGTAGACCAGGCTCCAATCAGTCCCCTGCATCAGCCAGCTAAAGTGTATGTGATCCATCGGGATCCTCACCATGCAATGCGTTTAGCGGAGGGGGTCCCCGACAGATGGGGAAACCCCCCTATTTATAAAGTAGAGCCAATCTACACATAATACCTTTCATTGTTACTCACCTGAGATCTGCAAGGAGACCAAGGTAAGCTGCAGTGGCCAGGTCCAGCTGTTTCCCTGACAAGTAGCCGTGTTGTAGGAAGTCACCGGCATTTGTAAATATTCCATGCAAAGCAAACAGATCACAAAGGCGCTGCAGAACAGTTTTAACCTCCGGCTGAGTTGACAGGGAGCTCACAGTAGAAATAAAGTTTTTAACGATCAAGTAGTGTATGTGAGCCTGAAAGACAATGTACAATTACTCAATGAACACCCCAAGATCTTGTACATAGATATTTACATTTACAATATATTGTTGAAAATTTACTTTGCATTAACCAATGGTCCCTATCTAAATTAATGGCGATCGAACAGGGATTCACCAACAAGTTGGTACCCAGATTGATTGACATTTCTTCGAGTGGGATTGATTCCATTTGATTTCTGAACGATTGAACGAAAAAATGCCCCATGTGTGGCTAGTAAAATTGTAGAAGAACATTGTAGGTTTCTTATATTCAAAGGCAGGGGTGTCAAAACTCAAACACAGAGTGGGCCAAAATTAAAGACTGGACAAAGGGTCCCCAAACACCTTTAGATTTCTCTGTCAGATTTCCTTTAAATCTCCTTTTGTTTTACCAAAACCATGTAATACGGGGGACTTTCTAAACCATCAAGTCTACCTGTGTTCAGTCGCAGAGGACCCGGCACCACATAGTAGTTGGTAGATCTAAAGGATATCTGACAGAGAGATCTAATGGGCCAACCTTGAGATATATATATATATATATATATATATATATATATATATATAAAAATCTACAATTGTTGAAGTTTTCCTTCTCACTCCTTTTCATATAATGATGAACCTTTTCATATGGAAACCTACATACCGTATATACTTGAGTATAAGCCGAGGTACCTAATTTTATCTACAAAAACTGGAAAAACTTATTGACTCGAGTATAAGCCGACAGTGGGAAATGTCAGATAGTGGAGTTTTCTAAATGAGAACAATATAGAGAAAGCACCATTGCCCTTAGAAATTAATCAAACAAGATTCATCTTAGTGCCCCAAACTCAATAAATTTAAAGTGGACCTACCACCAGAAATCTATGTTTTCATGAATGGCACTAGAAGTGTCAATAATAGGGAGTAATGCAGTAAAAAAAAACTCAAAAACGTTCCTGTAATGACCATTTTAACAAAATTACCACACAGCTCCCCTCACTTCCTGGTTCGCTGAAGGCAACACATGAAACTGGGGGTGCAATATCGCGGGTGGCCCCCGGGGGGCGTTCAGTGATCTTCTATGGGAATTTTCAAAGCAGATCACTGCTTCCTGTGACATGCTGCCTTGCTCTGCCTACAATGAACCAGGAAGTGAGAAGAGTTGCCGAATTATCTTCTTAAATTGCTCATTACAGGTACGTTTTTTTTTTTTTTCACTGCATTCCTCCCTATTATTGGCACTTATAGTGCCATTCATGAAAACATAGATTCCTGGGGGTAGGTCCGCTTTAAGAGAACACAGGATTATAATTGTTTGAATTGAATTGTATTTGAACTAGTAACCGGCCATTCCTGGCAGCCGAAGTGGTGTCTAGGACATCTCTCCCAGGCAGGAACTTGTCAGCATCTGATCCCCCCCTCTACACACCCCCCCCCCCCCCCTCACAGAGCTCTGCAGCTCCGACAGAGAAGAGACAGGAGGGGGGAGGAAAGGGGGGGCAGTGAGGGCGGAAGTACCTGCAGGTCTCCAGGAGCTAAGATGCCAGCATGAGAACTGCAAGTAGATTAGAACTGTAGCAGTTTTCCAGGATCTGAACTGCTGACAGGTGACTGTATTGTGTCTGTTTAATGTATGTGTGTTTTTTTCATTTGAGTTTAAAACCGCTTTAACACACAATATATATTCATTCATCCATATATGATTATAGAGGTGTAAACTGATACTAACTATTGATGCCTTCACTAGCTCTACGGATGTCCTGTTCCATGCCACATACTGCTCAGTTCCCGACTGTATTAAATGGTGCAGTTTGTTTGCTGCTGCTGCGATAAGTCTGGAAAATAAAATATTACAATGTTATAATACAGAGGGGTATATCAGTGAAGGTTTGCATTTAGTCATTAGTGTTGAGCGAGAGTATTCGAAATTCGAATATATTCGACGAATATCCGTCATTCGAGAATTCACAATATTTCATGAATGTGCGCTCGGATATTTGCAATGGCGGATATTCGTCATATTATGCTTCAACATTGTTTATCCGCCATACACCGCGCATATTTGTGTGCATTGCGAATGGATATGCGCAATACACACAGCGCTCGTACTGGCTAAGATCACAGAATGAAGAAGAGAAGCTGAAAAGCTATACTGCGCAGGGGCGCACGCAATGGAAGGCAATCGAATACAGACAAATCGAATTTTATGAATTTAGAATGTTTCTTTGTATATTCATGAAATTAGGCAAATTCGAATATACCATATGCTGCTCAACACTACTAGTCATGACATATCTGCAGTCTCATTGGATATCCTTTAACAAACATATACATTTTGTGTGGGATTGACTGCTATTTTCACAATTAAAATAAGTGCACAGATAATTAGTATATTAGAATATTGTCTTCTGTAATAAGGGACAACACAGTGGCTTAGGAACCAACCTAGCAGCCGCTATGGGGCGCGTAGAAACAAAGGGGCCCGCCGCTCCAAGCTGCCTGATCTTTGTTAGGTATTCTATGTGCGGTATTCCCCAGTCCAGTTCGGGGTAAAAAAAAGTACTGATATCATTAATCCTCTGCTGGTGAAATGTAAATAATTTTAGGTGGTAGCGCCATCTTGTGGTCGCTTTAGAAGTTTGTACTAGAGATGGCATTTCATTATATCTGGCTTTGCGGTTTAATGAACCTATGTACCTTTTTTTGTAAAGAAATCTTGATCTCAATGGACCGCCAGGGTGGTTAGATTTCTGGTACTGCTTTGAGCACAGAAAACCAGACTGAATCAGACCACCAGGGGGGTTAATTCTTAGTTCCGAATGGTCGGGAATAGATCAGTGTTAAGATGTGCGATCCAGGAGGGGTTCGAGGGAGGAAGGTCCAGGAGGAAGGGGGGTGGATTGGAACAGCAGGTCCTGGGGGAGGAAGCCCAAAACAAAAATTTGCTATGGGGCCCAGTCATTTCTAGCTACACCCTTGGGAGAACATCTATTTTCTAGATTATTGAAATATTTTGTGTTTTGTTGCATAGTTTCTATTTGTGTTAGAGCAATAATTTTTTGTTGAAGTATACCCCCAACATTTCTCTACATCTCCAGCAAGTTTGGTGATGATACCATGCTCAGGGGCTTTGCAATTAACTCGAAATCATTGAAAATTTAATATATTTAGAGGTAGAAGATAGAAGAGATAGTTGATTGGCTAGCCCATTTACTGACCTGTATGCCCTGCTTTCATAGGCCTTTAAATACACATCTGGATTTAGGAAGTCCAAGTCTGTGGTTGCCTGGCATGTACCAGAGAGCGGGGTAGACAGATAAGATGCAGCGCGTGGTAATGGGTTCCCGGATTGGGCGGCCCCAAAACACTTAATCAAAAACCTAATAAATGCAACAAAAAAAAACAAAGAAACTACAGTTAACTTAGCAGTAAAAAAAAAATTTGGTGGACCCTTGACTTACATACCAAGGGCTGGTTGGTTGTAGGTCATGTTGGTTGTAACTCAAGACTCATTTTTTCCATATGAAATAATTAAAATGCCCATAATGGGGACCTCCCAAAGCGCCCTTTACCTAACCTTTTCATAACAAAAAAGTGTATAATTTTTGTAATTTACCAGAAACAACAATAATTTTCCTGGTCTTGTCATCAAAAAGCTAATATGCCAAGCCTACCAAAAACAAAAAGAGAGATGGAATGGCAGGTGGTTATTGTTGGGGAGTATAGACCCCTTCCATAAGAACATAAGGAATCTGGCTCTCCCTGGTGTTTGTTCTGTAGCCTTTTGTAGAAGAGTTCTGAGGGTTCAGTGTGCAGCTTCCCAATGCTTCTCTAACATCTCAGGTCTTTGTTTACAACTGCCCAAGTGGAAACATGTTTTGGCATTAACCAAAATTTTGGTTGTAAGGCAAGACTTTGGTTGTTAGACAAGACTTTGATTGTAAGACAAGAGTTTGGTTGTAAGACAAGACATTGATTGTAAGTTCAAACTAAAATGTGGGTTGCACCTCAAGTTGGTCTAAAGGTAGCCATACACCGGTCGATTTCACACTCGATTCCTGACCGATCGATCACTAGGCGTTGCACATGCCTACCGATTGATCGACGAGAAATCGAGTGCAGCCCACCTTGACAGATTGACCTCGACCAATCGATATCACCCCCAAATTGGATCGGCCAGGGAACCAACCTGTCGGTGTTTTCTGGTCGATCGGGCACACATCGAGGGACGTTGGTGGAGGCCCAAGATTGATCATCAGGAGATCTGAACAGATATGCACAACCTACATCACTTCCTGGGAAATGGATACACCCATCCTGATGAGATCATTTCCGATCGACTGACATTTGTGAATCGATCGACTGGTAACAGAATCGTCCAGGAATCAGTGGCCTAAGGTGGTAGGCACAGACTTGTATGGTCGATCGATCGACGCCTGTGACTTCGCTGGAATTGATCGGATCGTCCATCGATCAGGAATCGACTCGTCTATTGGTAGCTTAAAGCAGACACGGACAAGCTATGATTGAATTAGGACACCTATGCCGAGTGGCCTGTACAGAATCTTGGTATGGCCCTTCTGTCACATTGTAGCCCGTGAGTCAATGCGTTTGCCCACCCCTGGTCTAAAGTCAAGCCAGATGTAACTCAAGGGTCCACTATAGAACATATTATTGGATTATTATTCAAGGTTCAGGAGATTCTCATAATTGATGATATCTGACATAAAGAGTCATAAAATATTAAATGGTAGTACCTTGCAGCTTGTAGGTGTAGGACTGTATTCTCTCCTTCATAAGTACAAGAAGCAACAACTTTGGTGTACAGTGATGGGATTCCGCTGTACAGGGAATAACCGTGACCCCCACATGCCTTGCGGCACACCTCCACACCGTTGGAACAAATCTCTGTAGCAAATGCTTTAAGTCCTGATGCAATACTGTGGAGCTGAGAAATACCCATAACAGTTCATTTACCAGGTCAATGTTTTTTTCCTCAAAAGCAACAAGCCATGTAAGGCCTTCCATGTGGCACTAACACTTGCGTATCATAGTTTATTTATATAAAACATTACAAAAGTATAGCATGGCAGTGAGCATATACAGTAAGGAACATAAGTATTTGAACACCCTGAGAGTTTGCAAGTTCTCCCACTTCATGGGGGGATCTGAAATTCACATTGCAGATGCATTCCCACTGTGCCTCTTCCATTTCCTAACAATTACTCCAACAGTTGATCTCCTTTTACTAAGCTGCTTGGCAATTGCTGCGTAGCCCTTTCCAGCCCTGTGGTGGTCCACTAGTTTGACAGCTCTTTTATCTTGCCAATGGTAGTAGTTGGAGTCTGACTGACTGTGGGGTGGACAGGTGTCTTTAACCTCCTGGGCAATGATGCATGTGGCACGCTTTAAGTGGCACCACGATTTTATGCCCTCTAGGAGGTCCTGAGCACAACTCAGAAAAAAAGACGCCCCTCCATTAACATGGAGGTCAATGGAGGGACCCCCCGCCAACATCAAATCTGGCGTCATCGGGGCACGGAAGCATCGATGGGTATGTCAATTGCACAGAATCGCCAAGGGAATTTGGCGCACACCTCATCTGAGTTTTATTATAGTTATCTCAGCTGAAAAACTCACAACGAGATAACTCGGGCAGAACACCCAGGAGGTTAAAGAGCTCAGACAGGTGCTACTAATTTAGATTAGAGGAAGGATTTTTAAAGGCAGAGTAACAGGTCTTTGAGAGCCAGAATTCTTGCTGATTGCTAGGTGTCCAAATACTTATGTGTAGCAGTACAATACAAATAAATTCTTTAAAAATCAGACATTGTGATTTCCTGATTTTTGTTTTAAATGGTGTCTCCCACAGTGGGAATGCACCTACAATGTGAATTTCAGTCCCCTCCATGATTTCTAAATAGGAAAACTTGCTAAATCACAGGGTGTTCAAATATATATGTCCCTCACTGTAAGTGGTAGAATGTATCTCATAAAACTTTTATAAAACTTATATTTACTTACAAATAATGTAACTTGCATTATTTTGGTATAACTTATCTTAAAAAGAAAGTAATATGTATATATGAATTCACAACCAAATTAGGAAATCTCACAAAGAAAGAAACATAATATAAACAGAAGGCAAACGGTAAGGCAAATACACACAAATGGGGACAATGTCACACCTTTTAGTGCGCTGATCCTATAAATTCTTACTTTATTGGTACCGTTTATATTTGAGTTTAAGCCAACCTAAGTACAAGCCAAGGTACCTAAAAATGCAGTCAGATAGTGGAGTTTTCTAAATGAGAAAATAAAGAGAAAGCACCATCGCCCTTAGAAATTAATCAAACTGGATTCATTTTAGTGCCACATCATCAATACATTTAAGAACACAGGATTTATATTATTACAGGATGGGTTTTGCAAGGCAATTCTTATTTTTTTTAATCATAGGCTATGGAGTGTTGTATCTGTACTAGTAACCGGTCACCAGGTGGCAGTGTGGAGTTTGTTGATATCGATCAGCTGTTTGTCGGAAGCTAAAGCTCACAGCAACTCAGAGAGAAGATCTACCGAAGAGGGAAGCTGCCTGTCTAAAGCATTCAGCATGGAAATTCAGGTGAGGTGAGTGGACACCCCTCAGCTGACTCGAGTATAAGCTGAGGGGAGCACTTTCTGCCCTTTTTTTGGGCTGAAAAACTTGGCCTAGACTCGAGTATATACGGTACTTATAACAAAAAACAATATTTTTGTATGTTCTATAAAACATTTTGAATAATGTGATCACTAATTTTGTAGTTACAAGGTACTTGTCTGTTATCAGAGAATGTTTCCATGCAAATACACGCATGCGCCCAAACCTGTTCATCGGCACATCAAGGCTGCACATAATCATTGTCTGTATCCTATGTGAACAGGTACACATCACTGTTTAAGAATATAAAAACCCATACAGTTACCTCAGCAAGGGAATTAAAATTCTCCCCTCTGATCTCCTTGAAGACTTCATTGTAAAACACACTCAGGTGTTTGGCCATAAAATGAAATGCGTAACATGTGGCCAGGAGTGGCAGCAGCTTTTGTTGCTGGGTTTGGTAATCCAGGATTTTAGCCTCTTGGGCCCTATAAAATACAATAGACAATTTAATATTGGCATAAAAAAAACTAACAACCAAAGCAAAAATATCGGAGTTATAAAATTTAGACCATTCAAATGCACAAGGCAACACATATGGCTCAGCAGAGTTGATTTTAATGTTTTGCTTGCAGGTGGCATGATGAAGTACATACCCGGGCTTTAGCTCTGATTGACGTCTGACAGCGGAGTACCTTACTGCAATAGTAGAAGCTTTCATCAGGGCCTCCACAACTTCTCCACCAATCATGACAACCCGTACAGCAATCATGGTGAAATAATTAATCTTGTCTGATCCACGCTTTACATAGGAGCCATCAGGGAGAACCTGTTATGGACAAATTAAATTGTATTTTTGCATCTTTCAGTCTCACACAAGACTATGTCAAAATGTCATGGGTGTAAGTGAAAACCATGGCATTGTTCTAGCTATGCCAATGCCCCCCCCCCCCTATACACCTTTAGATCATGCCATACAATTCCCTTTAGATCTACCAACAACTATGTAGTGCTGGGTCCTCCCTGATAGAATACATAGTGATTGGAAGGTTTAGAAAGGTCCTCATATTACATGGTTTTGGTAGAAGAAGAAAAAATGGAAAGATTGTAGGGTGTATAGGGGCCTTAACAGGTTATTTAATTTTGACCTGGAATATACACATACTTAGTAGTAAGTTTGATAAACTAAAGAGGGCACTATATGTATTGACAGTCTAGTTTGATTTGTATCAAGTATCCATGCATTTCAGGGATTTACCAATTCCCATTCATCACTACTTGTGCATATGAGTGTTGGGAGAAAGTTGGACTGAGAGTTGGTGTCCTTTAGTGAATACATTAAGGATCAAGCTTAACTGGTGATCATAAATGGATAAAAATCTATTTGAAATTATAATTATTTACATACATGAAATAGAATTACTTAAGAGATATTCAGTTCAGTTATTCATTATAGTGGTGAAATCTTTGGGGCTTCCATAGTCCGTAGGCAACTGCATAAACGCCATGCGTCAACAAACACAATGCCAGGTATTGGGTTGTGTGATATAAACATGCTGCCACTTGACTCAAGGGTAGTGTCTGTCTGACAATTTGTGCTAACTGTAACTATAAGGTGATGTTTACCAGGGTTGGGCTATGCTACAGCTAAAGGATATCCTGAGGTTTCAGCATAGCAAGACATTTTGGACAAATTAATAAGTCTATCTTTTGTGGCTTTTTTTTGTTCCAGCTCATAAAATGATGGCTAGGTGAATTTGATGTGAAACACTGGCCATCACAAACCTATCAAATTTGGGATTAAGCCAGGTTTTTTAACCTAACAGTGCCTGACCTCACAAATAATGTAGTCAGCTCCAAAGTAAGGGAGATCTCGAAAAAAATGGGGGAAAAGGGAAAAGAAAAAATATATAAAATGAATAAGGAATGTGAATAAGGAGCAGAGATACTGGTGGTGTATTCAGTTTTCGACAAAGTGATGAATAAATAGGCTTTTGAACCTACGCTTTTGGTTGCTAGTTTAGGTACACCCTGTGGTGAGTGGTGTATTATCTGAACCAGCAACCTGTTGGAGCTGTCAGCTTGTGGAGCTTGTGAAGCCGACTTTCCGCTTCCGGTTTTGATAGAATTGTTAAAAATATATAGTCAATACAGATGTATTACTTATATATTTTAACACTTCTACTATCAAAATAAAAAATCTTTGAATTCAAAATACAGGCGCCTCCATTCCAGCCTTTTTTATGCGGGTACTCATCATTACTTCAAATTGACCTCACAAATGTTCTTCTAAATGATTGGGGAAATGTTCCACAGACAAACTTCAAAATGTTATACAAAGCCTAGAGTCTATACTGAACCTGTGGATTCATAAAAAAATATCATAAAGGTTCTTATAGGTGCAATTGCTAGGTGTACCAATTCGTTTGTGCAAAGACTGGAAGGGTGACAAATGTACTACCAGCCACCAGCCGAGATACTTGCCAGCCAGGTGAATTGTCTGCATGTCTGTCCAGGCTGAGCAGGACAGAAGTATGCTCAGCTGGGACAGTGCTGACAGCCCAATCTGGAGATTTCTAAATCTACTGCTCTACATAGACAATGATCAGTTCTCTGTCTATGTAGATCTCTGCGATGGGGAAACTAACAGCATCCCCGCCTCCGCGTTCCAAATGATGGTGTCTGAACAGTGTCTAAGGTAAACCTTGATATTTATTGAATCAATGTCTAGATTTTGTTCTTTAAATCTCATGGGCCAGATATAATTACACTATGGGCAATATTTTGCAACCCTGACAGAGTTTGACACCAGGGCAATGTGCAGGCTAGTATAGTTCTTCCATGCCAACTTGTGTATGGGAGTACAGTCATGCTGGAATATGACCTTCCCCAAACTGTTGTCAGAAGATTATAAGTAAAAATGTAAACATAAAAATACCTGGCAATACATTCCTCCTATAGCAATAACAGTTCCACTGGAAAGGCTAGGGCTCCTCATGCGTTGAATGCAGGTATTTTAACGCACCGCACGAGCCACCCATTGACGGCAATGGGGATTTGACAGGGCTCTGGATCTGAGCCTCCGTCACGTTTAAGTTGACGCAGCGATCCACGTCCATAGGAATGCAACGGAGGCTGGCGCGGACATCAGTGGATCCCAGCACATAGTGGAGCCCTAGCCTTTGTTAACATAACAGTGGCCATATCCTGGTAAATACGTGTGATAGGTGTGCAGAATAAATTTATATAGTGTAATTGTTCAATTATATAAAGAAAAAACTACAATTCTCAAGTAAGATATATCAGAGTGGTAGTGAAATAGAAAGTAGAAGAGAAATGACAAAACACTTTGAGTACCTCAGAGAATCTGCTAAGCATGTTTTCCTTTGGAATACGAATGTTTCTCATCATGAGGTAACCATTGTCAATTTGTTCAAATGCCATCTTGGGTCCGATGTCACCAACAGTTATTCCTGAAAGAAGGTGTCACAAAGACACAAAGCTTGAAATTCATCAACATTATACCTTCAATAAAGTGTCACTATAGTCACTATATCCAAACCTTCAATTGAAAAAGGCAAGCTAAAGACGTAATTTCTGATCAGCATATCATATCTATTAATAACTGAGCACAGAATTTAGGAGGAAAACTGTAATGTTTAGACATGTTGTGTTGTGTACCAGTAATGGGTGCATTAGACAACACACACCATATGCGGATGCTCTGCTTACATATACATGTACTAGCGTGTCAAAAATTGGTGCAACAGTGCCTTATATGATAAAACAATGTGCCAAGGCATCACATACAAGTCTATGAAAAACTGTCTACTATGCGCTAGTGCATAGTACATGGCATTCTGCTAATGCCCACATGTATAGTGTGAAAAAAGCACTGAGAGATCTAAAGCTTTATATTTATGTAGCAGGTGGGTAAACTTTCTCACTAGTAGAGTATTTGTATCACTGTCTGATCACACTTGCCCAACAAAGAAGGACAATAAAAATTGCTGTTTATATCTGTATATACAGTAAATATATATATTTTGTATACCCCCCCCCCCCCCCCAACTTTTGTATACTTTGTCCCCTAAACTATTCGATTGTAAGCCCAGTCAAGCAGGGTCCTCTACTCTACTGTGTGTTATCTTGTGTTGTGTCTCAACTCTAATTTGCTTGTACCTTATACCTGCTAGCAACATTTTATTTCTCACAGAGTTACTTTTATGAATTAGTTCCTAAGTACAGTTACAGTAAAGACTCAGAATCAGATTTGGGTTGTTACCTGGCAGCGGTGAGTGGTCCTTCAGACTGCGGACTTGCACTATGAAAGGATGCATGCCATAATTCTTTCCCTTGCTACGTAACTGAGCCAGGACAAGAGCATGAGTGCTTGTCTTTCCTACTGTCCAAGTCATAAAACATAATAACACAGCATTACATAACATAGGACCACGGTCTCTACTACCATCACTATCTATTATCATTACTTTACTTTAACAATGTTATGCGGCATATCAAACAGTTTGTAAATATTCGTGGCAATCATTTCTTTCTTCCCTCGTTTTAAATACATTTTTAGTATGGATTTAAAATTACCTTGATATATTGATATTAAAACTGTATTGACAGCACACATAATATGTAATTTCCTTTAGAAGCTGTTGTGCGCCAAATGGACAGCACATCCAGAGTTTGAGTATTAAATCTAGTGTGCTATCAGCACGAAAACATGTTCCATTTGTGTTTGTGTGGGTTTCCTCTGGGCAACCTCAGTTCTTCCCAAAAATACCCTCTCATTCCCCAAATTGGCTTTAAGGTAGCCATAGACACCTCGATTTGTCTGTGATCGATTCCCGATTCGGATCAATATACTATTCGATTTTTGGTCGATTTAGATTTTGCTTGGTCAATTGTTCAGGGTGGGCATCACTCGGTTGATCGCCGTGAATGTGCACGGTGATCGATCCGGCAAAATTCAAGTAAAAAATCGACCTGTGTATGGCTACCTTTACACTAGGTTGGTGGCAGAACTTTGGTGGGGAAAATAGAATATGACATCTGCTGAGAGAAAGTCAGAGAAGTGACTATTGATTCTTTAAAGTGTTGCAGAAGATTAATTAATAAATGCAATTAGTAAATGGCTAAAAATATATATCCTGTTTAGGAATGTGTACCATCCGTCACTTAATTTGATTAAATAAGTTAGTATTTCAGCCAGTAAAGACAATATTTCCCTGAGCAGGCAGTCAGGTGATTACACATTGTACCCCTGTATCCCCTGCCTTAGAAATGTATTAGTGCTATAGCTCAAAATTCACAATAAGGTGCATGACCATTAGAGAATATACTTACAGTCTCCTGGCCACCATTTTGTTGCTGTAATCTTTGGAGTGTCAATAATAAATTCTTGGGTTGTGGAGTCAAAGGTGGCGGTTGTTTCTAAGCCACGAAGATAAGTGCCTAAAAAAATGAAGAGAGAAGGCAAATGGATATAGATCTTTGGACTTTCACACGATTATTTGGCAATGTTTTACAGTTTTTTCAAGTTAACCTACTTAAACACGCCGGGTGATTGAACATGTAATATCTTTAATATCTTTGTAATGTATGTAATATCTTTAATTACCGTCTAGACTTTTCCATAAGCGGGAATGTTACTGGATGACAGGTCAGATTGCAATATTTTAAATTGGATTTGGAGCTCTGCACCAGAGTATCCCAGTTCATTTGCTATGGCCATCACACAGAAGTCAGAGGCTTCCCCAATTTTTTCATCCTCCAATGCCAGCAGCATTCAAACCGCTCACAATGGGGGAAATTCATCAAAGTATTGTATGCAGAAAACATCAGATTATTCACCAAACCAAATACCCCGCAACTGATGAATAGGGCCGCATAGGGCTTAATCATATATCATAGATAGAGGTCCAAATTTGCATACATGAATTGACAATAGGGATACAAAATATTATAGAGCAATTTATTTCAAACAGTATATATGGACATAAAATAATTATTACCATGACTTGGTCCATTACCCTGCAATCCTTGTAATGATAAGAATATCAAAAGGCCAAAAGATTTTAGATTTTGAGTAGGTAAGGTGTTTATCCACATAATGTGTTAACCAGCATGGGGTCTGAGCCTCATGGAGGTTTATGGACCTTCATGAGGCTCAGACCTCAGGCTGGTTAACACATTATGTGGATTGGAGCTATAGCCCAGAGTATATATTCCCAGTAAGATCATGTACAGTCACTCTGAATTGAGAAAGCCAGTCGGATGACTAGCGAAACGTCTTCAAGAAACAAAACATAGAAATTCCAGTTGATTTGAATGAAACACTACAGATTTACAATGACCTGTATGAATGAGAACCTTCACAGAGGTCGTAGACTTCACTGTGACCCCTAACAAGCAGCAGCACTGATGGCCACAAATGGGGAGGGAAGTTAGAAGGGAGAGTAAAGCCCCCTCTATCCTCACTTAAGAGGTTTGGGGCGTTACTCTAATTATTCCTTTCCTAGAAAAGCAGATTTATGGCCCCCATACATGCACAGATATTAGCGGCCGACAGATTAAAAACTATCAATTTTTAGATCGGTCGACTGAAAATTGGTGCATGCCCACATGGTCCGATCAATTAAAATTGATCGTAATTGTGAAAAAAAATCGATCAAAACATGATCGGACATGTCGGAAAATTTTGATCGGTTGAGTACAAATTACGATTCCAAAAAAAATCGATCAAAAAAAACCCCCAAAAAATCGATCAAAAATTTGTTATTCCATGTGGAGTATATTCTATTTTCCATCAATCAATCTCCAATTGTACGATTGAAAAAAATTGATCGTTTTTAGTCTGTCGGATGCTAAAATCTGTGTATGTATGGGGGGGCATAAGCTCTTACAAATGATTACTTCTGAAAACACAAAAACACACAATTACACACCATCAATCTACAATAACATACCATGTCCCAGTTCGGTCTGAGCATAAGTTCCTAGGATTTGATAGTTGTTGGCTAGTGGAAGCCATTTGGCAATTTGGTCTTCTGTACCCAGTGCGGTGAGAGATCGTATAAAAACATTATGGATGTTAAGAGCATGCTCTCCGCTAAGAGCCCTAAAACAAAAAATGTCACACTGTTAGTAATAAAGTGACGTCAGAAATTACTTAAACCCCCCTATACACCTTTAGATCACTCCATACAATTCTCTTTAGATCTACCAAAAACAATGTAGTGTCGGGTCCTCCCTGATAGAATACATAGTGATTGGAAGGTATATATCACTGCTATGTAGTGCCGGGTCCTCCCTGATAGAATACATAGTTATTGGAAGGTATATATCACTGCTATGTAGTGCTGGGTCCTCCCTGATAGAATACATAGTGACTGGAAGGTTTTTTAGTGATTGGTTTTGGTAGAAGAAAAGATGATTGTACAGAAATTGTATGGTAAGATTGAAAGGTGTATGGGGGCTTAAGGCCTAGTTCAGTTTTTACGTTTTTATGTTTTGGGCATTTCAAGTATATATGTATGCGCAGTGTGCATTAAAGTCAGAAGTACTTTCATAGACTCACAAGCAGTCTACGTGTCATCACTTCTCTGCATGCATGTTTGTATCTAATGGTTAATTTGGAAGCAGTGAGATAAACTCGAGGGGCTACATATAATTTCCCCTTTTTTGACAATTGTTAACCTGTGTGTAGAGGTTGCCCACCACAACACACAGGTTAACAATTGTCAAAAAAGGGGAAATTATATGTAATGAGCCAGTTCACATGGAAAAGCATGAAAATGCATGGCAATGGATGTTAAATGCATAGGTGTGTGATCCCCAGACACTGGGGGTCCACAGTTACCACAACAATAAAAAAGTGGTTACAACAGGTATCACAAGTGGCGGAGATGGAGCAGTTTCTGTATGTCAAATCCGACAATATTCTGCATTGTAGAGGAGGTGGTAGTGAAACAACTCTTCTGAGGTTTATTGTTCTCTTGAATTTCATATCTTGATTGCCTAGACCAGTGATGGCGAACCTTTTTGAGACCGGGTGTCCAAACTAAAACCCAAACCTCCCTTATTTATCTGAAAGTGCCGCCATGGCAATTTAACCTGAATTACACAACTCATATACACACACAAAACATGAAAAAACACAACTCTACTTTCCTATAAGATAGAATAGGAGAGAGTATGGGGCACTGTGTGCAATCAGAAGAGAGGGGAAGGAACTGACAGCATTAAGAGCCAATAGGCTGCAGTTCTTTCCTCTGTGCTGGCTGACAGCTCGCATGCCCACAGACAGGGCTCCAAGTGCAATAGGTTCACCATCACTGGCCTAGACCCATTTGCATCTATTGACCCCTTGAGGGGTTGTCTCATTAAAAGCAAAAAGGGTTTAGTAGTCCATTGGACAATTATATTGACAGGCCATGTAGTGGACCCCTCCCCCCCCCCCATTTCTTTTCTTTCCTAACCCCTTTGTGTAATGTGTTAAGTGGATTTGTTAGGTATCTACAGTTTCTGTATTGTTATATGTATGTGTGAATCTGAATGTTGAAATTGTTTTGTTAATGACAAAGAAAATTATAAAAAATTGTTATCGAAAAAAAAAAAGTGTGAACCAGGCATAGGACCGATTCAGACAGGGATCTGACAACTCCGTGTTTCCAGTGCCCTGGATGCCCAAATAACCATCTGTATGTTTGCCGGTTGCTTTTTTAGCAATCGTCTCATAGGGTTAACGGGGGGGGGGGGGGGGGGGGGGGGGGGGGGAGGGGTTGGTTCTAGCTTCAGGGTACTCGTTTTTATGCAGGTTGGCCAATGCTACCATGATATTCTGTTCACATGAAAACACATCAGGATGTATAGAGGGTATGTATAAACTTGGCCTTAGGGATAAAATGTGCTTTTTCCAGCAGTAATAACCCTGTACCAGTCAAAAAAAGTTTAAAAAAAGCAAATGAGCTCCCGCTTGTTTACTTTGTTAGCCTCAGGCCTGGTTCACACAGCTTTACATCATGCTTTTATATATGAACATATATGAATCATTGGATATTTCTTAACATGCGTTCCCCAATGTGTGTCAAGAGATAGGTGAGAACCAGGCCTCACACTTAACATTTCTGTGAAATCCTATACCTGCCCCAGGATGGAAACAAAATGTCCTGCAGATTCTCATTATCAAGGGATAAATGCTTCTTATAACACCTGAGGTGAACGCCTATCCCAAATTATATTGTATGAAAAATTAAATATAATGCTCACATGATGGCCTAAAGGAGTCCATTGTTAAGGAGTTAGTCATAACCATAATAATTTAAGGTTGCACATACACATGGTATAGATTTGTTCAGAGACAATGGAATACAAGATGATTCAAAAGGTGCCCATTCACAAGGTGATTCTGCCCCGATAGATCAGGGATGGACTTCAGCGGAATGACATCATCACGCTGCAGCCGGCGGGCACCCTTTGTGGGGACTGCCATCTCCCCATTCAAATAATTTACTGGCATGTCACATCCCCTGTGTGCAACAGCGGCTGATCTCGCAGCGTTCTGCCAATCCAGGTGGATCGGCAGAACGAGAACAGCCGCTGCTGCAGACAGGTAATGTGGGTCGGCTCTGTTTGGTCCCCGCCAAGTCAAGAACATAGTGCAGACATGCTGGGGGTGCCCAGTCAATTTCTGGCCAATTGACCGCGCGTGATGACGTCAATCGGGTAAAAATCTAAACGTGTAAATATGACAATAGTAGGGACATTAGAATTTGAGCTCCTCTGAGAGACACATAGTGAAATAATCTGTAATAGCTATGCCTTATGTTGGCAATAAATAAATCAGTTAATATTCAAATCCTTGAGGTTGGTTTCCAGTGCAGCAGAAAAAAATCATTCCGGGAAAGATTTAACTATTTAAATATAAATAATACATTTCTGTTGTATCATTATTCAGCTAAATAAATTGTTTTTGTTAAAAATGCCTGAAAGTGATAACAGAAATATAGGAAACGTAAGAAAAAACCTGTACTATAACCCTTCCCTACATATCAAAAAGGAAAACAAAAGTATTTGGTATACACACATACACTTCTGGGTCACACTAAGTGCTCACAAAATGTAAACACTTTATTTGACTTCTGTGAAAAGTACTTGATGAGATTATGTCAGAATTAAGAAACAAGCTACTAACACCCGTGCTCTTATTTGTCCCTCTCTGAAAATAAAGTGAAGAACCCAGGGATGTCTACATTACATAATACAAATGATATAACCATAGGTTCTCATTAATACATCTGTTATACGCTATAAGAATAACCTGTAGGCGTATTCCATCTCTTTTCCATTCTCGTCCCATCCCAATTCTTTTATCTTCTTCTTTAGATGGTAAGTATTTCGGACGGCTCCTTCGTATCTCTCGGGTCGGGTCTTGAAGTATAGATTCTCAAGGCTGAACACTGGGTCCTTTTGGATGGTGCTCACTGGAGGAGACAATGAATGTGATTAAGTCATACAGTGACAATTCTACAGAGCATTACTGGTATGGAAAACCATGAATATCAGGTAAGACTGTAATCTACTGTTACTCTGGCAAAGATCAGATATAGAATGCTTCAAATAAAAAAGCATGTTTGAGGATCATGTCCATGAAACTATGATGGTTACTTGATACCTACTTCAGTTGTTCCTCAAACAATATGGGAAAACCCATTTGGCCATCAAGCTTAAGGACTGTTCCGAAAATGCAATCATACATGGACGTGTTTGACCAGTAGATCACAAAGCATCTGATGTGACGTTTTCAATTTATTGTATCATTATAATAAAAGCAAAGTCAAAGCAGTTATGAAGATTTATTCTACAGTGCGATGACAACCTTCCATTGACATGAATGGGCATGTAATTGTAACCCCCGTTCTGGGTGCATAGAGACAAATTGTGATGCGCCGTGGTTTTAGGTCCCTGCAATTCTTTTATTTTGCCCATGCTTGAGTTTGTGTTCCCTATATAATTAATTGGAAAAGCAAGAGTAGGCAAAATAATACATTCCTAAAAAAGAATTTAAACACACTGCATTGGTATGAATGGTATATAGATTTGGGCCCATTCACACTATATGCGTTTTTTAAAGGCATGCATTTTTTATAGGCATTCCGCATGGGTTTTGACATTACATCTGCGTTTTGCATTTGCGTTTTTGAACAAATGAATGAAAAATGCAGGAAGTTTTTTAAAACGCAACGCATACAGTGTGAATGTTAACATTGGTTGTCTAATGCAGTAAAAAAACGCACTGCAACGTATATAGTGTGAAATGGCCCTTCCTTGTGAATTGCACACCCTGTATGTGAATTGCCTAAAGTGAACGGTGTCAAAGAGTGGATTGGTCTTGCAAATCAATATATATCAGTAGTTTGTATGTCAGCATGGGTTTCCTCCAGGTACTCTGGTTTCCTCCTACACTCTAAAAACATATTAGTAGGTTATTTGGCTACCCCACAAAAAATTGTCCTTAGGGCCTTTTTACACTTAGCATGCTGCAGCTACAGTGTAGTTTTTGGTATGTAATGGACATGTAAGCACTAACACTACTGCATCGATTAATTTTGTCCATTACCGTAGAAATCCCGCATTTTTGCATTGCGCTGTGCTTGCCTTTTCCATACAAGTTTATTGGAAACGCTAGAACTGTCCCCAAAAATAAATGCAGGGCGTTTGGACAAAGGGCCAGTGTGAAAGGTACAACTGGATTCCTACGGACTGGTTTCATTACAGTTATGCTGTTGCTTTACCATGGCTAATGTGAAATGGTCCTAACCTATGTTAGTTTTGCATATCTTAGACTCTAACATAGGACTTACACTGTATTAGTTACATTTATATAACTACGGTAGGTACATCAGATTGTGAACTTCTCTGAGAGACAGTTAGTAAAAGGGATCGTCTGTATAGCACTGTGGGATATGTTTGCGCCATGGACGACTAGGCCTATTTTGAGTGGGCTACAATCCGCCCAAAATGACCCAAAGACTCTTAAAATTATAGTGTAATGTAGTAATGTAGGTGATATTTGCTAGTTCCTTTCTACAACCCTGAGTGCTAATCTCTTGACAAGTGATGTCCCTTTTGGCACTTTACAAATAAGAGTCAATAATAAAAAAATAATAAATATACACACAGAATGTGTATATATGTACATATGAATTCACTATATATAATATAAGACTTAATTATTTATTTATGTACATGATCATTTTGGTTTTATTCACATATTTTAGTTTTTATCAATTTATCTGTGGGAAGCTAAACCTCCTCAGTGACGGTCAATCCCGGTGACTACCAATGTGCATGATATAATGACAAAGTGCTTAATATTTTTTGAGGGCAAACCAGGTAAATTTTTAACTTTCTGCAGATTTGCTGAGCAGACAGCCTCTATACTTCTTCTGTTTGTACAGCATAATAGTTTATTACTTGCTCTAGAATAAATATTATTTAAACACACATAGTGGATATAGTTGGCTAATCCTGAACAGGTTGTAAAAAAATTAAATCTACCCCTGGGTGTAAACAAAAAATATTTATTCCACTGTGTCATTATTTATTAAACAAACATGAAGCCAAAAAATGGAAGAAGCTACATGTAACAAGCTAATTTGACGTATTAGTGATTACACTTCCATGTCCATTACCCAGCGATCCACATTGCGCTTTGCATCAAAAGTGTATGTGAGATGCTTGGGCTGCAGCACCAAAAATGCGTGCCGAAGGGACATTGCAGAAACACACTGTTGCTAATGTGAAAGGTACAACAGGTTTCCTATGTATTGCGTTAACACTAGCCATGCTATGTTGCGGTACTACTAGCGTAAAGTGAAATGGAGCTGAATCACATTGGGCAGCATTCATTTAAAGTAAGATTTGAAGGCATTTATTTTCCTGGTTGCTTGAGATCTGTTAATTTATAGGATATCAAGCTTGTCCCTGTCCCTGTAAACCAAATCACAGGACTGTATATACATCCCATTCTTTAACCTCACATCAATACTGATGAAAAAAAACATATGCACAGCATAGCATGTGGCCAGGTTTACAGCAATGCCATACGGCAATGCACTGTGTGTTGGCACACACTTTAAAGAGCAATACCCTGCTCTGCGGTAGGCCATTCATATTAGAGTAATGCATGGTTTGCCTGCAAGGTGTCTTGCAATGGGATGCAGCCCGCTTTACATACCGTAACAATGTACATTGGGGTATCCTTCAGAATCAATGCCACTACTGCTCACCTGCAGGGGACTTGAAATGGTTGCAAAGGCCCCTGAACATTTATCATCACCAAAATTACTGTAGATGTAGAGAAGTTGGGGAACCCTGAAAAAAAGTATTGTTCTAGCATATGTAGTTTTTTCTTATATAAAGTTACAAGGTAAAACCATCATGCTAAAACAAAACTTTTTTTCTTAATGTTCCTACAAAACTTCTCTATCTGATCTTTGTACCGGGGCACAGTGTTCAGGGGCTTTACAATTAACTCCCAAATAATCTAGCCAAAAGTTCTTGACCATCTCTACCTGTAACACAGCATTTCTATGGGGTGCGGCATCATACACCTTACAATCTTACCATACAATTTCTGTACAATCAACTTTTGTTCTACCAAAACCATGTAATATGACAACCTTTCTAACCTTCCAATCACTATGTATTCTATCAGGGAGGACCCGGCACTACATAGTTGTTGGTAGATCTAAAGGAAATTGTATGGAGTGATCTAAAGGTGTATGGGGGGCTTAACACTGAGGACTACCTGTACCTCTTCCATTGTACACTCACAGGTTGAGGCAGGTTCATTTCTGCGTTGTGCTCTGTACAGTAACACAGGGCTTAGCAGTGTTCGTTGCAGATAGAGGATCACATGCCTGGCTGAACAGAATCACAAATCTTTTCATTGTTAAAGCAGCTGCTATATACGTATTAAACATTGTATTGAGCTGCTTTCATTGAATATGGATTTGCATTTTGAGCAAGTTCTATATCTGCAAGTAAGGTTGGTGCTGATATTAAGGTTTAGCACATTGGAGGGGTCCGCTTCTCCTGTGTCATAACCCGACCCTTTGTGTTATCTTCTGTAACATCTCAAATATAATTTATTGTACAACGCTGCATAATATGTTGGCGCTATTTGGAGGGACTGGAGTGTATTGCGTATTTGTTCCCCATTACATGGTGTATTTTCCGTTTACCAAGTAAAGAAACTTGTAGCTGTTACAGAGTGCTACCTTGTTACTCCGAAAATAAGGCACCCTTACATGTTTGCCTCATGCTGAAATATAAGGCATCCCCTGAAAATAAGACACCCCGAAGATACGGTCCTGTAACTCTGAACAGGGGGGATCAGAGGGGCAATCAAAATGACACAGGAGGATCAGAAGTGGTTACTAAAATGGTAATCTCCCCTCTGAGTCTCCTGTGCCATTTTGATCCCCCCTCTGATCCCCCCCTGTGTGATTTTAAGTGATCCCCCACCCTGATACTCAAATGCTGTATTCTTCTTCATGGAATAATAAGACATCCCCCGAAAATAAGACGTAGAGCATCTTTGGGAGCAAAAACTAATAAAAGACACTGTCATATTTTTGAGAAAACATGGTAGCACTCTAAAGGTACTGATTTACAGTTTGATTCATGAATGATCGATTGCTGTGCGCGGTGATTGTTCGCCAAATGACCATTCTGGAATTGAATGCAAAATCCCTTTTTGATCTATACCGCTTGAAGAAATGCTGATTGAACAGGGAACCAACATGTTGTTGGTAAATCCCTGTTCGATCGCCATTACATTGGATGGGGACCAGGTTCCCTATCCAGAGAATCGACCGCACAAAGTGGTGCGCAACGATTCGGGCTAATGATTGTTCGGAAATCTGCGGTGTCTTCATGCTGCAATTGTTTGTTCGTCAATCGATACAGGGATACCAATAAGCTACCAGAGATACAATGCAGTTACAACACAATTCCAATGCATAGATCTATACGTTACTACTCACCCACTGATCTCCTAAGCCGGGTGTTCTCTACCCCTCCATCCAGTATGTTAGTGAGGGTCTCCACATTGAAGGAAGGGGTCTCCCTCTCGCTGGCCAGGTCAGGGTTGACATCTCTCCCGGCAGAGCTGACTTTCCACCAGGCCATGGTCACTGCTCAGCCTTGGTCTCTGTGCAGGAGAAGGAGTTGTCACACATGGAGGGTGTAGGGTTGTCACTTGGCTCAGCAGCTCCTCCCAGCCAGGACTCTGATCTCAGATCTGTTATGATATCTCCCTGCTCTCTCTATAAGAGACAGTTCAGTCAGTATGCTGCCAGGGAAAGTTCACCTTTTCCCTCATATCTCAGGACTCTGACTTCCTCAAGGGTTTCTGGGAGGGCAATGTGCTGTGTGTGAACCAATCTGACAGAGGCCTTTGTCAGCATGGAGGATGGCCCAGCTCCTTTTAACTCCTTATAGACCAGTCTGTGTCTGACCAGTCCTTCAGTTACAAGGAGAGAAAAAGATACTGGGAACAGGATCATGACCAAATAAAGGAGATTCTGTTTGTCTAGCACTATATAACCAAAACAAAACCATAAAACTTGCTTGTTTTCCGTTTGTGTTATCTAAAGATTTGTGGCAAAATAAATAACACATAAATAAGGTTTATCTGTCAAATGATCAATTTAGAGGTTTGCGGACAAAACAATTATTATAAGAGATGTTCGCAAAAGTTAATTGACATTTTGCCTAGCTGACTTTGTGAGGTAATTGCAAAGCCCCTGAGCATGGTAGTGGCCAGGAGATGTATAGTGAGGGTCAGGTCCCCTTTAAGAAGCCAGACCAGAATGCACCAAGTACTTAAGGAGGGGCTCCGCCATTTGGAAAGAGTGAGGATGGAGCCAGGTGCTTGTATACAGCAGCGCAGACTGCGGACTACTTCCCCCAACCATATAATCGGGCGTGCATGCAGCCGGTAGGCGAAATAGCACGCGCTTCTCCCTACTGCCATCCGCAATACGCGCTGCCATGCTGGCCACATAGGAAGAAACCTGGGAAACAACCAGAGTTTCCACGGCAGTGGGGAAAACGACCTGTCAAGAGCACCTGCAAACTGGTGCAGGCGCTTGGGGGTCCTTTTAAAAACGACCACATGATAGGTATAGCAAGTCAGGCCAGTTAAGTAAACCATACTTGGGTGCACTAATTCTTTATAATAAGGTATAAGGCAGTTACTCCCAGTAATGGTGTCCATACACGGGTCGATTTTTTAATCAATTTGAGCACAATCGATCACTGTGCGTGTTCACGGTCATTGATCGTTCTCGATTAAATTGCAGTCTATCGATCTCGCTGGAAGGAAGCTCCATCTAACAGGGAACCAACATGTTGTTAAATCCCTCTTCGATTGCCATTAGTTTGGATGGAGACCCAGGTTCAATTGCGCAGAAGTACTGTGCATCAATTCGTCGTTCAATTGCTGAAGCTTAAGCGCAGCGCTTGAAGGTTCATTGATTGAACGGCTAGTGACCCGTGTATGGCTGGAGATACTGGAAATGGACTGCTAGGCATGTTAGTCACATGTCAGCCCATTAATTTAAAGGGGCTGTGTTATTGGCTGTGCTATATGTGTGCTATGCTAACATGACCTAATGGAGCAAACAGGGGTCTTGCGCATAGTGCACCCTAAGATCCCTCTGCTTGAGAAAATGTGGAAAGGAGCTCAAGCCCCATTTACATGCAACACTGTCAGGTTTTTATTCAAATATGTATCTCCATATGTATCTCCATAAGGGAGATTTACCTTCTCTGTGCTTATTCTGGTAGGCATTATCAGAGTAACAGGTGGACAGAGTTGTCACTGTAACAGGAGAGGAAAACTCAGAATATAAGGACCCATTTTTGAACCCTTTGTCCATAAAAGATAAGGCATATCCCCAATGGGACCCAGATGTTCCAAATAAAAAAAATATTTATACCCATCTCCTTTTCTATTAGGAAGAAATAATGTTGCTTATCATGAACTTTGATTCTTGCAAATGCATTGTGTTACATTAAATCAGTGGTTCCCAAACTTTCCCTGCAGGCCCCCCCCCTTTCTGTTATGGAACATTATCGGAGCCCCTCTCCCTATTCAAACACATTTTTAAGAATGAGTCCTGCTTGCAACCAAAACCGCCGCCCACCGCCCCCCACCCACCCCCCCTGAAGACCTGCCCTCGTGCCCCCCCCAGTTTGGGAACCACTGCATTAAATGAAGGTGATTAGACTTTTCACAATAACGTACTGGTCATATTTACTAAAGGATGACATTGGAATTTTGCTGATGAAATACTACTACTGGAGTAATGAGGTTAAGACAAGAGTTGTATGCTTATTTTATTATAATCTGTTTAATCACACAAAGGATTATCACAGAACACAAATTGTCTTTTGTTTTAGAAGCTGAAAATGGATGGCAGCATCAGTCGTTCTACTTTGCTGTTCCCTCAGAAGGAGTTGGTAGCACTGCCTGTGATACAGAAAATGGAACACAATATAGGTTAGGAAATAGAACAATGCCTTTACTGACATACATAGGAAGGCTGCCATCGCTATCTTCTCTTTCTGAAAATTCCACCTGCCTTGGAGTTATACAAATCTAAATGCTTAAAAACTATTTTTATTACAAATTCTCACTTCTATGGCAACTTAAAAAATCGGGGCAAACAACAAATTGTAATTGTAACAGCATGCAAACAGCAAGAGAGCCCATTCACAGGCCACAGGACACATAGGAAATTGACAATAAACACTTGTGGCATGGGAAGCCCCAGAAATGGGCTATGACGATAGAAGCCATATAGTATTAAGACAATCAGTGCAGTTTTTTTATTAGAATAGAATTCACATTGCCAGTATTTTTGTCAAAAGGGTAATTGTTATATCTGATGAGAAGGAAAATTTTCCTTAGGCTTCAAAACCCAAAAATGTACATCAAATGGAGAGATGTTGACACATTACATTACAATCAATTAGCATGTTTCCACATACGTTGATGTAATGTGTTGAGCTTCAATGAGCTAAAATCGATGTAAATTTGGGTGCGCTGATAGACAATGAATTTATTTTGTTACCAACTGATGGGTATTCACTGGTAACAAGTGACTCACTCAACATCACTTCCGGTCCTCTGCAATCATCCTTTCCGGGACCACAAAGTAGCAGAAGAATGGTCAGAAAGGTCCCTCCGTCTGTAACGCATGCCATAACACATGCTTTACAGGATGTCCATGTATGTTCTTTTTTGACAATATGTATTTTATTCATTTTCATTTTGCCACATTAACAATACATTAAACAAAGACAAAAAAATACAGTTACTTATAACAAATGCATCCCTAATAAACCTTATACTATTCCATTAGTTATATTCATATTATGTATTCTTTTGGATGTGGGCGTCCCATTTCTCCCATACATTTTTAAATTGTAACATTGTATCATTTATTCTAGCTGTCAAATACTCCATTGTTCTTATATCTGCTATTCTATTCAATAATTCTGCATATTTGGGTGACTTCTATTTCTGGGCTAATAAGCATCTGGCTGCTGTGAGTACGGTATATGCTGTATCATTTTCTTCTGTATCTTATTTTTATTTTTTACCAGGTGCCCCCAGCAAGTGAGTATATATCTCTAATTGTAATGGTTGTTCTATTCATTCCTCTATTAGATTATTCACTGGATTCCAGAACATGTGTATCTTCGGACAGTACCAAAATATATTATCCAGCTCACTTTTTTGGATCTGGCGTCTCCAGCATTTATCTGATGCCTGTGGGTATATGTTCTTTAATTTCTCAGGTGTGTAATACCAATGATATATGATTTTGTATATATTTTCTTTATACAAAGTACATATGGATGCCTTTCCTGCATTTTCCCATATCCTTTTCCATTCCTTTGTTAATAATTCTCTTCCCAAGATTCTTTCCCACTTATATATATAGGAATATTTGTGTGTATTGCCTTCTTTACCCATTAGTATTATCTTATATATACAGTAGTCAACACTACTCCTTTTGATGAATAATCAAATAGAAGTTCTAAAGCATCATAGTTGTGTTATACGGAAGGATGTTGGAGGACTCACGGCCATCGTGTAAACGTAGCCTTTGTTGTAGAACTTTATTCTATAAATATCAGGTTGGCCTGTGACTTTGATCGATTTTGTAATTGTGTGTGTATTTGAGTCATAATCTATGCATCCCCCTGACTTTCTGTTCCTTCCGACCATGAGCTATGACCTCACATGTGGCCGAGAGGAGTGTCACTGACATCACTATCCAATCGGTAGATAGGCTGGAGTACTTTCTACTCCATTGTATTTCCAGTCCAATGCTAACATTAACCGCCCTAGCGGTCAGGACGGCAGCATCTCGTCCAGCGCTGCTACTGCTAC
>CM070037.1:102652941-102675166 GCA_036250615.1 Ptychadena robeensis | reverse complement strand
CCAATATGCGCAATGCATGCAAGTCAATGGTGCTCGGATATTCGACTGGGAGAATATCCACCATTTCCGTTTTAAAAAATGGCATTGCGATTATTAAATCGCGAAGAATCGCGATCGCGTCGGATATCCGATGATATATTCGTGAATATTCGCAAAATGGCAAAATAGCGATATTTGAGCTAAATATTCAAAAATCGAATATTCGAGCTCAACACTATTGGTCAGTGGCCAGTTCTTCAGCTAACACCACTTCCAACCCATAAATGTGTGCGTGCAAGACATATTGACACTTTCAGGATAGAATTGCCCAGAGATTGAATGCATGGTATGTTGCAGTTTGTGATCGTTTTCACAAATTAAAATTGATTCCGGAATCGGATGGGCGATTGGTTTAAAAAAAGATCGCAGGAAAATTGTGACGTGTATGCCCAGCTTTAGAAAGTCCCTCATATTACATGGTTTTGGTAAAACAAAAAGGAGATCTAAAGGAAATCTGACAGAGAAATCTAAAGGTGTCTTTCCCTAAAGCTAACCACACATGACCACACAAGCGTTCAATCGATGTTTGTCGATGAAAAATTTGATCGATTGAAAGAAAATAGTTTTTCTGCCCACATAGTACAATCGAAGATTGTCAAATCGCCGATATAATCGTGATAGGACAGGTTGGAAAATTTTGGTCGATTGTACAATCATCGAACTACATTCGTAAGAGGAATTCAATCAACGTTTTTTGATTACAAACGTAAGATTAATTCAATAGACGATTTTTTTCAATAACATTTTTTTAAATAAAAAAAGTCATGTGCAGCTGAAAAGATGAAGACTCATTTTCAGAGCGTAGCTAGGAATAATGAACCTTCCACTATTGGTGTCAACGACATAATCAGCCATAAATACCAATCCCCACCCCACCAACCTTTCATTGTCAGCAATAAATTCTGTCAACTCTTCATTGACCTAAGTGGCATAAGTAGTAGATAGCTGTGTCCCGAATTGTATGTCCCGGGCAAACAAACTCCAGCAGAACTTGTGATTATTAGATCTTTTTATTACATGAGAAATATTCCTGGTAACAAGTCACAGTAAAAGCAGAAAATGTTCAATAAAAATATATATACATTTGTTTTACCCGCTGTAGTACATCCTAGCTGTCCAAATATCTTACTGTGCTTTTCTATCCAGAAGAGTGACACACAGCGTACAGGGGGTGCGGTATGTACCACTGCCATCGTATACCCATTGGGGATTATTCTGTATGGCTAGGGCTCCACATGTGTATGAGCCGCCCATTGATGGCAATGGGGCCTTGACTGGGCTGTCCCCACAGCTTGTCGGAGCTCCTGATCCATCAGTCCGAGGTTCTGTCACGTTGATGTCGACGCAGCCTCCACAGGAACGCAGTGGAGGCTTGCGCATACATCAGCGGATCCCAGCGCATAGTGGAGCCCTAGCCTTAGGCAGGCCAAGCAGAGTGCAATAATGATGTGTAAAGTGCTTGAACAACTCAACAGAAACACCATCACTGTCACTGATCTGACATCACTAAGCTGCTGCATGTACGTCATAGACATCGCCTCATGAATATCCCTGATGACATACATGTTGGTATGTTTTATTTATGATACCTCAATAGGTAAAGATGATTCCCAATATTCAGTAACACCGAAGACAACAACTTACAAGAACTATTGTAGTCCTATTCAAATATATATTGACTTGAATGTATATCCCTGTAAGGGAGCACTGACTGGGAGAAGGTACTTGGAGAACATCAAGTGTCCTTCATTAATATGACAGATAGAAGGTCCTCAGGAATACCAAATGACCAGTGCCACCAGGCTGGTGCTGGGGATGTGATTAGCACCAAGGCAGAATACTCAGCACCGGTGCTATGGTCAGGCCGCAGGGGGCTAAGCCCTTTCAATCATGGTAGTGTGCCCGCTCACAGAAAGTATCAGTGCTTCTGCTTGCAAGTTAAGGTAGCCATACACACTACAATCCCCTCCTGATTCTCTGGCGGCCAATCTGTCTAGGTGGGCGTAAATTAGGCGTAAAAAGGATCAGTCAGATCGCATGGTGAGTCAACTTGTTGGTTAATTCCTGGCCGATCACATTACTTTCTGTTGTTCGGCTGCAAAATCGCCCTTTTTGGAATGTGGAAGTGGCACTCAGCAACATCATTTTACTTCAACAGCAAGTTACTTAGGTAAAACCAGGTACAGCATGTAACGGAAAGTCGAGCTCATAGTTTTATGAAATACTCTGGCCCAGACCCTGAGAACAATTATGTAGACTCTAGAGTAAACAGGGATACATACATAGAAAGGTTTAGAAACAGACAGCTCTATGAAATGTATTTTATTGATCTAGAATATATAATATTGAATATTTTAGGCAGCAGTCAATGAAGTAAATCAAGTTTAATGCAGTAAGATCAATGACAGATGACTTGGGATTCCCATTCTTTGTTTATTATCATTACACTTTTTTTTTTTCTTACTGAATAATTGCCACAGACTTGGGCAAACTTTTTGTGCAGCACATAAAGATTTATAAGGACTCAGCCGATAAGTTCACCATGAAACGGTGGCATTGCTGTGGTGTGAGGCACGGATGTGGATTTGTATGAATATTAGCGTGCCTAGGGGGTCCAAAGCCCCCCTCCAACATCTATACTCCAATATATAGTACAAGGCAATGTAATAAAACAGCGGTGAAATGATAAGCAATACAAGCCAATCAGATTTCAGCTTTCAATCGCATGGAGCAGGCAGACACTTAAAAAAGAAATAATATTGGATGATATGTGTTACTGCACTTTACTGGCTGTTCTTGGAGTACCCAAAAAATATGAAATTGGAGGAAATAAATCATGTTGCAAGCAAAAGAAACAATTAATTAGTAAGTAACAACAATCTTTAATACAGAAATGTGGAGTATTACACGTGATTAGCCTGTGATACTTGAAGCAAACTTTATTATTCACATAATTCTTTTTTCCTGGTCAGTAACTGTTGCACTTGATTGGCTCATTTATAGTCTGCATGCATATAGCCTTGAATATCACACTTTCATAGAAAAGTGAACTGTAGATACTCCTTTTTTCCTTGACAGGTCAAGGGTGCATTTGCGCAATATTTTAATAACAGTATATACTCAAGTATAAGCCGACTTGAATATTAGATGAGTTACCAAAAAAACTTGGATAAAGGAAATCCCTCGAGTATAAGCCAAGGGAGGGAAATAAAGCGGCTAAGGCTTAGAAACACACAGCAAATGTACTTTTGTTTTTGGAAGTCATTATTTTAACTAACTGACTTTAGCTGGGCATAGACGGGCTGCCCGATTCAACAGCTGATCGGCGCCGCTGTGCGCATTCACGCAATCGATCGATAGTCAAGTCGGCAGAGAATCGGGTGCGACCCCTGGTCATATTGACCAAGAATCTGCCACATGTCAGATCGCACAGTGATCCGATATGACAGTAAATTCAGAGCTGATCCCATTAGTTTAGATGGGGACGGTAGTCTCCATCCGAAGTAATGCCTGGCCAATTCTTGGCACTAACGGCCGTGCGTGATGACGTCATCACGCCCGGTGCTGAGTAGTCAACGGGAAAACGACGCGTTTATGCCCAGCTTTTGTGAGTTAATTGCAAAGCCCCTGAACATGATACCATCACCAAAATTTATGGAGACGTAAATAAGGGTTGTAGGGACATTTTAAAGAAAAAAAAAACACAGTAGTAGAAGTAACAGTAGTTTTTGCATGAATTATGTTCAAAGTTAATTGAAAACACAAAAAAGGGGAGTTCACATTATCTCGCGAATATATTAAGGAACATTCAAAATTCATAAAATTCGATCATTCTGCGATCTTAGCCAGTATGTGCACTGTGTGTATTGTGCACATCCATTTGCAATGCGCACAAATATGTGCGATGTATGCCGGTAAACAATGTTGAAGCATAATATAATGAATATTCCCCATTGCAAATATCCGAGCGCACATTCGTGAAATATTGTGAATTCTCGAATATTCTCGCTCAACACTACTCCAATATCACTCAGTGCGTTTCGCCTTATTGTTTCCCTCATCAGGAGGGAACCAATTATTGCTTCAATATCAGGTATAGATGGGATACCTTTTCATACATAGTGATCTAGGGGAATAAAAAAGTATATTGGTCATAATGCTCACATATATAAATGGGGATGGTATTATGTTTTTGACCAATATACTGTTTTATTCACCTAAATCACTATGTGTGAAAACGTATCCCATCTATACCTGATAATGAAGCAATAATTGGTTCCCTCATGATGAGGCCTACCTTCCAAAAGGCTGAAACGCATCAAGTGATATTTAAGGAGTGGACTCCTCTCCAATGTTGGCAACCTACTGTATTGATTGTGAGGTATAATGGATGTCTCCTGTAGGACTGTTGCTGACCACAATCTCTAGGTGGCATTAACATGTGGACTTCTACCGATCTTTTATGTAGACCTTGACTTTACCAATCATTGCCTAAAAGTGTTTTAATCTCACACCTAATGTGTGCCCTAGTCACATTCTGCCACGCTCTCAAGGCTATCCACCTCATATGATCCATCTGATGATTTATCTCCTTTTTTTGTGTTTTGAAGAATGTTTGGGACCAGTGGCATACATTTTCTACCACCCAGTGCCTTCCATTATGTATTGAAAGTTAATTGACTTTCAACTTGATTTTGAACCTCATTTATGCAAAGAATCCATGTGCCAGAGCAATATTTTTATATTATTCGCACAACCCTTCTCTACATCTCCAGTAAATTTGGTGATGATATTATGTTCAGGGGTGTTGCAGTGAATACACAAAGTCTGCCCACGGAATGCTGTTATTTTTTATTGACTCCAATATAAGCCGCATTTCATTTTTTTTTTTAGCACATTTGGGTTGTTTGGAAATTCGGCTTATACTCAAGTATATAAGGTAAGTATACATTTAGTACACATACACATTTTTTTTTAGAATTGGCTGGTATGGATACACCCTGCTCACATAAGATTTAACCAGCTTGGCTAGTTCATGATTTGCCATGGTATGAAGAAGGTTAAGGGGGATTTTTAAATAAATAAGATAAAGGTACTGTATCTATTATATGTATTGTGTATAATATTTTATGTATTGTACTCCAGGTAAACCACCCAGCCAAAAATAATGACCATACTCAAAGGTATCCAGCGCTATGTGACTCTAGTACTACGTGTAATAAGATCATTTAGTGTTTAGATACAAGTAAATATGTAACAGAGACAGATATAAAACTGTATCCTGGAAAACATAATCAGTATATATCAAAATATAAGAAAAAAATACCTGACAATAGTAGATATTACAAGCAATAAATCATAAATCCACCATAATGAACTAAAGCAAAGTAACAATATTAATTAATCTTTTCAGGATTTTCCTGATGATCCTGCCAGTAATACATTTCTAGTATGACAATGCTCACTGTCCTGTATGGAAGGGAAGCACTGTCAGCCTAGGACAGGGGTGGACAAACTTTTTGACTCGTGGGCCATTATGGTTTTTTACATTTGACAGAAGGTCCGGAGCAAGAGCCTCTAAGGGCGGCCCAGCATAGGTGTCCTTAGTCCTCTCAGCCCAGACAGGAAATAAAAAAAAGATATATAAAACAATATTAATAAATAGAGGCTTTTGATTGTAAACATAAACATTCTATTGAAGGCAAACTACGGCCATTAGGAGACCCAAACAATCATCCTCTAGTCATTATCTTCACTTTTTCCAAAGAATGTGCAGAGAGGAGCTAGAATGTCTTTACACCAAGGTGACAAAGGGCCGATTAAAAGACAAAAGGGCCGGTCTTGGCCCCCGGCTTACGTTTGCCCATGGCTGGCCTAGGACGACTACTTCTAGAACTGTATAACACATCTCTTATCATTTCCATACCATAGGGGAGGGAGGAAATGCTCTGTAGATTCTGGCAGGATCAGCACATATATATTATAAACATAAGTATAAAAAACACTTCCAATGGTATTAATTGTATACTAGCCTGATACAGTATTTAAAAGTGGGAAATGAATAGTACAACTAACTTAAGCTAGCCATACACGGCACGGATTCCCTGGCTGATCGATTCACCATCCGATCGATTCCGGCGATTCCGCCGGGATCCTCAGGTGTGATCGATTGGCCAATTAAGGAATCCGATCGCTGCATACCACCTTGTCCTGCCGGATCCGTGTCCGATTGATCACCTCCCGGAATGCAACTCCCGCTGATCTGGGCAGAATCGGACCCGAAAGACCAACATGTTGGTTCTCTGGCGGATCCGATTCTGAGCCCCCGATCAGTCGGACCCGATCGGACGGACAAGGTGGGCTGCACGGGATTCCGGCCCGATCGTTTCGCGTGCACGCGCCCGGAATCGATCGTGCCGGAATCCGGTGCGAATCCGACCCGTGTATGGCAGCCTTTAGCCTTCTAGACGTAACAGCTATTTAAAGGTAGCCATACATGGGCCGATTTGTCACCGATCAATTGCCGATCCGATCTTTCCAGGTGATCAGGAATCAGCAATTGATCGGACCGGGAATCAATGCAACACCACCTTGCGAATCCGATTTGTGGCTGATTTGTACATGAGCTGATCTCCAAAATGGCCGACTCCACAAAATCCATTGATCGGAAAGGCTGCTGCATAGGGAGTTATGGGTCCACCAGCGTACTTTGATTGCCAAAGATCGACCAAAAACACTAACATGTCGGTTCAATGTCCGATCAGATTTTTAGTCAATTCTGAATTTTTTGGGGTCGATCGAGCAGGGTGAGCAGAACCCGACCAATTGCCAATCGATCTCATGAACACGCTCAGTGATCAATCGGTCAAAAATCATGTGAAAAATCAACCCGTGTATGGCTACCTTAATGGCCAATCCAGCCTACAGTTAAAAAATAACTGGTGAGTTGAAAATAACTGCTGGATCTTGTTGTGCACCTGCATAGGGCTGGTTAGATATAGGTGCATTGTACGGTCACATGATAGCACTCACTCCCCTCCATTGAGACAATGACACTACCCTCATGTACAGGCTAATTGCTGTGATCAGGCACTCGCATTTCATATTTATAGCTCAGAAATACACGGTTGTTGATGGACAAGCAAGGCCAACCTTTATTTTTAATATGTTATGGTTATGGGCTGCATAGTCCTGTTATGAATATTAAAAATAATCTTAGGTCTGGTCAGAGACTCCACCAGACGCTTGTGTAAACATGCTCCACATGACGCCTGGGTCAGGGACGCGTTAAGGGTGTGTTGTAGCCTATTTTTCATTTACCTCACTATCACTTGATTTGAACCCAGTGGGATCGCACATACTTACCTATGCTCAGCAAGCCCGCGGCGATTCGGAATCGCAGCTGCCTCGACTCCAACTTGGGGTGACATGTTAATGGGGGGAGTCAGTTTCCCAGCCCACATTACCGGCGTCATCAATGACACCGGTGATGTGAACAGGGGAGGAGGGAAAACAAGCAGAATACAATACACACACTGTAGTTTATTTGTAGTTCATGTGTGCCTTCATCCCTGTGTGTACAGTGCATGTGTGTGTAGTCCAAGGGAGTCAAAGTCCAGCCATAGGCCAAAAACATCCCACAGTGTAATTATATTTTAAATATATCAAGGTTAGCCCGCAACTTTGTCCAAGTTTTTTAAATTTGGGTGGCTGTGTATTTAAGTTTGACACCCCTGCTTCAGGGCCATTGCACCAGCATTTATGGACGCGTTAATAAAACAAGCCTAAAGTAATTCAATGGGCGCCCTACAGTACACCTGTGGATCATGGGTAGATGTAGGCAATGGGCTGTGTCTACAGCACATCAAATTTCCGGTGTTTGATGATGTGCACAAAATGCAGGGATTTTGATGCAGAGGAGACAAAGCCTCACTTAATACTGAAAAAAAAGGTTTTAGTTCAGTTTACTAATCTGAGTTAAAATCCAGATCAAATCAATGCATGTTTTGGCATAAAATGAAATTATTTTGGGTGGATAGCAAGTTGTGGAACAATCCTCTGTGAGTTGTATTACTTGGAATTTGTGAATAGATCACAGGCCATATATGCAGAATACTGGACCTACAGCTGCAACTCTAAAGAATACCCCTCTGATCTCATCTGGTTTGTCATTTCTGTTTAAAGTGAATGAGGGGAATCAATTATAAGACTGTTAAAGTGAGTATATCCTGTGATAGGGGCCACCATTGGTATTCTTCTGAAAATACCAGCTGTCTGCTTATGTGCACCCCTATCCTTCAATGTATTTGAAGACCTGAGACACAAATAGCATTCAGATCCAAAAGGTTAGGAGAACATTTGGGACTATCTTGCCTACTTGTGACAGGTCAGCCACTATAAATGCAAGGTGATCAGTGACAGCTTCTGCAAACTCCCAGTAAATCAGTAAAAATTAAATAAGTTGTTTTGCAGAGTAGTAATAATAATAGTTCAAAAGATAAGAACCCAGAGCTGTAATGATAAAATTTGGCTGAATGGACAGTTTTCAGCATCCTAGTGCCCCCTACTGGTCATACATTGTAATGCTGTCCATGTTTATATGGCCATTAAAATAACAACTATCTCTAGACTTAAAGTTATTGTCTAATTTATGTTTATATATAACCACCTTGTCCTGCATTTATGCCCCCACACACGTAGCGAGTCATCATGCTGCACCTTGTCACTCAGAGTATCGACAGGCACCCTTTGTGTTCCGGCCGTTAAATTTAATGGGAATGCCGGTCCACATTCAAACTAAAGGCATCGGCCAGAGATTTACAGACATGTCCATTTTCTGGCCGACTAAGCTTTAGGGAGACAGATCTATATGAGCACCCGCAATCTGCGGCCGAAATATGTATGGGGGCCTTTACACTGGTGGCCTGTTAAAGAGATCATAGTAGAGTATATAGCCTCCAGAGCTACTCACTATTATTATTATTAGCTTTGATATAAAGTGCCAGCATATTATGCAGCGCTGTACATTAAATTAGAGTTGAGATGCAACACGGTGGCTCGGGTGGTTAGCAGTCTAGCACTAGAGTCCTAGGTTTAAATCCCGGCCTGGACACTCTCTGCAAGGAGTTTGTATGTTCTACCCCGTCTGCGTGGGTTTCCTATGGGTACTCCGGTTTCCTCCCACACTCCAAAGACATGCAGTATGTTAATTAGCTTCCCCAAACAAAGATTCTTCTATGTTAGTTACATGTGACCTATGTGTTAGGGACATTCGATTGTGAGCTCCTCTGGGAGACAGTGATAGGTCTATATATACTCTGTAAAGCGCTGCCTAATATGTCAGTGCTATATAAGATAATAATAACACAAGATAACACACAGGTACAGGTTATGACACAGGAGTTGAGAATCCTGCTCGATTGGGCTTACAATCTAATAACTCACTATAAAAACTGAGAGCTGGGATTGGGAGTAATCCTCCATTGTTGAATGGACATGGTATGTTTCTTGTAATTAGCATATTGCAGATGTGACTGAACAGAATTGTATATCTTTATATATAAAATATATATTAATATTCTCACTCATGCACTAGCAAAAATTCTATAAAGTGCTTATTATTTTATCTCTGAAAATATAATATTTTATTAAAGGGGGAATTTGAATATATGTCATATATGTTGTACATGGTGCCCTCCTCCCAGCATTAGCTACTATAGTCACTCCTGAGCAGCAACGGTTGATTATTGATCTGGGGGGGAGCACATTTAAGCATTATGGAGACAAAATTGAAAAAGAGGACCCTGAACAGCTACAGTATAACATACGTGCTTCTAGAGCAGACGTGGCGCACTAAGGCCCAGGGGCCAAAACTGTCCCTTTATTGGCCCTTTATCACCTTGATGACAAGACACTCTGGCTCCCCTCCTTTCCTTTAATAAGTGAAGATAACACCTAGAGGATGATTGTTTGGATTGTTTTCTAGAAGCCATAGTTTGCTGCAATAGAATGTTTAAGCTTCTCTTCAAGCTTCTATTTATTCATTTGTTAAACATATTTTCTTTTTATAAATATCCTGTCCTAGCTATGAGGGCTTAGGACTCCTAGGCCAGGGGGCTCTTGATCCGGCCCTTATGTCACATTTAAAAACCCATTGTGGCCCACAAGTCAAAAAGTTTGCCCACTCTACTTTTTCTTTTATGAAGGAGATAAGTTGTAGTCATAGAAGCCCTGCTTTCAATACACTGCACTATGCCAGTGATTGCCAACCTTAATGTCTGTATGAAGGTAGGAGTTGGAGGTCTGGCTTGTCTTGGACACAGGCAAGGGGGGGGGGGGGCTAAAGAACAGGCATTATTTGGCAATTTCACATTTAAAATCACACCCGTACCTCTATATCTTACCTCTGTACAAATCACACCTGTACCTAAGGTGTAAATCTTATCTCTGTACAAATTGCAGTAGTAAATTTACATTCTGCAATTAGGCACCTTGTGACCTTCATTGTCTGCTCTATGGAATTCTACATTTATTTTTATAGATAACTGAAGATCTCAAAAAATCAGGTGACGATCTTAAGCTTAAAGAGGCTAAATCGGCAGGCAAATCAATCTAAGCCATTACGCACGTCTGTAATTCTTAGATAGGTCACACACAGTGTCCCAGATCCATGGGGGCTGAGGAATCAGCTGTCTGCAGCTGCCTCCTGCTTCTCTCCCTGTGAGGGGGGAAGGGGAGGTGCTAGCAGCTCCCTTCCCTCTCCATTTGAGCTAGGCTGACTGAACAGCCGGCGTCCTTAGATGCTGTCTGCCAGACCCAACGGACAGCGCTGGCACACAAAGGTTGCATGGCCCAATTGTGACCTGATATTTTGGCCGATTGACGTCATCACGCACGGTCCATCAGCCAAAACACCGGGTCACAATCTTCACGTGTATGGGGGGCTTAAGCAATAGACTGAAGCTAAACATTTTCACTGCAGAGATCCAATAATGAGTCAGAAATTAAGTCTTTAATCCATTTATAGTATTTAGATATTTAGGTAAATAAGACCAGCTTAACGGTAAATGCCCATTATTCAATGCAGTAAGACTGCATTGTTCCCATCGGGAGAATATCATATGTGAGTCTTTGTAGGTTATCAGGTCATTTCTATAAAGTTATGAAGATAAAATGAAATAAATCTTAACAATACACACAAGCTCGCTCAATGTAAAAAACAATTCCACTCAATTCCAACCAAACAGAATTCATCTTGTATCCACATGGCTGTAATGAAGTAGTATCTGATTGGTTGTTATGGCTTGCTTATTGATTTGCATTTTTCTGATATACTAAATAAATGTGATAAAGTGCAACATTTTATTTAATAGAAGTTACTTTAGGCAAAATCAAGCAATATTGACTTTGTTAAAAAATAATTTGCATTGTATTCAACGTACTGCGTATTATCGATTTATAAATTATAATTCATTTTTATTAGAAGTCTATATAAAAAAATAGCCGATACTACAGTAATGCCAAAATAAATATATGCTCCATTTTCTTTAGTTTATAGGAATAAACTATGATATGATAGGTCATATAGTTGGTAAGGAAAGATCAGCAGATAAAGTATACTGGTTAGTGGTGAGGATTGCTGAGGGTACTTCCAATGCTGGCAGCATCACCAATAGACCATGGAGACCTATGCTTATATGTCTGGAGTGTTTTATTCTGGTGACAACTTAAGCAGGGTACAGACCTGCAGATATAGGTCAAATCGATGGCGGTTTCGAGTGCCGTGCCATCTATCTGACCCATATAATCTGCCCCCATCGCTGTTTTCGAGCGGGATTGAAAAACAGCCTTATCGGACATGACCGTTAATACAGCGATGTCAAATGCTTTGCCTGGGTTTCCAGGCAAAGCTCGGCTGAGGAGGAGGAGCTGGGGAGAGCAGAGAGTTCTGCTCTCCCCGGCTTCTCCGATATCTGACAGCAGCGTGATGACATCATCACGATGCTGCAGGGTACATCGGACGGCTCCAATATCGAGCTGTCTGTACCCTGCTTTAACCTTATTGAGATGATCTAATTAAAGAGGTGGTAAGTGTAACCAATTGAACTTGGTATTTTTCCTATTAATAATAAAATAATCTAAAAAATATAATTACTATGGGCTAAGAAAGATCTAAGTGCCAACAGAGATTTGGGGTAATTTTCTCCTTCGAGGAGACAAAGTTATTGGTCAAAGTTTCAGAACCTGAGAGACCTAACTTAAACATCTGCCCTTTCCAGATAACAAGATACTATTTTTAGCATGTCTGACCCAATGTATACATTTTCCTATTGCAAGGTTTTGTCCATGAATATCTTGCAAAGAAGAGCACTTCCTGATGGAGGCTGACAATGCATGCCACTATGCCAGTGGATGAAGAGGGACATGACATTGTTTGAAAAAATGTGAGGGACACGTTCACTGATATCAGTGCTGGTGGCACTGTGCTACTACCCTCTTTGGGTATTCTCCCTGGTCACCATAAGGTGGCTTTCTGCCTGTAAGGGCTGGGTTGGGTACACCTGCCTCTGTAGAAGGCCAATATATGCGTGCCTTGCCCTCCAAAAATTGCCTTAGCATTCTCTAAGCTTGTACCGTGAAACTTCAATCTTGTGCTTGTACCTATCTCCTCAACTTTGTATTCTGAACCTCAATTTGTGCTGTGATCCTGAGCCCTGTATCCTGAACCTTGAACCACAATTTGTGCATGAATCTGAACCTGCCCTGTAATCCTGACCCTGTCCTAGCATCTTCAACCTCTCCAGTTTCCCCTAGGAATGTAGGAATTATCTCTGCTCATTGAAATAAATGAAAATTTGCAGGAAATGTAAAAAGATAACAACGTCCCTGTTACATGTCGCCTATCACACATTACTGACATTATAAGTGATGCCGGCAATGCAATGGAATAAGCACATCAATGGCGGGTCGTCCATTACAAGCTCTTGGTCCGGCCCCTTTATCAAATTAAAGAAGCCAATGTCAAAAGGTTTGCACACCCGTGGTCTAGGGTCAGTGTACACTGCCTAACCTGGTCACCCCTTTGTCTGGCTTTTCATAGGCAGTTTCTTCCATGCAGGCAATGATTACATTACAGAACTATCTATATACCAGACTGCTGCATTTCTTTAAATCCTCTTTCGTAGAAGTACCATCAGAAATACTCAGCACAACTGAACGGTTCGAAGAGAAAAGTGCAATAACACTGGGCACAGTTATATATTATTACATATTTCTAATATCCTAAGATATAATATTGTAGCACATAATCCCTTTTCTTTTACTAGTATTCATTCATGTCAGTAGCTGTATATCATTAAGGCTTAAAAAATACACACCGGGCTTTATCTATGCCTGAGTAGTCATCGGAAGCACCTTAGACTTTTGTACTGTCTAAAAGTGCATCCCAAAATAAATTTCAGCAGCCCTAATTGGCTGGCTCTGGGGTCCATGACTCTTTAGGGTTTATGAAACTCCTTTGGAGGTGCAGATAACATGTTGGACGTTCGCTCGGCTCCATCTAGTGGTCAAAAAAAGTGCACTCTGACTCTGGTCAGTACCAAGGAATGCACTTGTTTTGGTAAAGTGTTAGGAACTTGAAGTTGTGGTAGTTACAACAACTGGAATGTAGTGTTACTCCTAAGGGGGTCGGTACAGAACAGCAGCCTTGATTGGTCACGTAACAACCCCTCATATGGCAGTCACTTATGGCTAAGAAGATACACTTGCAACATGCAGAGTATGTATGCAGCAAACCCCATTGGATTGATAGTGTTTGATCTCCGTACCAGCAGTCCTTTCTCCACGTATGATTGGATGTACAGCACATATACATGGTAACCTACAGAAGAAGTGATGTCACACGGAAAGCGTAGGCAACACATCAGCTCAGCCACGAATCTTCACAGCCACATGCGGTCATGTAACATTATTCCCCCAGGTGCTAGGGCTAAGCTTCATGTATTAAACTTAGTGGTACACTGCTGTGTGGATAGGAAGTTGTGGTACACACTGCTGTTGGGATTAGGGAGAATTCCTTGAAGAAACATGTCTGCAAGGTCAGCCTAGTACACAGACGCCCAGGTGACGAGACAAATTCAGCTCAGTGGGAAAACTTCAAGCCCACTTGGTGTTACAACATTCGGTCATCGCTGGGTAGTGTGGCCGTCCTCCTCAAGTTCTCTTTCACTTTTAGGAATTCTGGAGCACGCCCTTCTTCCTCAGGTTCCTGTTGCTCTTTCTCAAGCTAAAAAAAATAATAAAATAAATTAAGTAAAGTAATAAAATCAGTAAAGTAAAATTGAATTAAATCCCTAAACGATCTGTGCTGTGTATGCTGCATTTGTTATGTATGGCAGTGGGCATGTGCCCATTGATTCTTGAGAAAGACTGAGGCTCCATTGGTAAGAAAGTGGCTTGGGCGTGTCCTAAACCACTCCCAAACCAGTGAAGCTTCAGCACCCACTTGGTCAGTCTCCACAGACGCAGTCAGAAACGCCCCACCATACTCCTTTGAAATTAATGGACAAACCCCCGCCCCAAAAAACGCAGCTTTTGTGTTTTCTGTCAGCAACGCAGCAGTGGAGTCTCAGCCAAACAGTAAGGGTTAATATTAGTATTTTTTCCTCATGTGCGTGCAGGGACAGATTTGGGTCATGAACTCCAAAATTAAAGGTATCATCTGTATCAAATTATACCAGACAACACACAGTGGCATTTGGTGTCTTCTAGCAATATCCACTATACGCTTCTTGTTGATTACAATTTTTATGAAACGTAACAAAGTTTATGCAAGTGTGGCCCTCGGCATTACTGAAGGGCCGCACATAAAATTTTCAATCTATACTGACTTGTATAAGCATTTTTAATGTGGAAATGACAGCACACATAGCTAGAAGACATCATTTTTTAATAACAAAACTTATTTTAAATTATACTTCAAGCATTAGGGAACACTTCAGTATGGTAATGCACATTTTGTTCCATATATATTATCAAAGTCTTTGATGATATCTATGGGGCACATAAGCTTTGATTCAAAGGTTATGTGCCCTGATAATATATATTATACATTCACCCCTCGTTCATTGGTGGAATAGTGGTAGCACTTAGCAGTCTGCTGATCCCCCGCCAACACTAGAGGAGAAGAGGCAAGGGACTTGCTCACTGATTGGCTTTTGAGTACACCTATTAATTTTTGTTGCCTCTCCTTCTCTTCCCACTCTAAGAAGTTCCAGGGCAAGGACCTGCCAGCGGGGGATCGGCAGACAGGTGAGTTCTTATGCAATAATAGGTTTGAGGGCTGCAGGGGGAGGACCGAGCGCGGCCGCCAAAGAACCCCCAAAGGGCTTCAGGTTGGGCACCTGGGTCATACGATGATGAGAACATCAATGGTAAAATCAAAATGCACCAAAGGGTCATGAATTTAAAAAAAGACACTATAGAAAAAGCCCAGGCATGAAACATACATATACCTGAGCACTGTTGATAGAATTAAGTCATGTTGAAAATTATATTCACCTATTAGTGTCCTCTAAAAAGAGGAAAAGAAGCAAGAAAACAAACCAAAAAGAATATAAAAATAGATAAGAAAGAAAAGAGGGTGAAGGAAACACGGGAAGGTAATACCTCTGCTGACCCACCACAAACCATTAGCTCTGTCTATGGCATCCAAGCTGACCCTTGAGTATAAAACCCAAGTATCTTTGCTTCCTAAATACCCCTCAATCAGACTTTCTGGGGTCTGGTGGGTGATTTTTGTTTTTATTTTCAGTTTAATACATTTTTTCTTTGTGAGAGGCAGCAAAATGAATGTTACTGCATAACAAACAGGAGTACTTCAGGATCACAAGGTTACAGACATGTGCAAAGAGGTAAAACTTCAGCAATGTCCAGATTAAAATGATTATAAATAATATTATAAATAAATTATTAATATATTAATATATTAAAGGTGCAGGGGTATGCTGTGAGTTGGATTTGTGAGCCAAAAGTTTATCTTTATTAAATAAAGAACCAAACCAAAACAAAACTTAAATGAGCTCTTAGTTGATTAATTGAGGAATGGAGCGCTAACTCCTGCTTTAGGCTACATTTACCATCGGGCACTCCTGTGTTTAGATAAAGCCCCCCTGACGCCCTAACCTGGTAAACGCCTCAGTAATAAATGAGGGACGTTCTAAACCATCAAGTCTACCTGTGTTCAATCGCAGAGGACCCGGCACTACAAAGTTGTTGGTAGATATAAAGGATATCTGACCTAAAGGTGTATGGCCAGCTTAATGCACTTGTTTTTGATCAGTAGATTAACCTCCTGGGCGGTGCTCATGTGGTGCATTTTTTTGGAAAAGTGTGCTATGGGCAATAGATTGTAATCCTCCGCAAGTTTACATCCTTACTCTTTCCTATCAATGACCGGGATTAGGACTGGGGATGTGCCGAAAAAAAAGTGACACTGTCTCCTTTAAATGGAGGTCAATGGTGCTGCCACCCTGTCTCTTCTGCAACCCAGAAAAGATCTGCTGACACTCATTATAAGGTCCGCCGATATTCACTATCGCCACTGGCTCTTCTGGGATAGGTGAATATGCCTAAGTGTAGGTCGGGGTGAGTTTGTGGGGTAAGCTGGCTTGTAGGGCATAGGTGAGTATGCCCAAGTGTAGGTTGGGGTGAGTTTGTGGGGTAAGCTGGCTTGTAGGGAAAGGTGAGTATGCACAAGTGTAGGTTGGGGTGAGTTTGCTGGTTAAGCTGGCTTGTAGGGTATAGGTCAGTATGCACGAGTGTAGGTTAGGGTGAGTTTGTGGGGTAAGCTGGCTTGTAGGGAAAGGTGAGTATGCCTGAGTGTAGGTTGGGGTGAGTTTGAGGGGTAAGTAAACATACCCCAAGCTACACTCAGGAGGTCAATGCTGGGTTTTGCCCCTGTTAGATATGCCTGTGTTGGATGAATCTTGTCCCCTCTACTTACTTCTACTGCCATAGCATAAGCAGACACGTGCATTTACACCCAAAGTCAATGTGAGCACCATGACTCCCTAGCCATGTTACAAATCTGTGCACTCACTTGTTCTAGCCTCTGCTGCCTCTTTAACAACTCTTGTTCAAATGGAGATTGCATCTTCTTAATCTCTTCTTCTTCTTTCTTCTGCTGGATGATCTTGTCTCTCCGTCTATTCTCCAACACTCTTTGGAGCTCTGGTTTTTTGTCAACCCCCAGACCCCTACGGAAAAAAGTTTAAAAAAATTAATTAAAATAAAAAGAATTTAGTTGTGACTTTTGTATTACAGGAAATCATAAAATAAAGACAACCAAGGTTCAGCCATGCCTATTAAGAAAAATGAAATAAGCACATACAATTGATAGACAATTTGTTTATCTACAACAATGGTTCTCAACCTGGGGTCTGTGCTCTTCCCTGGATTCCATGCACTGATAATGGCCCACAAGCCTGAACCAGCTGTATGCAGTTTGGAATAAATGGCTCTGTACCATAAGGCTACATTTGCACTGTACACCAGTGGTTCTGGATGTGCATTTGGCTGATGGGGGCATAAAGCAATGATTTGCATGGTTCCACCCACTATCCTGAAGTGAGGATTTTACCCTGAACTTTTAGACTAGAGCATGTAAATACTTTCTGTTAAAAGAAAGTTTCACTGTGCTAATTGTATCTCACTAATAGTATCCTTTACAAAAAGAGATGCAATGAGGAATTCCGCCACTAGAGGGCAGAGAAACACCGTTCACAAATCATGTGTTAGCGCTAGAGATGGTCCAATAGTTTTGACTTTTCAATGAATTGCCAAGCCCCTGAACCCTGGAGTATTATCCCCAGAATTGCTGGAGACGTAGAGAAGGGTTGTGGGAACAAATTTTTTTTTTTTATTGTTCTACCATAAGTTGTTTTTTCATAAATTAAAAAAAATAATTACTTGACTTGCATTTGCCGTGCAATGCAGGGCCTTAACCCATAATGCATTTTTTAACACATAGGGTGTCTGCTTATGTGTGAAGTGTGTACTATGCAATGCATGCATTAGTGCTAACCCAATGATGTATAGTGTGAAAGAGAAAAAGACAGGAGATAAAAGGTGGTCCTGTTGCCCTCGTACTACATTTTTGTTTGTTTCCTGCACCCTGATACACACAGCCCACTTATTTTCTTCCATGGGAGTTGCTGCATGGTCAAGAATCTCTTCTATGATTCTAGCCAAGCGTACCAGGGATTTTCATGATGGGAGGTCTGGGAAGGGATTGTGTGGATGGGACCCACGCTCCTATCGTTAGTACTATTGACTATCTTACCATCTTGGCTGCTGCCATACACTCCCTTCCTTCATGTCTGCTCTCTTCCTTCCAGTGTGTATGCACTGGTGGAGGGAGAGAGGAGACTTGCAGGAGCCACAACAAGCAGGCTAAAGGACCACATGTGGCTCTGGAGCCTTTGGTTGCAGGCCCATGTGCTAGAATCATACTTTTTTGAAATACAGACTCCTAGGAACACTTAATTAGTGTATATTCTGCATATTTACTCTTTTTGTAGTCTTCCCATAAACCTTTTTTCACTCACTTAACATCAAGTCAACTAGTTTTATGCAGTGCAGTATAGCATACAGACTATAAAGTGAAGGGTGGAGACGTCAAGTTACTGTTATGGGTGCTGTAATAAAGGGCTTAAATTAATACAACAATACAAAGTTAATTAGTATTGATTACTGATCAAGTTGATCATGTGCATTCTCTATCAGGAGAACAAGAAAAATAAAGATCAACAAGTAAAATGTGTACTTACTATAATTTATCTACATAACCCCCCCCCCCCCCAGAAAACTAAAGCAGCCGCTTCATTATACTGGTTACAGTTTGGGTCTTGGGTTTAGTTGAATCCACTTAGAGGTGGAAATAGAAGCGAGCTGTAATATATACTGCACGAGAGCTGCTGGATTCTCTGAGCCGTGTCCGCCTTTTAAATGTGAACACGTCAGATGTGGGTGTAAAGGTTATCTGCCGTACAGGGTTCCCCAGTGAACTCTTTGTCTGACTTCTATCTGACTTGTAAATGGAGCTGACAACTGGCTTCCTAGGATAATGGACACCCACAGTTTACAATCTGGCGAAAGCGTTAGAAATACTGAATGGTATTTATCAATGAGTCATAGTAATGATTTGTGATATTTATGAGACCAACACAGCAATCAGTCAGAGCTGATATGACATTATCAGGAAATGTCCATTGTCATTGCTTTACATGTACAGTCCTGGCCAAAAGTTTTGAGAATGACACAAATATTAGTTTTCACAAAGTTTGCTGCTAAACTGCTTTTAGGTCTTTGTTGCAGTAGTTTCTGTGATGTACTGAAATATAATTATAAGCACTTCATATGTTTCAAAGGCTTTTATTGACAAAGACATGAGATTTAAACAAAGAGTCAGTATTTGCAGTGTTGGCCCTTCTTTTTCAGGACCTCTGCCATTCCACTGGGCATGCTCTCAATCAACTTTTGGCCCATATCCTGACTGATACAACCCATTCATTTATTTCATAGAATTAGTTGGTTTTTGTTTGTCCACCCGCCTCTTGAGGAATGACCACAAGTTCTCAATGGGATTAAGATCTGGGGAGTTTCCAGGCCATGGAACCAAAATGTTTAATGTTTTGGTTCCCGAGCCACTTAGTTATCACTCTTGCCTTATGGCCCGGTGCTCCATTGTGCTGGAAAATGCATTGTTCTTCACCAAACTGTTGTTGGATGAAGTTGCTGGTGGAGGGTGTTTTGGTTCCATTCTTTATTCATGGTTTCTGTGTTTTTGGGCAAAATTTTGAGTGAGCCCACTCCCTTGGATGAGAAACAACCCCACACATGAATGGTCTCAGGATGCGTTACTTTTGGCATGACACAGGACTGATGGTAGCGCTCACCTTTTCTTCTCCGGACAACCCCTTTTGCAGATGCCCCAAACAGTGGGAAAGGGGCTTCATCGGAGAATATGACTTTGCCCCAGTCCTCCATTTACCATACTTTCTGCAGAAGATCAATCTGTCCCTGATGTTTTTTTGGGAGAGAAGTGGCTTCTTTGCTGCCCTTCTTGACACCAGGCGATCTTCCAAAAGTCTTCACCTCACTGTGCGTGCAGATGCGTTCACACCTGCCTGCTGCCATTCCTGAGCAACCTCTGCACTGGTGGCGCTCCCATCCTGCAGCTGAATCCTCTTTAGGAGACGATCCTGGCGCTTGCTGGACTCTCTTATACGCCCTGAAGCCTTGTTAACAAGAATTGAACCTCTTTCCTTGAAGTTTTTTTTGGGATTTTGTTAATTTTCATGGCAAAGAAGGATTATGCAATTCATCTAAACACTCGCTATTATAAAAACTTATGCAGCAACTTTTCGAATTTCAAATATTTGTGTCATTCTCAAAACTTTTGGCCAGGACTGTATATACTTTCCTCGTTTACTAGACAAGTTGTTGTTTTCAACCAGTGCGGGTTTTACCACTGCTCTGCATACATGATGGTTATGGTCACAATTTTTTGTAACACAAAGGGGCATTAATATCCAGCCGAGGAAAATATACAGAACTAATACATTCTAGAATCTCATCACTACAAGTCACCCAAGTCTAACAGATGTGACGCTGATGTGAGTGGCTTCGGTTCATCAGCACTTAAGATGTTGGCATCAGGAATGAAAACGTAAGGGAGGTAAGTATGTTTTTTTGTGTAGCAGTTTTTCCAGGATGTAAACTGCTGACAGGTGAATATTGTGTCTATTTAATACGTTTTTTTTAATTTTGTGTTTAAACCACTTAATTGTAGCACAACCACAGAGAACTCACCTAAGTCTCTGTGTCCACCCACCCCTCATATGCAAAGGAAAGGAAAGCTTTAAGTAGCAGATAAAGAGGTGCAGCATCAGTCAGTGAGAGGGCCGATCCGGAAAAATCGCCCCTTTTTTTATTTTATCATTGTATATTGTATCAGCTGTACTGCGGAGTGTTCTGTGAAGTGGTAGGTCAGCTTTAACAAAACTAAAAAACCTGCTAGTAAATTTTTCATTTCTTGTACCAGCAAACATGCCAATTTTCCTGTAGTACTAAGAATTGTCACTAGGTGATGCTAGATAACTGCTTTTAATGCTGAAAACTGTCTCCTGAGACTTGTGAGGGGAGTGTCATTAAAGCAGCGACATCTCCCTTCCTATGTCCCTCTGCATCCCACAGAATAGGAGCTGGCACAGTAGTATTGCATCGTCACTGCAGGGGTGGAGAGACAAAGGACTATTGGGATTTTCTAATTACAGGAAGGTTTTTGTTATTCTCTTCTTTGAGAGATTGCGGATATAATAGACTGTGAGAAACATGGAGCACATTATGTTAGCATAGGTCCGCTTTAATCTAATTTTTACAAAGCAAGAAGCCTACCTCCGATGGTTCATTAGTAGTTCTCGATGGAGCTCCTGGTGACTTCTAGAGGCTTTCACTGGATTTGAGATTTTCTTGGGTTTGATGAGCTCAGTGTTTCCCTCCAGATAATCAGGATGGGCCAAGATACTTCCTAGATCAGGTGGGTCCCTTTGTATTTCAGAGTACATAGAAGCTGTGGACAAAACACATGTGTGAGAATAGAAACTGCGATGCAGCATGCTCTGAGTAATGCTAAAATATCACAAACCCTTGACATGAAGGATGAGCATGGAAATGCTAGTTGTCTGGCTGTCACAAATATACAATAACTGCTGATTTGGAACCATATGGTGTTAATCAGCGTCTGGCCCAACTAGACCTGTCTGTATTGGTGAAATCCTCCAGCTGTGTGCTGCAGTGTCTGGAACGGGTCATGTAAGACATGTATGAAGAAGAATAGGGTTGGAAGTGGATGGATTTTGTTTGTTAATGAGGCTGGTCCATCGTATGGACTAGGTACTTGTTTATACTGCACCTACAGCAGCTCAGAACTACATACAAATTACAGTTTAAGGAACCCTGTAACTAAATAAGATCCAAAGGCTGCAGGTAGAAGAGGCACAAATGCCTACTTTAGGTTTCTACAAAGACGTATTATGGGGGTGCTGTCTCTGATCTGCATTCTGTGGTTCCTTCACTAGTCCTCTACATTAGTGGTTCCCAACCTAGAGATGGGGGGGGGGGGGGG
>CM070037.1:102636275-102648541 GCA_036250615.1 Ptychadena robeensis | reverse complement strand
GCACTTTCAGCATGTCAGCATTGGACGAGCTGGACTCGTCACAACCGCTAGGGAGGTTAAGGGAGTTGCTGAACAACGCAGGTTGGGCACCTGGGTTATAGAGGTATAGCTTTTTCCAGCACATCCCCGGTGTCCTCGATGTAAAGGGAGAGAATAAAAAAAGCGCACCATGGGCATAACGCTCAGAAAGAAAAGCTAGTCCTACACATCGATTCTGCAGTCAATTCCCGAACAATTGGCCTGCACGTGATCAAACGATCGACCTAAAAAGGTAGAAATGTGCCAAAAAACCTGATCAAACAAGGATCTGCCAAGTCGGTATTGTCCTGTTCAATCCCCATTACTTGTATTGGCCAGGGATCGATTCCCCAAGGTGGTGCGCGGCGACTCCCAGACTGATCGTTCACCGTTTAATGATCACTTGGAAGGAGAATCTATACGTGTATGGCTAGCATTAAACTGTCTTCCCTATTGATCCTTTGATCTTGCAAAGGGCAAAACCCAACATTTTTGGTTGGTTCCTTGCTGGAGGAAAGGACAACCCCCCCCCCACCCCCCAAATAAAAACATTCACTTCTTTTAATGAAGATCATGACATGTGTGTGTTCACAAAAACAAGTACGCAACATCATATGAAGAAATGCTTTATTTAAATTATTCTTATAACCCCCAACAAGACAAGCAGGCCCCATCACATAGGCCAATATATACATTCACAAACATTTTCATGATCTGTCATGATTGAGGCTCCTTATAACACTAGATCTTTGTTGAGGAACAATAGTTAAACCATTTGTATTCCTCAAGCCTGTGGCTGAATGGTGTAATGCAGATTCCTTCAGGCCAGGATTCCAAGCTAGAAGAAAAAACGTTTTATTTCCTCATTTTCAATGGTCCTAGAGAACCTGTCAGAGATGAGGAAGGTTTGGCTGTATATAAAGAAGGAGCTGTGCGGAAGAGAAAGGAGGCTGGCAAGCTGCCCAGAACGAAGAAGGAAAATCTCTGGCCGGGCTGCCTAAGCACATTGGTTCTGCCTGTGCCGGGTATGAAACAATACGGAACATGTGGACGGACGCTCGCAGTGACGGAACTTTCAGACGGCTACTTGTGGGAGCTCTGGGAAAAGCCTATTGTGATGATGAATACTGAATGACCTCAGTCTATGGGTCCAAGACTCCTCTGATGAATGCCTGAGGACAACGTCCCGTTACTTGTGTGGTTTTCTCATTTTGTTTGTGTCAAGATCCTGAATTGGACTCTACTTGGTATTCAGAGTGAGGCCTGTCCTTTGCCAGATCCAAAAACATGTTATTTTTCCTCACGGAAGTGTTTTCATGCCCTTTGTTGTTATAACCAGGGGTGCACATAACTTTTATACTGTAGTGAGCTCCTCAGATGAGTACCAGTAGATGGTGTTTAGTACTCACCCCATATATATGTGGTCTTCCTCACTCTCCTCTGCATCAGCTTCCTGCATGGTAGGTTCTGCTGCAGATGGACCTCCCTGTTCCTGATTGAGCCTCCGATTAGTTGTCTCCATCCACAGGTCAAATGTAACTCTCACAGTACAACACATTTGAACCCCCAGATCTCATGGCTTAGTAACTAACCCCTAAGACTACCTGCAGGCCAAATGTCATCCTTTTATAGTCATATTTCAGCTGTCACACAGTGCTTTTCTAATGTCAGATTTTACCCTTACATATGCCTACTCTGACTTTTATCACCCAGATCTCCAACACCCTTAGAAGTCCAATCTTTTTTGGGGGATTTTTAATTTCCAATTTTTCATAGTTATTCACGTTTCCATGCAGTTATCCAAGTGACATAAATTGTATACATGTAACATTTAGCTGCGGCCGCCCGGATAGTGAGAGTGCCTCTAAATTGTTAATACGCATATGAGCTGTGTAACAAAAATGCAGGTACGCATAGCTAGTTTTTGGCCCCTTTTAAAGACCAGAGTACCACTTATGTGCACCCCTGGTTATGGAATTGTAATTTGTATTTTGTAGAAAGATCTTTCTTCAAAGGAGCCATGGAGAGATCACATGCATAGATATAGGCAGATCAAAGCACACTCAAAGTCATCTATCTGGCCCATATCTATGCATGGCTTTGTAACCCTTTACCTTGAAGTCCTATACATACACAAAATAATATTTGGCCGAGTGTGTACCGCAGTTGGATGAGGTGATGGATCTTTTAGTACTGATCTTTCATTGACTGTCCTGCTCTGAACCCCTAGTCTACTATGCAGTGTTCTCCCCAGAGGAGATTGGCCGGGTGGCCCGCCCGGGAGATTTTGGTCCCCGCCCGGCACACAAGTCCTCCGCGGCGAGCAGCCTGACAGGCGGCACCTCCCATTCTTCAGGAGCGCGCCACAGCCACTGAAAGACTCCGGCCCGCGGCACACTACCGGAGCCGCGGGCCGGAGTCTTTCAGTGGCTGCGGCGCGCTCCTGAAGAATGGGGAGGCGCCGCCTGTCAGAGGAGTTGTGTGCTGCCGCTGGCCGGCAGCCTATCAGAGAGGCCGCCGGACCGGTGCAGGCGGCGCGATGACGTCATCGCGTCATGATGTCATCACGCCGCCCGGCTGAAAAAAATTTCTGGGGAGAACACTGCTATGGTGGAGGATTCAGCAGGGTACAGCTTCCTTGTCCTATCTAATTCATGTGCGTTTATAGCACTTGTTTGTTCTTTGGTTGTTGGGAAATATAAAAAAATACAAATTTCTTACGCCTAATTTACAAAACTAATTGTAAAGTAGGGCATTAACGATTTTGTCAAGTCCAGGTATCCACCACCAAAATCAAAGTCTAGTTGCCAGGTGCCTAACCAGTAGCCCGACAGTGTTCCCTAATGCTTGAAGTATCATTTAAAACACATTTTGTTATTCAAAAATTAAAATGGTGTCTTCTAGCTATTCTAGCTATGCCTACTGTCAGTATAGGTTGAACATTTTATTCCAGGCCCTTAAGTGATGCCAAAGGCTTGACTTGTGGCCTCCATATCAACTCAGTTGCCCACCACTGGTCTAGTCGTTGGATGATGTCATCACACAGACGCAGCGGAGGAACACAAGTGTCCAACAATGAACACATTTTATATGTTCTCTGTAACATTAACAGTCAACCTGACTATAAACAACACAAAACATAGGCTAATACCTTGATTTTTTTTTGCAAAACAGAAAGTGTGCACCGTGGCAGCAAAGACACACAGAATGAGTCAACACTATACACTGTGGTTCACAAAAGAGCACATTGTCATTATAAAGTAAATCTAACTGTAAAGCTACTCAGTGTGCTCTGGACTTGATGACTAAAGGCAATAAAGGCTAAAGACTAAAGGCAATGCTAGCTAGCTTGCGGATACCTTGAAGTTTTTGCAAAACAGAAAGCGAGCACAGCCTAAAACGTGGAAGCAAAGACACAGAGAATGAGTCAACACTATACAACGTGGGTCACAAAAAAAATATTCTCATTATAAAATAAATATAACTGTAAAGCTACTAAGTAAACTCTGGTCTTGAAAACTTATGGCAGTGCTAGCATAACTCATGTTAGCTTGCAGACGCCATTTCAGATGGCCATGCATGACAGTAGTACCTTCATTATACTTCAACATGCAGATTGCACAGGTCACCATGCATTTTGCCTGGTCCAAAGTGAAGCATTTCTGTTACAAAGATTTTATTGATTTTCAAAGTATACAATCCAAAATCAGGCAGAAAGTAAGTAAAAGAAAAGAAAAGCACATGTGAAACGATTTGAACAAATGAATTGTCACATGAAAAACACATTAGAAGAGAGAGAGAGAGAGAGTGGGGGAAAAAGGAGAGGAGATGAGGACAGGGAAAAAGGGGGGGGGGGGGACTCGGGACCATTAAAAGCGTACAAAATCTAAGGGGAGGCCACTGGCCTTCAGGTACTCAATCCAGGGAGACCAAATTTTCAGGAAGCGCTTATGAGTGTCAGACAGAACCGAGGTAAGGTGCTCGTTGATCATGATCCCCACCAATCGTTGCTTTACCTCAGAAAACGACAGGGTAGGTTGCTTCCAGGACCTCGCAATCACTAGCGAGTGGCTAGAAACACATATGATGCCAACTTGGCGGCTGATCGGTGCAGTTGAGGCGGGCGCCTATTGAGCAGGGCCTCCCAAGGATCTCGAGGCAGAGGGGCGTGCACAAGTGTGCGCAGGAGGTTATAACTCCTGATACACAGTCTACGCACCCTAGGGCAGTCCCACCACACATGGAGAAGGGTCCCCGTACAAGTGAAGCATTTCTATACTTGTGTTGTGTGTCTGTCACCTGCTCCCTCTGCTGCTATGTCTCTCGTCTCGTGTATACATTTCCACCCTTTATATGAAGTGATCATAAGAACTGATTAAGTCAAGGAGCGTGTGTCAGCGTAACACACAGACAGAGACTGCATTGTGTATGCAAGTTTGCATACAGAGAGTGGAAAAAAACTCCAGACTTGTCGATTCTCTTGTGCCTGTGAAGTTGACTTGGCTACTAGGTGACTTTTCCCTTTATGCCCTAGTGTAGAGGGCTTTACCCACTGTCATAAAGAACCCAAAAGTAAAAACACAGATTTCATATGCAGAACACTTCCCCCATTATTTACACCAATTGGTGAAAATCTTGATGAGTCTAAACAGTAAATGACAGAGTACCAACACTGAGATTCTGCAGAAATAATGGAGGAAGGTTCCAGAAAGGTAACTCCAGATTGACCTTGCCTGAGAGGACAGAAGAAGGGTGCCCATCCCCCCTCTGGGGCCCTGCAGTTATTACACTTAAGGTCCCCATACATGTCATGACGGCCACTCAACATATGACCTGTTCAAGCAGTGTGGTGACCATAGCTGCCACCACACTGCTTGAACAGGTCAGGTCAAAAACAGGGAGAAGGGAGAATAACGTTTGGGATTTCATGAAATCGGGATATGGCCGGGAAAGCCACACAATAAAAAAAAACTTGACTTTACCGCCCAAAACAGGAAGGTTGACAGGTCTGGTGGTGACGTCACCATGCTGTGCTCAGGCGCCCGTCGATTGGACAGGAATCAAGACGCACCACTTTAGGTGCCTGATAAAAAGTCAATCCTTTGGATGGGGACCCTGGTTGAAGAAAGCTTGATCAAACAGAGAACGAACATGTCGGTAAATCCCTGTTTGATTGCCATTAATTTGGAGGGGGACCATGGGACCTATGCGCATTGATTCTCCATTCAATCGACGAACACTTGAGCACAGATTGGTGATGTCATCGATCGAGGGGTTATCGACCCCTGTATGGGGACCCTTATAATACCTGCAATGTTGGTGGCAGGGACACATATACAGAAAGCAATCTTTAAAAGCTATATGTACAGAAAGGTAGAACAGAATTACTACACAGCAAAAGAAGACTGATGAGATCATCTCTAAGGGAGGGTTTTCACATGCGTCGGGACCCACTCCGCTAAGCGTATTGCTTAGTGGGAGGTCCCAACAGAGCACCGATGCAAGGCTGAATGTAGTGGAGTGTGTTGGGCCTCTGCATTGGCAGATGCCTAAATAGAGCATCCGCCGAGCAGGTAAGGTCTATGTGCTCTGTCGGGATCCTTGCCAAGCAATTAAGCTCAGCGGAGGGGGTCCTGATGGATGTGGAAACATAGCCTTAAGCCAATAAAGTAAAGACAAATATTAAAGTTGGGTTTTTAGTTTTGGTCAATGACGGAAGTATGTGGACTCCTCAGCTCTGTGATCAGCAGAACTTCTTGTTTACAGGAGGTTATTATAGAACTGGTTCAATAGTGATGTAGAGGAGTACTGGAGGTAGACATCACCAAATTGTAAGAGTGGCAAGAAATAAAGATCTCAATCTACATGGCAAACATTGGAAATATTTGAAATGTATCTTTCTTGAGCAAGATTTCTGCATTGTGATTATCCAAGAATCACAGTATAATTTTTGTGAGCTGTATGAAGGGTCACGTTATCGTAAACAAAATAGGATTTATAGTAATGAAAAAACAAATTCTCCGTCCATACAACTGGAAGAGATAACATTACAGAATGAACATTTGGCAGGAGGCATACAGATGGCACTACTCGAGAAGAGAGGAGGGGGTGGGCAGCAGGGAGAGTGGGCTTTGCAGTTCCAGGCCAATGATTAGTAACACAGTTCTGTATCGCATGGGGAAAGGTCTGTGTGGAGTAGTTACTTTTTACATGAGGCTTTATTAACCCTTTATAAGCTTTAAAAACATTGTACTGCTAATTTGGAGTGAGTGGAGTAATGAAACAGAATTTAAAATATAAGATTTTAACACGCTACATACACATTTTCACACTTCTGGTGGTAGAGGCAGGGGCATCACTAGGTTTGGTGTCACCGTGTGCCAGAAAACCAAGGTGTCACTCTATAATGCTGCGATTAATATGGGGGTCGCATTGTGTGGCGCTGTTGTACAGATACATATAAACACAAGTTAAATACTATTAGGCTGAAGTGTTACATTTTGCTTTGAACACTGCAGACATTATTCTGCCTCCACGACTAAAAAGGGATGCTTAGGAAGCGCAATATGTGCAGCCATAGATCCAGGGGAGGTACTGCAAAAACAGGCATGAAACACTGGGACTGTACCATTCACAAGAGATTGGGGGCGGGGAGCCAAAGTATGTGCTGCAGCTGATACATTGACATTGCAGTGATTCGAGTCCATTTGCCTACTTGCAAAGTCCTTGTATACAAAAAAAACTGTTCTGGTTTCTGGAAAGTTTGGAGTCACCCATCCTATGGCAGTGAAAGTATGTGACAAAGTGCTAACCACATCAACTGCATGGAGCAAGTGATGCCACTGGTGGGGAAGCTGTTAACAGAATTCTCCTATGGTGGTGTGATAATGCATGGGTTCATGACAGCCTGAGAATATAAGAATCGGGCTGAATAGCGCTAGTAAGGGAAAGCCTGAACAGACATAAATTTGCTCTTTATTATACATGGGATATGTAAAATGTGTGCGTTACATATTTCCTCATCATTCTACAAATGAGAACGTTATATTGGGTGGGATGTAGGATGAACAAAGATCCTTGAGAGTACCACTGATGCGATCATGATGAAGTCACTTGAAGCAGCAACACAATATGCCAGAAATAACGCAAGCGGTCTCTATGGTAACATGAGGTCGTCTGCCCCAGTGTATGTACACACCGAACTCATACACACACTTTGCATTCACGGCAAATGACTCGCTGGAATAGAATGAGAATGTTCTCATTAATGGTAATGTCACTTGGTAAGGGAAACAAATTAACATCAGTAAATCGGGCCTTCTCTTTCTCACGGTTTGAATGCGACACTCAGCTATTCCATTGACAGACATGAAAAAATGCAGGAGGAACGATCGGGGAAACCAATGTAAGGGTATCAAGCACCAAGGGCTCAGTCGACACCCCCCGCGTTCTGAGCATTCCTCGACAGGGATGTCGGCGTAGCCCATCCATATTACCTGCCTGCCGCACTGGCTCCTTCCCGCTTGGAAGGTTAACGTAGTGCACTTTGTCAACCTTCAGCCGGCGGACCGACTTAATGCCGTGAAAATAAATGGGCTTAATGATGGAGCCCTCGACACTGTAAAAACATTCCCTAAAGCCCCCCATACACCTTTAGATCACTCCATACAATTTGCATTAGATCTACCTAACAACTATGTAGCGCCGGGTCCTCCCTGATAGAATACATAGTGATTAGAAAGGTCCTCATATTACATGGTTGTACAGAAATTGTATGGTAAGATTGTGGGAGGGGCCTTAAGTCTTCAATTTTTTGAAAAATGCTAATGTGCAAACGCCCTGCAGCACGCATTTTATTGCCGCAGCACAAGTCCTAATGCAATAGCATGCATGAACACAGGGTTTATTTATTTGCACTGGATGTGTTTGCGTCAATTTGTATGTATCCGTTACTGGTTAATGTGGGGTCTGATCACTGGAGAGTGACGGGCTGTGGGTATGACCTAACTTCCATCAACCACATGTGAAACTACCAGATACACTGCTGAGCTATCTGTACGCTGTTTTACTATCCTGCAAGGGCCTTTTCCCTTCGCATTTAACATTATGTCTCCCATATGTCCCCCTCTTATGCAGTGCCATACCTCATGTTAAAACAACTTTTTTGTAGGAACTATACAGTCATCTGGTGTTGGACTACACTCCCCTTCTAAAGCTAGCCATACACACACCGAGCGGCCACCAATCAGGGGTGCCCACATGGGGCATCCCTGTCGCCCCACAGCTCGGCCAGCCAGAGAACGGACATGTCCGATATTCTCCGGCCGATGCCGTTAACTTCAATGAAGACCGGCATCTTCATTGAAGCTAACGGCCAGCACACATAGAGTGCCGGCCGATGCTGTCAGCTCTGGAGAGCAGCGTGATGACGTCATCACGCTGCATTTCAGAGCTGATCGGTCCTGCTCTGTCGGACCCCACTCGTGTGTGCGGGTGTTTACATCTTCTGGTGGTGGTGGGCTGCCTCACTGGTGCTGACCCCTTCCTTTCGCTCTCCAGTCTCATTCTCTACCTCAAGGTATCACAAAGTGCTCCTTAACACCTCGGGGAATTAGATCTGGAGTTGGTTGGAGCTTTTGGGCCCGCTGCACTTTGGTAATCCACCTCGGAGTTCCAGTTGCGTCTTCATACCCCCGCCATTTACCATCACTATATCATTTGTTGGGACGATTTTAATGAAGTGTGTTGTAAGTATTGAGTCTTTTTCACTTATACAATTTGTCTGACTTTTGTATATGCTGTATTTAGATCTGTAACTCCATATACCCGAGGAAGCCCATGGGGCGAAACGCGTCAGAGAATGGGGAGTTAATGAGGAACACTGATAAATTGCATCTCACCTAGAAATGTTGTGATGATAATAACTATTTATGTCATTTTAAAGTTTTGCTGCATGTGATTTAGGGGCATGTCTAGTGTGGTTACCCTTGTAAGGGCAATACCATTCACTAATAACAGCCGCTTGTTTTTCTGAAAAAAACTTTTTACACTTTTGGTCTAATGCCAATAAAGACCTTTTAATATGCATATAATGAGTCTGACCTTTTGTGCCTGCAATGCCAGTCTGTTAGGGTCCCAAAACACCTTTAAGACAGCCATACACGGGTAAAATCCTATGCAATCGACCCCTGATCAATCACAGCGTGGTGACTTCATCGTGTAATCGGGGATCAATTGAACGGAAATCAACACATCGATTACTGTTCAATGGGGACCTCCAGGTAGCAGAGTTCTCCCCAGCTTCCAGCATGTGAATCTGAACACACTAGAAGCTGGGCAGAAATCCATCCAGCCTGCTTCTCCCCATACAAGTGAAGAGTGCTGACTCACTGTGCCTGGGCAGAGGCAGAGCTGACAGCCGACGGCTGTGTGAAGAAGGCAGAGCCGGCTGTTTCTATACTTTACATGAAGATTCTTCCAACATGTTGGAACTCCGTTCAATCGAGTTCCTTCAAGCAGGCTCTATTGAACCCGCTCGAAGGAATGCACACACAAGTAGGATTGTAAGCAGATTAGAGTACAATCAATCACCGTGACCACGCACATTGATTGATTGTACTGGAATCTTTTTACAAATCTACCCGTGTGTGCCTAGCTTTACATTCCTCACCCAGATTTCCTTTAGATCTCTAAACCATCAAGTCTACCTGTGTTCAATCGCAGAGGACCATATACTGCATAGTTGTTGGTAGATCTAAAGGATGTCTGACAGAGAGATCTAAAGGTGTATGGCCAGCTTTAGTGAAATAAAATTTATTTTAATTTATACCTATGGTTAGGGTTTGTTCTTCCATTCCCTTTTGACAGTAGCGGCTTGATCTGGGAACAAATATTTCAGGTAAGGTCAGGTAGGGGAATTATCCCCAAATACCTTCACCCCGGGCTACATTATTGTCATCTATTGGGGTTAGACACGCTAGCTGGCATTGCCTAATATTGTTCTCTATACTTGCAACCATTAAAGAAAAAAATAAAAAAACTTTGTTCATCTTTAATAGGGACATTTAATTTGGGTATATAGGGCTCCAGGGTCCTCATAGATACTGTTGTGCATTGACACAATTACTGCCATAAAGGGTCCTCGCTAATTATCGTACAATTATAGAAACGTCCATAAAGATAGTTGAAACTGGGACTTGCAAAGTAGGCCGATGACAATCAGGGCACAGTATACTCATCTACCTGGTGTCTATAGTGGAGATGCACTTTAAAACTGTCCGTGTTTATTGTGTTTGTTTCTTTCTTCTCTTTTTGTTGTCTTGTGATACAATTTTGTTTCATTTGGCTCATGTCGATATTTTTGTGATTGTAAAAATAAACCTTTGAAAATAAATAAAATACTGTGTATTTATACTAAATCCAGCTAAATGCAGATTTTTATTGCATTTGGCTATGTATAGTTAAGGCCTTTTCACATTTTACCTTTCACCTTTTTACTTAAGCTGGCCATACACCTTTAGATCTCTCTGTCAGATATCCTTTAGATCTACCAACAACTATCTAGTGCCGGGGTCCTCTGCGATTGAACACAAGTAGACTTGATGGTTTAGAAAGTCCCTCATATTACATGGTTTTGGTAAACCAAAAGGAGATCTAAAGGAAATCTGACAGAAATCTGAAGGTGTATGGCCAGCTTTATGCTATGTTCCTGCTTTGGCGATCTACGCGATAGGGCGCGATTGGCCAGTTGACCATCCCTTGCAGCCCAAGGGAGGGGCTGCCACTGATGTTCTTAAATTACTCATTACAGGTAAGTGCTGTTTTTTTATGCTTTCCTACCTGTTGAACTTCTTGTGGTAGGTCTGCTTTAGGTTTCTTGATAAAAGCTGTAAAGCAGGGTACACACATGTAGATATGAGCCAGATTGATGGCCTCTTCTAGCGCTTTGCGCACTCACATCCATCTATCTGGACAATATCATATGCGACCATCCCAGTTTTCGAGCGGGACCCGCTCGAAAACAGGGATATCCAACATGACCATTAATCACGGCCGATGTCCGTTGCTTTGCATGGAGACCGCAGGTCTCCCCAGCTCCTCCGATATGTGACAGCAGCGTGATGACGTCATCATGCTGCTGCAGGGAACATTGGTCGGTTTCAATATCGAGTCGTCTGTTCCCTGCTTAACAGTTCATCCAAAATAAAATCACTTAAGCTGGGCATAGACGGGTTGTTTACCGGTCGACTGCTCAGCCGACCGGGCGTGATGACGTCATCAGGCATGGCTGCTATTGCCAAGAATCGGCCGGGCCCCCTTTGTGTGCCGGCCATTGCTTCTAATGGAACTAATGGGATTGAATGGGAATTTACCGGCATGTCGGATCACTGTGCAGGAGATTCCTGGTCAATATGACCAGGGGCGCACCCGATCTTCCGAAGTTCAATAAAACCTTAATCTATAGGTTACCTTCAGATATAAATCTATAATTTATAGGTGGCCTCTATCACATTGGTGCTTTCATATAAAATGCATAAAACCACAATTGTCAGTGGGATGTGACTGATATGGGAAAGGAAGCAGCACTGTTGGTTCTATTAATCCGTAGACATTAATGGCCACTATGCTTCAGCTCCTTCCCAGATTTCGCTGTGAATGAAGAAGGAGTTAACTCTGCTATCTTGGTGTCTTTCACAAACACTTCTGCTTGGCACTGTTTATATAATTGCTGATAATTGAACAAGGACTCACTCCCCCACATCCTTGGGTACTTGTTTCTGAAGCAGAAGAAATGACAGGATTCAGATAAATTGCTTCTTATGTAAGTACTAGAACTATTGCTTCAAAGGCCCATGGTGTGGAAATTCCTGAGACACCCTCCCACTTCAACCATACTGAGAAGACAAGCAGCCCAATCATACGTGTAAATTGTGTAATAAAGAGGCAAGCTTAGCCTATTGGCCTATTCCCAGGTGCATGCATTTATACAGATGGTGTAGCAACACAGGGATTGGGGGTTTAAGACTGTGTATTGGGGGCCAGATAGGACCCCTGTCTCTGACATCTAGACCTGGGCAGTGACCACCCCTGTGTTAATGTAGCTTGGGGTTACCAATTTCAGCAATTAAAATTTCAGTAATCTGCAGAAACATCGGGTCACAATTGGCCCGGGCACCCATTGTGTGCCAGCGCTGTAAGGCGAGTCCCTCTAGCTGCTCGTGCCGTCCGCTAGGGAGACCCAGCACAGC
>CM070037.1:102589350-102608741 GCA_036250615.1 Ptychadena robeensis | reverse complement strand
CTGCAGGCTATCCCCACACTGCAGATCATCACACACTGAGCAGACTATCGCACTTCCACAGGCTGCAGTCTATACCCACACTGCAGATCATCACACACTGAGCAAACTATCGCACTTCAACATGCTGCAGACTATACCCACACTGCAGATCATCACACACCGAGCAGACTATCGCACCCCAACATCCTGCAGACTATCCCCACACTACAGATCATCACACCGAGCAGACTATGACACCTGCACATTGTGAAGACTATCACACCCCCATATGGTGCAGACTATGGCACCCCACACTGTAAATCATTACACTCGCTGCAGATCATCCCACCTACTCACTGCAGGTCATTGCACCCACACATTGTGCAGCACATCCACTCACTACAGATTATCACTCAGCAAACAGAACATTGCACACTCTCACTGCAGCTCATTGCACCCACAAATCTTTCAGGCTATCACACCCACTCACTGCAGATCATTACACCCACACACCATGCAGACTATCTCACCCTCTCCCTGCAGAACATCATAGCCACAAACTGTGCAGACTATTGCACCCACACACCCTGCAGACTATGGCTCCCACACACTGCAGATCATCACACACACATGATGTAGGCTATTACACCTACACACTATGCAGATCATCTCACCCACACACAATGCAGATCATCACACTCACCCGCTGCAGACCACCATACACACAGTGCAGATCATCAAATTCACAACATGCAGAACATCGCACCCAATCCCTGCAAATCATTGCTCCCTTCCAGCTCTCTGCTCACACTTTCTAGACACATGCTACAAGAAAACCTCCACCTACTCACTATGCAGACCATCGCACCCTTCTATTTTCTATAGACATTGTATCCTTGCAGCTCTGCTCACACTTTCTATAGACAGAGGCTGCACCCACACATTGTGCAGGTTATCACGATGTTCTACATGGGGTGTACATCGCCTTTCTCAGCATTCTCAGCAATAAGCTGCTACTTTCTTAGCGCTCCCGCAGGTCCCCATTTATAGAACAAACACTTTGCCAGGAAATCCACATTCATACATTAATATACTCAGGAGAGAGCAGAGGAGCAGCACAACTCTGGATTTGTTATAACTGTTCCTCTGTCTGGGGGGGGGGGGGGGGCTCTGTGGTGCTTCAGAAAGTTGTGCGGGGGGGGGGGGGGGTATGGGGGGGCAACAGCGATCAGGCCGGGGGCACGGGAACCAGATTGACTTTAATAGTGCTGAATCTCATCTCCTATTGTAGCATAATACATTAAAAAAGTGTCAAAAGGGCAACACCTGGACAGTGATAAAAAAATACATGGATTAGGAACATCACATATAAAAATAAAGCGTGCCCAACCCTTCCACTGAACATACCTAACATACATACCTTTGCATAGGTCTGGTATGTATGGAAAAGAGGGAATCACAAACGTTGTAGCCCCCCCCCCTGAGTATCCAGCCTGCTGGAGAGCTGTATGCTTGAAAAAGGGGACCAGGATCAGGGGTCCCCCTTACACAACGTACCAGACTCTTCGGACAGAAGGGTGGGAGCCCATCCAGGCCTATCCATATCTCAATGAGGGGGGGGGAAACCGTTTAAGGAAGGGTTTCTCCCCACACATGGCCAGGCGTTTGGGCCCTGATGCTTAACAAGAGGACCCGATCCTTCAACTATAATGGTAACAGAGTCCCAAGGACTCTTATATTCACAGGGGTTTGAAAAGTGATCAGTTCTACCCTTTCACATCTTACTGACAGAACTCCAACGTTGTAAACCCTTCTTCAAGGATGTCAAGGTTGAAGGGGGTCAAGAATCCAACAATAAATGAAGTTCAGCCAGGTAGGAGGCGAAATTCAAGTTAATTGCAAAGCCCTGAATGCTCATCACCAAATTATGGAGAGTAGAGAAGAGTGGGGGTATACTACAAAAATATTGCTTAACAAAATAGTTTTTTCATAATTAAGTTAATTGAAGTAAATTCAAAAATCTAAATTTCGATTTCTGTACAAATGCGCACCATAGACTATATTTTTTTTATGTCGTAGGCCGTAACTTCCCAAAATATGTCGTACAAGGGTCTGTGACATCTGAATATAATAATTTTGAACCCACATATGTAAAAAAAAATTACATAAAAATGTAAATGTATCTTAATGATAAAATCTTTAATACTTTTGGTAGAAGATCAAAAAGATGTATTTTTTTGTTGTTTAATAACTTTTTATTACAATGGAAATGTTTTTTTTGTTTTACTTTAAATGTATTGGAACAGTTATCACTGTATCCAACACAATGCCCTTGGCACCTCTGAAAGGGTAACTTTAAAGACCAATTGGAAATCCACTGGGGGTGAGGGGCTTCAGGAGGAAGCCAGATAGAGGTCCACCGGGACAGCACGAACAGTGAGCATTGCCGGGGATCTGATCTTCATCGACGGCTCATCTGTCCACTGAATATGAAGGAAAGCGCTGGACGAGATGGAGCAAGCAAACGTAGGGGGGTAAATGTTCCACAACTTCTCTAACTCCGCAAATATGGTGATGATATATGTCAGAGGTTTGAATCAGCTCACAAATCAGCTGTCAAAAAAAATCGCACCCAATGCCGGATGCAGCAGGGGTTGGTATGCCTGAGGGGGGGGGGGACCCACACTGTTTAAGTCCCCTTTTTCAGGGGGCCTGGATGCTCTGGGGGGATCCTTGATGTTTGTACTTCCTTTTCCAAAGCATCCAGACCCTTTACATAATTACAGTTGCATTGCAAAAACACAATTGACAAATAATATTGAGACATACTCTTATTTGTAAAACTGTCAGGGTACTGCAAATTTTCCTAAATTTCTCAAAACTTTGGGTGCGCCTGTGGTCTGGTGTGTCTTGGCTTTGTTCCATTGTACGTCGGAGCCCCGTAGCGTATGCTAAGCGGGGTCCCGACGTTCCCATAGACTAGCTGCGGCGGAGGTTGTTTAGACATCCGGGGTACAGCTGACGTACTCGATCGTTCAGCTGACACCGGCGATGGTCGGCGCAATGAAGAGACCGTCCGCCGAGCAGGTAAGTCTATGCTACGTCGGGACCCCCGTCGCGTGTAGCTAGGGAGGGCCCGACGTAATGGAAACAAGCCCTTTAGTCCGAAAAACACGGTGCTATGGTGGGATAGTATCAGCTCTTGAACTCTCTGGCGGTCTGATGAGGTGTTTATGCAGTTATAGCGAGATTTGGTGAAATACAGGTAATGATAAGACGGGTACAGAATAGTTAGTTTGTGCACACCATAAGGGGCAATAAGGCGACTTTCTGTAATACAATGAGTGAATATCAGTGTAGGTGTGATAGTTTATCTCTGGAGCTGTTTGGTATGAGTGTAATAACTTATGTGCATACACATGCGATAAGTGGCGTTTTTAATGACCGGGCGTGCGCGCTCGCGCGTCGGTCAGGTAAAAATCGGCCGCTATCGGCAGGCCACATGGGGCGACAGATCCCTGTCGCCCCATGCTCGGCCGCCAGAGACGGACATGTCATTTCTCTGGCCGATGGAAGCCGATGCCATAAGCTGCATGAAGCGGCGTCTTATTGCAGTAGGCCGGCCAAAAGGTGCCGCGATTGAAGGGCCCCATAATGAACGGGGGCTAAGTGATGTCATTCACGTTAGCCTCCGGAAAGTGGGGTAGTTGCTACACCATGGCGTGTAGGAGGCTTAATGCTGCTTACTATGTAGGACCTGGTAGAGGTCTATATCATTCCAAATCATCTTTCATATGTGAACATGACAAAATATTACAAAACGCTTGTGCTGTAATGTGGGTGGACATTAGCAGGGAGAAAACGCCTCTCTGCAGATCAGCGTGATTCAAGAATTGGGAAAATCCAGGTTTTTTTAAGTCGGATTAGCGGGAACCACATAAAAAAAAACGTTTTTGGCTAAACCTCCAGGTCGTCAGTGTGCGTGTTGTTATTAATTATTATAGTAGGTTCACATCATAAAAGTTATTTGACATCATTTTTTTTATAAGAAGTTTTTACGTTTTATAAAATAAAGTTATGTTTAAAGTAAACAGCGGAAAGAGTGTTGTTGTTGTTGGTTTATTAATCAGTCCATAGCTGTACCATAGTATCATGGACGTCACTCCGGTAATGGATTGGTTCTTCTGTGTTCACGTAGTGGACGTCTGGGCAGTGGGTTGCGGTTCACTTCTCTGCAGTATATTAACTGACAGAGACCACAGATGCCTGGAATGCTCTGATCTCCCCTGCTCGCGAATGAACAGGCAGCCTGACAAGTGGGCTTGTCTCAAACGTAGGGGGGTATGCGCCTTCTAATTTAATTTTGTCTGGAAATCATGTTTTTTAAACTTTCCCATCCAAATGCAATTTCCTAAATCTCTGGGATGTGAAATTTGTTAATAAGTCCCACCGGTTTGCAGATTGTGTGCATTGTGTAAGGGAGTAGGAGGGAGAGAACACCCTCTAAGTTGGTCGCTATTAGAGGAAGGAAAGGTAAACCTTTGATAGGAAGTGCGCCTGTGAATATTTTCTGTAATGAAGGGATCTCAAATGTGTTCCAATACTGGAAGCCCTTCACTGACGTCATCCTGTAGTTCCCTTATTGATAGGGGATTATTCTAAGGACTATTACTAAGGGACCGTATATACTGCTGTAGCCACAATTTTAGAAAAAAAAATTTGAAAAATTGTTAGTTATAGATAAAATTACAGCATTCAATTTGCATAATTTATGTTCAAGTCAAGTCAACATTTTTTTTTAAATGCCTTAACATTAACATATTTTTTGAAAAACTGCATGAGCTCGAGCAATACTTTTTTAATAAAAAAATCCCATTGCAACCCTTCTCATGCAGTCAGAGAAGGGCCGCCGTAGGGGGGGACTGGGGGGACCCGTCCTGGGCCACGGGAAGCTAGGGGCCGACGGTCAGCAGTAGGGGGCCCCGCGTGCTGACTGATGGTAAGCAGCCTCTGTCACTGTAACTTGCCCTACTGTGTGCGATGCATGCGGCAGTCCGGTAGTGAAGAGGCAGAGGTACAGTAGCAGAGGCTGCTGTACCATCAGTCAGCACGCTGGGTTAGGGGATTTTTCTGCGCACCCACCCCAGCCCCCCCCCCACCCCCGCTCAACAAGTCCTCCATGGGAATTTTCTGTAGACCCATGATTCTGAGCTGCCCTGGTCAGAGACCCATCGCTTGGCCAGTGTGCGAGAGCTTAATAACTTCTTACACCTTCTTCAGACTTTCAAGGTAATTTGTGGCCGCGGGAAGTAAGAAATGCTGAATTACTTTGCTTTCTGTATATGGGGGGGGGGGGGAAGCATGAATGATATTATTAAAATGAGAGAATCATAGGCTGTTATTCATCTTACTTTAGGTCATGTAGTGCTCATCCCTAATTTGACATATCTAAATGAAATACATTATTTTGTGACTTCAATTGGAACCATATGTAGAGCCCTTGCACTGATATATACACAACATATCCCTGCAGATTCATCCATAAGTTAATGAACAGTTTTTTGCACAGGAAAAAAAAATTTCAGAGGTATTTAAAAATTTCAAAAACATAAAGTGCACCACAATTTAGCTCCCATACAGAGAGACTGCTGACCTCCAGTCCCTCTGAGGGCAGTAAATTATCTTTTGACAAGGACAATCACTTGTCTGCCTTGCTTATGCCTAGACATGATCGTGGCTACTCTGACATCATCTCATAGAACAAGCAACCCTGCATTGTTAGTGAGGGTGGAATGGGTCCAGCTACAACTTGAAGCATTAGGAGAAGGCAGAGGAAACTGGCTGCCATGGGAGCAAGGGGTAAGTACAGTCAGGTCCACAAATATTGAGACATACACAGTTCTAAGACTTTTGGCTCTATACACCACCACAATGGATTTGGAATCAAATACAATGTGCTTTAATTGAAGACTGTCAGGTGTAGCAATTACAACAGTTTGCATATGTGTCTTCTTAACCTCCCTAGCGCACTGCTGAGATCCAGATTTCTGTACCAAAAGCGCACCATAGACTTCAATGGTAAATTGTTCTATATGTTGTATGTCTGAAAGTTCCCCAAATCTGCCTGTACAAGGGTCTAATAGACATCCTGAGTATAATAATGTTTGAAACAAACAATTATGTAAAATAAAAGAAAACATTTTTTTAATAAATTTAATGAGGAAACACAGAAATCAGGGCACACAGCTATGCTGCTATGTACTAAATCTCACCCAAATAAAGTCTCTGATGCCCCAGATGTGCCCATTTGCAGTTAACCCTCTCTAACCTGGTGTGATGGATGTGGTAAAATCACACCAGGGAAGAGAGGGTTACTGCAAATGGGCACATCTAGAGCACCAGAGACTTTATTTTGGCGAGATTTTGTACATAGATGCACATTGAAAGCAGTTTCCTACATAGAAAACTGCTTCCGTGCAATTTACTTTCACATTTCCCGCCGCCTCTCCTATGTGACATCATCACGTCACTCGGAGGAAGGGGGGGGGGGGAGGAAGAGCTGAAGGATTCAAGCAGCCATGTCACATCGGGGACACCGGGACAGCGCAAAACAGTAAGTATGAGCTGTCGGTACCCCAATGTTCACTGGACAGCACCATCTCATCCAGTGCGATAGTGGGAGTAGCAGCGCTGGATGAGATGGTGCCGTCCCGAACGCAAGGGCGGTTAAAGGACCAAAAGTAATGGGACAATTGGCTTCTCTCCCATGGCCAGGTGTGTGATATTCCCTTATTATCCTAACTACAATGTGCAGATAAAAGGCCCAGAGTTCATTTCAAGTGTGCTATTTGCATTTGGAAAAAAAGATCCAAAAGCTGTCACTATCAGTGAAGCAAGCCATCATTAGGCTGAAAAAAAAATCAAACCCATCAGAGAGATGGCAAAAATCTTGTGGTGTATAGAGCCAAAAATGTTAGAATTGTGTCGATGTCCCAATATTTGTGGACCTGACTGTATACCTGTTTTATAATGGTAGATAAAAGTGAGAAAAGTCTGCTTTATGAACAATTTTAGTGTCTTATTAAAGTCTTCCCTTGCTCCAGGATGCCCAATATCGATGTTTCATGGTTATGTTTTAAGCTTTAAAAATAAAGAAATAAGTAAATTAAATAAATAGCCAATTCAGCAAGGCCATTGGAGATAATGCGCACTTATTGTTGTTACTGCGCTTTGCGCTGAGAAATAGGACCTCAATGGTCTAACGCAGGCTATTATATTCAAAACATCACAAGGTTCTAAGGGCAGTAATATTCTCTGGATCAAATGAATAAGAAAATATAAAGTCTTGGAGATCCTTCCTTTGCACATTTAAAATGAAGTTCTTTTCTTTCCTTTTATATGAACATTTATAATAAATTGTCAATTGGTTGAGATTAACAAGTCAGAGGATCAGTTCTAAGCAGAGAGTTCTATGAAATGTATGATAAAACTTTCTTGAAATAAGTTTATGAAATCCACCCTTTTACAGTTTCAGCAGCACCATCACACCAATAAATCAGGATAGTGAGTCTCCTATTATTGCCACTGCCACAGCCTGTACAGAATATCAAGAATATAAAAAACTTAGACATTCTATTATAGTCAATCCTGATCATTTCCATTGACAAGAAAATACAATTGAACAAACTTGTTCAATGGAGAGGGATGAGGGGTGGTAAACGGGTGGCATTCCGCTCCCATATCATATAGCAGCAGGAATGGTGCTCTCCTTAATATTAACCTCTCAGAAAGTATTGTTCTAGCTCACCATTCAAAAAGTAAATGTGTTATTTGTAACACTTGTTACCCATATCCCAGTATAAACAGCAAAGAAGAATGGTGCACCTATATCTGATCCCCTCTTAGATTAAAGGGGAATTTAGAGGGATTGTTACCCCTAAAAATCCCTCTGATCCCCCCTAAATCTAAGAGGGGATAAGATATAGGTGCGCCATTCTTCTTTGCTCTCATTATTATGTTTCTTCCTCCACCTCCTCATTTATTCTGGAAGGTGGGAATTATTACAATCTAGCAATAAGCATTGCAGTATTGATGTCATGTTAAAATAAAGTCTATACCCCCCCCCCCCAAAAAAAAATGATGGTAAAAAAATGTTTACCCTCTTTGAACTGTCAAATTAGTTTTAAATCACTCGTAAATGCTAGTACAAAATACATACCTGGCCTTCTCTCCTTTGTGCAGCTCCTGAAGTGCAGCAATGCGTACGGCCACTGGAGGGCATCACATAAATTGTTTTCAATGGGAAAATATAGCTCCATGAACTTGTATAGAAACATCATGAATCCACTACTGTGCATTTCCCTATTTTTGCAAAATAGTCTCTGCAGAATAGGGACAATTCAGGATTGTCTCAGTACATGTAAAAAAATTTGTATCCGTTTTTAAAATTAATGGGAAAGTGTCCCTGTGTCTTATAGTCCGAATATGCAAAAACTAAAAATTTTTTAGTCCTCACCATCCTGGGAGCAATAGCTATGCCCAGAAGGCAGACATTTGTTCTATTCCCTCCAGCCAAGCCAAAAAGCCACTGCCAAGAAGAGATCTTATCTGCATTAGCACTAGCAGTACCCATTCTCTGAACTCACTGGTCAACTTATGGAGACATTTTACTATTAGATATCATGAGTTATGTATTTACATTAACATTCTGCATTGCAGTAAATACATTTTGTGACAAAGACTCATATCTCCTTCCATATGTAAATTGCTACTCATGGGTAAGTTGTTCAGTTCCAGGTTGTAAAATATGTCTCTTCATAAGTTGGTCAGTGTGTTCAGAGAATGGGTACTGCTAGTGTATAGACCCCAGGTGCCCAACCTGCGGCCTGGGGGGCGTATGCGGCCCTTTGGGTGTTGTTTGGCGGCCCCCCTTGATCCTCCACACAAAATCTGTTAATGCATATGGCAAAGGAACTCACTTGTTCACCGATCCTGCACCGACAAGTCCTCGCCTGGAAACTTCTTAGAGCGGTAAGAGGAGGAGAGGGACTCGCTGAGCCTCCAGCTGAGCAAGCTAATTGGCATACGTGAAAGCTAATAATTGACCCAGACGGTGCCCGAGTGCCTATGCTTCCACTAGACTACTTTGATAATATCTATGAGGCACATAACCTATGTTGATGTATGTGGGGCATTCCATATATCACCATGTGTAGTGGTCACACGCTGACCAGGCTTTCCTAATCAACTTTTTGTTATGTGCGGCCCTTTAGTAATGCCGATGGCCGCACTTGTGGCCCTCCATATCACCTCAGTTGTCTACCACTGGTATAGACACATGCTAATGTTTCAGCCCTGACACTCTGCTGCAGTGAAGACCTCCCTGCTGGCACTGGGCTTGTGGCTGGAGGCATATAGAGTGAATACTGCATGGTCCAGTCCTGCACACTTTGCTGGAACATTCTGTATTTTCACTTGATATGTGAATAGCTGTCTCTGGTTTTTCCCCCCTAATTTTCCCTTCAAAACTTTGATTGCGTCTTAAGGCCCCCATACACGGGTCAGATTCCTGTCTGATTCCGGGCCGATCGATTCCGGGCGCTTGCACGCCAAACGATCGTGCCGGAATCGCGTGCAGCCCACCTTGTCCGATCGATCAGGTCCATCCGTTCCGGGGCTCAGAATCGGATCCGACAGAGAACCAACATGTTGGTTCCATCAGATTGATTCTGCACAGATCAGGGGGAGTTGCCATTTGTGAGGTGGACAATCGGACACGGATCCGTCCCGGAATCAGCTGGACAAGGTGGTATGCAGCGATCGGATCACTTAATTGGCCGCTCGATCGGAGCTCCGATTCCCGCTGAGATCGCCAGAATCGATCGGATGGGTGATCGAGCGGACATGGAATCCGACACGTGTATGGCTAGCTTTACGGTCTGGTGCATCTTCAGTCCAAAAAATATATGCTATATGGTAATTTCTTGTTTTTTGTATTATAAGGTAGACTAAAACAACAATAAAAATGTGATAAAAAAGCTTTTGTGAATGCATTTCGTGGCCCTCTCACCACTTCAACAGGACAATAGTATGGTGGGGTCTCTTGTATCAAAAAGACTTTCATGCATCTATAGATAAATTCATCATTTTGGGCTATGTAGCATACATAGATTTTTCACCAATGTGTATAACCTCTATAGGAGCTATGTATGTAAGGATATATAAACACCATCAATTACAAATAACATACATATATACAAAACTAATGGTGATCAACCTTGAAATTCATTAAATATATCAGTAAAAAATATACATATATCACATATAGCTTTTCAAATAAAGAATAGTTTCTACCTGTGACTGTATAAGTCCTCCTGAGGCATATTGTGAATAAATACTATAGATATTAAATAAAAATGGAAAAGTAGAAAATATATATATATATACACACACATTTTGGTATATGATAAAAAGCCATGATGTTAAGGAGCCTCTCTAACCAGGGGTGCACATAAGTGGTACTCTGGCCAAAAACTAGCTATGCGTACCTGCATTATTGTTACAAAACTCATATGCGTACTAACAACTTGGAGGCACTCCGTGTCTGGGCGGGTGCACCTGAGGAGTCTGGCTGTCAGGCATAGAGGGGAGAGATCGGCAGCAGAATCGGCATCCCTCCCACATTAAAAAGCTGTACAAACAACTTCACTTTATCATGTATGCACTACTGTAAAAAAAAAATTAGATTGGCAATTTTTTTTCAGTTTTTATGGTTAAATGTATACAATTTATGTCACTTAGATAACCCTTAGGGAAACATTAATAACTATAAATGGTTGCAGTTAGGGGCTGTGAAATTTGGAATATAAATTACTAATCCAAAATAAAAGAGGGTGTTGGAGATCTGGGGGTTGAATAACTTAGTAGGCATATGTATGGGTAAAAGAGAAAAGCACTGTTGGAATGTTGACAGTTGGAATATGACCATGAAAGGTTGACATATGGACTGCAGGCAGTCTCAGGGGTTAGTTACTAACCCAGAAAATCTTGGGGTTGCACTACTAAGGTATGAGATCTGGGGATTCAAACTTTGTTATACTGTGAGAGTTACATATCTGTAGTGTTTAATTCAAATTAACTGGACTTACTGTGTTTTGTTTCATGAAGACGTTACATGTGACCCAAAGCCAGCTGTTGACCTGTGGATGGAGGATCAATCAGGAACAAGAAGGTCCATCTGCAGCAGAATCTACCATGTAGGAAGCTGACGCAAAGGGCAGTGAGGGAGACGGCACTTCATATGCGCTGAGTGCCAAACACCATCTCCTGGTACTCATCTGAGGAGCTCACTAAAAAAGTTATGTGCATCCCTGCCTATAATGACACTATGTTACCTCCCATATGTATGGTTTTAGTATGAGAATTGATAAATATGTGAAATATAAAAACACATTATACCAGTGGAGTTAAGATTATTACATATTGATCACAATTTTTATAAAATTTGTATTGTTTTTTTTATCTACCTAATAATAACAAAAACCAAGGACATATGCACAATTAATGGGACCTCCATGAGTCCATTTTTGTTTTTTGGGAAACCCACAACCAGATCTATACTTCTTGATCTTGCAATGAAGGTCCTTATTGGTTATTTCCTATTATATGGTGAAAATTCTCCTATAGGCTTCTGCATCTTCGGCTTCACCCAGACTCCTGAACACGCCAAGTGACCGTGCTAACACATATTTCCCAGTCACCACTCTCCTTAAATTTCCACCTTGCAATCCTCTTCCTTCGTGCAAGTCAACAGGAACACAAAATTTAGAAGAACTTTTAAATAAATTTGAATGTATCTATGATACGCAACTGTAGACCGGAAGTCATGCAAAAACTACAAGAGATTAGAAGTACTCTGATGTCATAAAGCATGAAAAAAAGCACAACAATTAATCAAATTGCCTGTCACAAATTTTTATTGTGAATATTGTCACTGCGAAAAAAGATCTTGAATATAGTCAGGGGTGCACATAATGTTTTTAGTGAGCTCCTCAGATGAGTACCAGGAGATCGTGTTTGTGGACTTCCTCACTATCTTCCTCATTGTTCTATGCGTCAGCTTTCTGCATGGTAGATTCTGCTGCAGATGGACCTCCCTGTTCCTGATTGAGCCTCCGATTAGCTGTCTCCATCCACAGGTCACAAGCAAGTGCTACCCTGAAATTTTCTGACTTAGTAATTAACCCCTGAGACTACCTGCAGTCCAAATGTCATCTTTTCATAGTCATAGTCCAACACACAGTGCTTTTCTTTTGTCAGATTTTACCTTTACATATGCCTACTCTGGCTTTCATCCCCCAGAAGTCCAACACCCTTAGAAGTCCAATCTTTTATTTTGGATTATTAATTTACATTCCCAATTTCACACCCCTAACTGCAACCTTTCATAGTTATTCATGTTTCCCTGCAGTTATCCAAGTGACATAAATAGTATACATTTAGCTGTGGCCGGAGCGCCTCCAAGTTGTTAGTACGCATATGAGCTTTGTAACAATAATGCAGGTACGCATTGTTTTTGGCCCCTTTTGAGTACCAGAGTATCACTTATGTGCACCCCTGAATATAGTGCTATTTTGTGTTAGAGCAAACCTTTTTCTCTACATCTCTAGCAAGTGTGGTGATGATACCAGGTTTAGGGGCTTTGCAATTAACTTAAAATCTTTGAAATTGTTGAATTCTACTGTTGGACCTGTACACACAGGGTGCCCCACATTTTCATTGCTTTTTTTGCCATAAATGATGTATTAATGCATATGTTGACTTCATCAATGCGGCACTTAACGGACCCAAAAACACGGGCAAACCACTAGCAGTGTGCAGGCCATTCGGGGATTGTGTGCATCCATGATGCCAAGTGTAAACATAGCCTAACAATCTGGTTAGTGTTAATATCTATATTAACCTCCTGATGGTTTGGCCTGAGCGTAACTTGGAGTATGTTTGGTTAACTTGTATACTCACCCCGAGCTACAGTCGCCCCAGTGAGCCCCCAGTGATAGTGAGTCTGCCTCTTTGGCGTCATCGACATTGCTGAAGATGTAGGGGTGGCACCATTTACCTCCATTTAAAGGAGGCAACATCGCTATTTTAAGCACATGTTATGGGGGAGGACACATTACGCCATGTGTGCAATGCCCAGAAGGTTAAAGTAGACCTGTACTCAAGCAGTGAGATATTTCATGACAAGAAGCAGATCTGCTATGTGAATGTGGTGAATGTGAGATCTGAGGCATTATTGTCACTACTATTATGGGATTTGGAGTGAGATTTGCTGGATATCACTATTGTGTGGTCACTTTTTTTCTGGTGACTATGGATAAGTAAAACTGTGGCAACAAGGCACAGCCAAACAATGTCTTGGTAAGTCTGTAATGGGGAGGATCAGCTAAAGCAGTGGTTCTCAACCTTTTTAGATCCACGACCCCAGAAGTGATGTCACAAAGTGTCACTTCCTGTATTGGGAAAGCTAAGGAGTATCACTTCTGCTGCTCGAAATACCTGAAGTCAGACTCCGCAATATCACTTCCGGCACAATCTAGTAAATGTAATGTCCCCATCAATATATTTTCCCAACCCGCTTGTGCAAATGATGTATAGGGGGTGGAATTTAGGAGGGAGGGGGCATTACTCTTCCTTCTAACTTGGGCATCAGCATTGATGCTTGTTAGGAGAAGCTCTGATGCTTCCAGAGAACTGTGAAATGTTTGTTTGGCCCTCAATGGGGTCCCTACCCACTGGTTGAGAACCGCTAAGCTAAAGGGAAAATGCAGGCAATGTTGTGACTATTTCTTTGTTACCTGGCTCCAGAGTAAAGTGAATTTTATGGTGAGAAATATGAACATACGTAGGCCAGAGGTTATTTTATTGCTTCTAATCCATGTCACTCTGCAACATTCCTCTATGGCTTTTACCTAAATCCAGCGCTGGAAACTTTGTAAATGAAATGTTTATTGTAGAACGGCGTAAGATCAATCCAAATAACAAGGTGTGTCCTGGACAAAAGCATCCTTTGTCAGAAAGTTCACCTGTAATGACATTGACTTTGTGCCAGCCAGGCTCCGGCACCGAAGAGAAAGAAGGAAACCCTCACATACAGACATACAAGGAAATAGCCCGTGTTTAAATAGTTTTTCTTGGAAGAATATACCCATTTGTATTGCAAGCAGACAAAAATATTAACAGGTCCCACCTGTAAACGTGTGTTTTGAAAAAATGTGGCATTGTTTTAAAGGGAACTCTTCTCCGCCTTTCTGGTCGTCCAAACAAAAGGACATTATAATAGCGGCAACCTCAAAGTAATGAAAAATGCTTTTGTATATATGCAATACACCCGCTCGAAATGGCGATCGAACAGGGATTCGACATGTTGGTAAATCCCTGTTTGATTGCCATTACTTTGGAGGGAGACCCTCGATCCCCAACCAAAGCATTGGTCAGGGATCGATTTTGACATGTTAAGTGTACAGCTATTTCAAGTATGGGTTCTTAAAGTGTATTAATGGCAAATTTTTTCAGATTGTGATTGCAACACTTCTCCATTCCAATCACAATCTGAAAAAAAATTGCGTTTAATACACTTTAATACAACTTGCACTATTTGTAAGGTTTTTATGAGGCTTACAGTAAATTTCTATTCATTAATAGGGCCGTTGTGCATTGCTACTCAAAAGGGTCCATAAGGATCCTCAAACGGTTCTCTGATTGGGTGGTTGTGGAGTATTGGGGTGGCGATGAGTCTGCATGTAGCTTGCAATCACCTGGGCTGGAAGAGGCACCTTGAAATCTAACATGGCAGCAGACATAGGTAAATAATAGAAGCTGTTCTTTCCACAGGAAGATGTGGGTATAATGCACCGCTCTTTATTTCTCAGACCTTGAAGTGAGAATTTTGAGTTGAAATTGAAAATTTTTCAATGCTGTTACTAATTCGGGTAAAAAGTTGTTTTTACACTATATACTGTTTCTATGGGACAGAGAATAAAATAGCCATACATGATTCGACTTATGTTTTTATCTAATTTCAGTTTAATAATTCAATAATAATAATGAAGTAGTTTTACCTCCCTACCAGTAGCAGTAGTGTGGCTACTTTTCATGACCAAAAGCGGTCAGCCCCATTCACACTTGAGTATGCTTACTTATTCCAAACAAGGAGATGGCGTCCTCCAGAGATGTCTACCCGAAGGCTTCCCCAAACCCCTAGATAAAGTAACTTCGCCAAATTAGACCCTAGTGTATAAGTTACACCTAGATGTTGCCCTGAATGAAGATGGAAGAGACTTGCGAACCTGAAAGAGGCCAGATAGAGGATGCTGGGGTGTTTCTAGCATTTGGGGGGCCCATTTTTGCTTGGGGCCCCCGGTCCAGAGGGGAGGGGGGTGTAGAGGTTGGTTGCCAGCAGAAAAGTTGTTGATTAAGGGTGCTAATCCCGTGCAGAAATAAGGGTGCGTTGCGTTTTTGAATATGCTGTCCTGAGCCCCTATGCATCCCATAGTGGGAGAAATGGCCCTGAGAGGATGTCACCACCAATGAAGCTTCCTGATCATTGGAAGTTAGGTAAGTACATTATTTTAAATGTTACTATTAAAGAGTACAATACAATGTAAGAAAAATAGATACAATTATGAATAGCTAACCACTATAATTAGAATTTCGAAGATGGAAACTCTCACTTTACTCTGCTAGAATTTAAGATCTACATCTATTCACCCAGAAAAGAAGATGTGTTAGAAATGGGTACCTCACTGACTAAAATCCACCAATGGTGCAGTTCTGTGCCACCCTAGGCACCCAGCCACAAGATGCATTCTTACAAATATGAATACATTAAACTTCTGTAAAAGACTTTTTTTTACAAACAAATTTAGTTTGATGGACTTTCAGGGTCCGAACTCCCTTGGTGACAGATGGCAGAATCCAGTACCAACAGTGACACTGAACAAACACAAGTGCGGGTCTGATCTGTAGCTTTATTTGTGAAAAGCTTTTCTGTCGACTGTCAGTGGCTTGTACATGCCAAGGTACAGCTTGTTCTCATAATGCCGCTCAGTATAGGTCCATTGCCATGGCAACTAGAATAATTACATGCCATTGGGAAGCCTCTTAATACACATATATATATATTTATATATAAGGCTGGTGGGCGAGAACTTTGTCATGTGACTGACAGCTCGGTGCCATATCCAGGAATTGCTAAACATTAGTAATGTTTATTACCTACTGTACTCTGCTGCACATTGGGATAATCAGAGGAAAAGTTGTGTAGTTCCCACCCCCAGCTAGAGCACCAGGGTGCCTGACAGGGGCGGGATGGAGTAGATACGGCGGACCGGAAGTGACGTCGTTGGAGTTGCGCAGGAACAAAACCTGGCCGCGGAAGTGGATAAGCCTCTTTTTTACCAAGACAAAGAACCCCACCCTCCCCTTGTCTGTTTTTTTTTTTAGGTGTCTACAGGATCATCTCTGCTTTTCAGCTGTTCTTCAGGTGTTTGGTTTCTGTGGTTTCGTGTATGTCGCAGCATTGTTCACAAGCAATTTTGTTTGGAGAACTTTTTCGGGGTGACGTGCTGGCTGAAGACCAAGAGGACCTTAAACATTGAGCTCTTCCAGGGGTCAATGACCCACTTGGTTTCAATATCAGCTAAGTTCCCACCAGGCTGGAGTGGTAGGGCCAGTGGCTGGTACAGGCACTTGGTAATGAAAGGATATGGGGGGGGGGGGGGGGGGGGGGGGGGGGGTACACACTTTTAGGACCTTTGTTGTTATCTGGTTGTTTAACCTCGCTAGCGCACTGCTGAGGTCCAGATTTTTTTACCAAAAGTGCACCATAGACTTCAATGGTACATTCTTTATGTTGTTGGCCTGTAACTTCCCAAAATATGTCCGTACAAGGGTCTAATAGACATCCTCAATATAAGAATGTTTGAAACAAACAATTATGTAAAACTAAAAAATAATTTTTTTATAATAAAATTAATGAGAAAACACAAAAATTCGGGCAAAAAGCTTTGCTGCTATGTACTAAATCTCGCCCAAATAAAGTCACTGGTGCCCCAGATGTGCCCATTTGCAGTTAACCCTCTCTAACCTGGTGTTAGAATAGAAGCACGTTGAAATCATAGAAAACTGATTTCATGCACTGTACTTTTAAATTTCCCACCGCCTCTCCGATGTGACGTCATCGAGGGGTGGGGGGGGGGGGTGGAGAAGAGACGGAGGATATGCCAGCCTGAGACATCAGAGACGGGACAGGGCAGAACTGTGAGTATGCGCTGCCGGAGCCCCGATGTGTGCTGGACGGCACCATCTCGTCCAGTGCTATAGTAGCAGTAGCAGCGCTTGATGAGATGCTGCCGTCCTGACCACTAGGGCGGTTAATAAAGCTGTGCCCAATAGTTTACCACAATTTTAGGTTGAATATTGCTGTCTGTTTTATCTGGGGCAGTAGCCGGTGGTGGTGAATCTAGTGTTAAGGGTAACAGTGAAAATGAGGTTGCTGTGCCTAACTGTGTTTCTCTACAGCTCATCTCTGCCCAAGTCATGATCATAAGGAATATCTGGGATCAATATAGGCCAAGATGTAGCATCCACTTCCAAGCAATACCTAGGTTGGGGCGTAAATGTTTGTTTTTCCCAATTTCTCTAATACCAGTTCTGCCACACAAGATAAAATGCTCAAAACGAATGACCGATATTGGTTTGTAAGGAAAAGAACATCAACAGCAGTTTGTCTGCAGACTTTTTCACTCTGTAATCTTCTATGGCCTTCTGGGTGGTTAGCCCGAGTTATTTTAGGGTGAGTTTGTTTACTCACATTACTCACCCCAAAATAACCTCGGGCATTCTCACCTGTCCTGAGTGAGCCCGCAGCATCCCTCCGTATTGTGGGACCCGCCAATCCTTCCGGGTCCACCTCTCCAGCATCATTGGAGACACTGGAGAGGTAGGGGGTAGCATCATTGACCTCCATTTAATGGAGGTGGCATTATTTTTTTCAGCACATCCCTGGCATCATCGATCAATCGGGGGGATGTGAATGGGGGAGAAGGGAGAGCAGAGCATCGCGGTGGATTCCAATGTCATTTTAAAAAACATTCCATGTGAGTAACGCCCAGGAGGTTAAAAAGTACTGGAATGGAGAGGGAGGGAAAAGTCAACAAAATATTTAATTGTGTTTTAATTGTGTTTATCTATTTAATTGTGTTGTGCTGGAAACGTGGCCGTTTGAATGCCCCTTAAGAGATTCCCATGGTGGCTAACAGTGTTGAGCTTGAATATTTGAATTATTTGAATATTTGAATTTGAAATGGGCTATGCGAGAAATTTCGTAAATATGGCGGAGGGTATTCGCAATTTTGATTATTCAAGATATTATGCAGCGAGATATTATGTATTAGAAAGCGTATAACCATGCATTGCGCAATGCGAAAATAAATACCACAAATCACCATTCTTTTTAAAGGAAATCTTCAATATACAAATATAATTGCGAATGGTTTCTATGGAAATTTTCTTCAATTTACTTTCAATACCAGCCCCGAATTACCCAACAAACACTTTGCTCTGGTGACCTGGTGACGTCTTGCCTCAGCTATATCTAATCAGGACAAGGAAGTGAGGAAGAGCTGCGGGGGATCTTCTTAAATGACTCCTTACAGGTACGTTTTTTTTATGCATTCCTCTCTATTATCGGCACTTCTAGTGCCATATATGTAATGATCATTTTCTTGTGGTTGCGCTTTAAATATTAATATGCATAAATTGTAATGTTTACCTCATTTTAGTATGTAGTGTACCATATAAACTAAAAGAAAAAAATGAGTACATTCCCTTTCATCCTTCCATATGTAGGTTTTTTGACCAGACACAGAGTAGAGAAAAGCGTTGACAACTGTGTCTTGAATTTTAAGAAAATGGTATGATGCAAGTACCATCTGTCTCTGCTGAAGCATTGATGCAATACACCCCCTTCAAGTCTGACACAGCTAAAGCTTTCACCATTCTAATGATACATCAGAGCTCTGCTATTGTGGTACTGTGGTGGTGCTGTATGGCTTATCTGCACCTTCAAAACTCCCAGAAACTGTCAAGACGTACTTCAACTAGCATAAAACACATTTATTAAGGTCTCTGAATATAGAAGTAACTATTTATTCCTTTTCCATTTTTATATATCTGTTTGTTGATCCTGTCTCTTCCAAGAGCAGAATTGCTACTGATACACACACTAGTACACACCTATTTGTGTTTCATTGTGTACCATTGTACCAGAAAATCAGCATATATTAGGTTCAAGAGGCTGAATTGTAATGCATGCTTCATCAGAGTATACTGTGAATCAATTGCAATGCTTT
>CM070037.1:102560063-102589325 GCA_036250615.1 Ptychadena robeensis | reverse complement strand
GGTATCTTTACCAGGCCTGTGCCTGGGTGGTCTGTAGAAAGTGGGTTGAGGGTTAGTATATTACAACGAATCGGTCTTGCTCTTACTCCACAGTTTGTTTGCAAAAATTAATGGAATTTGGTGATGGATATCCATGGTCGGGGCTTCAGGGGTGGCTGTGAGGAAGTCCTTGTACACAAAAGTAGATCTCGGGCGGCCAGTGGGGGTCTATTTAGACGTGGACACCCGTCCTTATTTAATTCATACATACCGTATGGAGGTAAGTCAACTGGACTTGGCGTGTTTTGTGTGTCTGCTTCGTGCTCCCTGGCCTTCTGTTCCAATTACTATTACGCTGGCCATACACCTTATTTTCGTTGTCAGGATATTCCTTAGAATCTACAAACACCTAACAGTGGAGGAAATTTATATGACCCTCATCTGATTTTGAAGTTGTCCAATGACAAGAATGAAAAGTCTCAGAACATATCATTCAAATGGTAGGTTTACTTGTAACAGTGGCATATAGCACAATCAAAGGAAAATCGCAAAAATAACTTCTAATAAATATAGCAATTGATTTGCATTTCATTGGAGTGAAATAAGTATTTGAACCCTACCCACCATAAGAGTTCTGCTCCACAGAGTGTTAGACACTTCTACTCACTAATCACCCTCATTAAGACAACCTTTCTTAACTAGTCACCGTGTAAGAAAGACACCTGTCCGCAGGCTGCGCCGATCAAACCCCTACAGGACAACGGCTACCAACGAGGCATAATTGTGTAACCCAGACCGCATACACTAAACTAGGCTTATCTCCTAACCGCACAATGACCTAGACGCTCACGCCGCATCAAAGGATTTATCCTGCTTCCTTTCTGTAGCATGCATTTGATCCGAAATACTCATGTTGCATATCAATAGGCTTGCCTTCTTACACGGATAAATCGAGACACAAGTCACTCACCTTATTCAATCTAATCGCTTTAAAAGAATATGATATAAAGACTACTGCTCCCTGAGAAAGGAAATCTAAAGGTGTATGGGGACCCTAACTGTCCTTTCATGAAATACTTTGGGATATTGCTAAATCTTAATTTTCACCACAATTTCAATTTGGGGCAAGCAAGCTCTTGGAAATAAGGTGTGAAGCAGGGTACAGGCCTGCAGATATGGGCTGAATCGATGGCCGATTCGAGCGACCTGCACACACACGGCCGTCTATCTGGCACATATAATATGCCGCTATCGCTGTTTTAGAGCAGGACCAACCAATCACGCTCGAAAACTGCCATATCGGACATGACCGTTATATACGGCCGATGTTTAATGCTATACATGGAAACCGCGGGTCCCCATGTAAAGCATCGGCTGAGCTGGAGAGAGCAGAGCTGTCACACCAGCTCCGCCGATATCTGACAGCAGCGTGATGAGGTCATCACGCTGCTGCAGGAAACATCGGATGGCTCAAAATTAGCTTGATTTTTCATCTACTGAAGCATCCCAGAATAGTCAATGTGTAATTACTACAGTAACATAAATTATAATGTCTCCATTCTTGTAGGTACTTGTAGATTACATCTAGAGATGTATGTGAGCTGCATATATTCAAGTGGTCGGATTAGAAGCATCCACGTGTTTTGCCAATGGTAGCTGCAAACAAGTGGTCCCCAACAAACTGGGTGAAAATAGCCCCTGTTCAATTTGCAGTTGCATATATTTTAAGCAATGTCTTACCTGTGCCATTGATAACATGCTTTCCATAATCATTATGGAGCTTAGCCTGGAGAGAGTATTCCTTCTGAAAGACAAAAAAAACATATATATAATTTAGACATATACTCCTAATTGTTTCCAATTGCTTGCTTTGATTTTAAATATTAGTAAATGACTTAACATGGTTCCTAGAAATGTCTTGCCATGAGATTTTTTTAACTTCTAAAAGATTAATTCATCTCAACAATAGTCACAATGCTGCTCTGTTTAATACGGCTGCCCATTAAACCAAATTTATTCATTAAAAGTTGCAGTGAGTAAGGCTATGTTTCCTCAGTGTCAAAACTGTTGGCGCATTCCATTATACTCTACGACCCTGTTTCCTTATACGTTTATGTGATGCTCCCTTGCGTTAACATAAAGCCCTGCAACGACATTAACGCAACGGAGCCCAATGCAAGTATGGCTATGTTTCCATGAGTCCTCCAAGTTCCATCCGTCTAAAACATTTATGATGCGTTACAGACGGCGGGACCATGTTGCCCATTCTTCTGCTCCTTCGCATTAAATCCCCTCCGTTGAACACAGGGATTTTGATGGAGTACACAAGCTGCCCATTCATGGCAATGGGGCTATGCCAGGGGCGTCAGAGCCCTGGATCCGCGAGTTTGAGTCTTTGTCACGTTAATGTCGACACAGCCTTCCACATTTATAGGAACGCAATGGAGGCTTGACGGAACCCAGCGGATCCAAAAGCGGGCATGAAGCCTCCACAATTCCACAAAGCTCCACAATAGACTTCCAGGTCCTTTGCATGATGAATAAAAGTAAATACTAAATAGGAAAGTATATATATATATATATATATATATATATATATATATATATATATATATATATATAAAAGATTTATCCTATATTTAGATTAAGAATGACTGTATTTCAATGCAAAATATTTGCCATGTTGAAGAGGCTGCTAATACTCGGCCACTAAGCTGATTGTGATTTGTGACAATATGGAGCTGTTGATGCCGTCTTGTTCAGATTAATGAGTCAAGTGAAAGCGAGTCTGTGCTGCTTTCTGGGAACACATATTGCTGTCATCATAAGTCACTGCTTATATACAGACATGTGGAATGGTTTTCTCATTAACACTGTCCCTGCTGGAAATAATAGGTGACATTAAATTATAGCCCTCTAAATTCTGATTACTCGTGTACCACTAACATATAATAAACTGGAATGTCTTCAGTAACAATGTAACTGTATGAATTCCTATACGTAACGTGTAATGTGTAATGGACACGTTAAATTTAGGGCATGTGTCCACTTCAGATTCCCTGCGCTGGACCTAGGTTCAGAGCAGTGCATTAAGGCGCACACCGGTACATTTGCCAGGCAGATTCCCCACAGCTTAGGGCGCGCTCCGTATGGATGTAGCAGGGTAAAGATGAGGAAAATCAGCACCCAAATTGGGCACTGTTTTCCCACGTCTTTGAGACACCTTCATTGATCTTTGACGCGCATCTGCAGTGGGGAAAAAGCAGCAGTGGACACAAGCCCTTAGATTGATAGGGATGGGAGCATTATTTAAGATGGTTGAGATCCCACATGCACTAGATGTTAAGGTAGGAGGGACCTACAAGTCCTAAATGTATTCATTGAAAAACATGATCTCATAAAATATCTGCAGGTGAATCCTTGGTACACCAAACTTGTTATGTGAAACATAACATGAAAAATGGTAGATTCTAAAGTTTCTGATTGCCTGAGAGTCAATACAAATTAAGAAGCTAAGCACAAATCTTGTGCAATGACTTGCACGAAAAGTCCCCAATTGTGGTGATAAAACCATGTTCAGGGGCTAATTAACTCATAAAGTCACATTTAATTAATATAATTAAATGTGTCAATAGAGATTTAACCATCTCTATTGACACATTTAATTATATAAAATTATTTCTCCGGTCTTGTTTTGGTTGCTTGATCTCCAGATAACAAGGAGTCCATTGTGTTATTATTTAAAGGTAAAGTCAGTTTTCTGTCAATGGGATTACAAACACATGCGAGTGAGAGACAGTGTTTTATTTAAATCTTCAAAAGAATAATTGGATGTGTATAATGGCAAAGTAAGTGTCTAAAACCTGAAAATAGTACTAGACTCTATCACTAAACAGTAGTTATGAGCTGCATAGGCAATATTTGTATTAGCAAAATATTGAAAATTTGTCACCTAATATTCTCAATAAATTCGTAAGAATTAATCTGCATGATCTCTAGTCATTATTACCTTTATTGCGCAAATCAGGACTTACCTACCTACCCATATTGTGAGTAGAGATGGGTGAACATCGGCCCGGAGTGTCCGTAAACAGGGCGGGTCGAACTTCTTAAGAAGTCCGCCGTCCGCCCTGTTCGCGGACACATTCAAATTCCCTGCCTCTAGGCGGGGAATTTGAATCAGAAAAACCGGATGTGACGTCAGTGACGTCACATCCGGTCCTTGGACCGCAACCTGGAACGCATAGTTCCTGGTTACGGGCGCAGGATGTGACGTCACTGACGTCACTTCCTGCTCCAAGCCGGATTTTTCACTACAAGACCGGCTTCTTCTGGCCGGCGAACAGTACGGGTCGAACAGGGTACGGCGAACATGCCGAGTTCGCGGCCGAACTGTTCTCCGGCGAACAGTTCGGTCCATCCCTAATTGTGAGTGCAATGCAAGGTAGTTCTGGGCACTGATGTAAAAAATCTCGATTAAGAAGATATATCACTATATTCGAGATCTTCACAAATTCTCAAAGTGATGATACTCAAAATGAATTAGAATATTCATGATCAACAATACTTAACAAGCAGAAGATAGTCAAGGCTGTTGTTACCCTACCCAGTGGTTGTCCATCAAATATATGTTCAATGGTAAGGTGTCTAATAGTCTGAGAGATTGCAATGGAACCCAGGGAAACTTCTAAGTATTGGAAGGTTAAACATGAGCCTATCACCAGGAGAAGCTTAGTGCTCATTACAAGGGCAGTGGCGTACCACTGATTTATATGTCTAAATCCGCTCCCACTCAGCTACAAGAGACTTTTGCCTGATAGAGATGTCATGGGGCGGCCCAAGGCGGGCTAACAAGGGGCGGCCAGTTGCTTTTTAGGTGGCTGCCAGGATAACAACAATGTAAATATATCCTTAACAACCATGGTGTGCATGTTAGGATACAAAGAGTAAGCCACTGCCACTACTCTCCTCCAAAATATTGACCATTAACAGTTTACTAAAGATCATTTGGGCACTCCTGGAAGGAAAATTTGTGGACAGATCAATAAAAAAGTGCTTTGTGGCTTAAATGAGAAATCACATTTGGACAATTCAACATTCTGCATTCCAGCATAACCAACTGAATCCCATCTGTGAAGGCCTCCATACACGTCTAGATTTTTTGTTCAATCAACTTAATTCAATCAATTTTTTCTGTTGATTGATTGAAACTCTATGTCAGCCTACATGGTTAGATCAACCTAAAACAATTAAAATTTGGAAAATTCTCGAAAACTGATCTGACATGCTGGAAAATTTCATCGGCTTTATTGAAATTGAACCTTAATTCAATTACTCTTTCAGTCAATCCCCAAAAAAATCAATCAAAAATCTGCTACTACAGTTGGCATACATTACAATCAATCACCGATTTCCCTGACCCCCCCCCCAAATTTTTCTTTTTGAGTCGACTGAACAGAAAATCTAGATGTGTATGGGGGACTTTGCATTGATTACCTTCATTGATGGGACAATAGATTTTTAACAATACCAGAGAATGTGAAACGTTGTGAGACAGTGGTGGGTCTTGCAGCAAGTCATTCTACTAAAGAATGGTTAAAAAATGAATGCATTCAAAGTGAGTTCTTGTGAGGAAACCAACCAATATCCAGAAGCTGCTCTGTATGGAACAATAAGCTAATATCTCTCTGGTTCCAAGTGCAGATAGTATTACATTTTTTTTTTATATAGCACAAACACATAAAGTAAGTTCATATTTAAAATGCTGTCTAATGACAATTGTTTTGAAGGTTCCTGGAAGAAACCCACACAGAGACAGGGAGAACATTTACACTCCATACAGATAGGGACCCTAGCACTGCCTGCCCAGAGTATCTACCATTGAGCCACAACAAGGAGGCTAAAGTGCCGGGGGTTGCTGACCTCTGATCTAAACTATAAATATCAAATACAAATCCTCAATGCATTGTAACAGTTTTGCTTTTTTATTTCTTTTATTTCTTAAAGGGAGCACAAGCTGTCAACTTGTCATGGAATCATTTTACATTCTTTTCACCTGATGAAAGTTCTGTTAACAAAAATTGGATATTTTGAGTATTTTGTTAGGCACTGAAGCAGTTAACCATATAACAGTTCCAAGATTGGTGTATCTGCTCCTATTATTATTATATATACTTCCTTTCTCTCTTTGATTCCAATGCCTATTTAATATGAATACTGTAATAAAAGATACCGGACAAAACAAAGGTGGGCTGACAAAACCCAAGGTTCCCTGAGGACAGAGACAGAGCTGTTACTGTTAGAGTGCCAAGAACACAAACTCATTCAGGATACAAGGCATCACTTTTGGGTGAACCTGCTTCTTAAAGGACACCTGTGCTTACAATATGTCATTACAAAGATGACATGGTCACCTAGTACCAAGTGCATTAACAGAATACAAGCTTAACATAAAGCTTTTGGTGAAACAAGTTTATGATATAAAATATCATAAAGCACATTTAGTAGGAATATATCACTATATATCACCATATTTGGCAAAATCTTTCATCTAGATGTGATTTCCGGCCATTAAACCTGAAAAAAACTGCATTTTAAAAAAATCCATATTTTTTGGGGAAAGTTTGGCCATTGATCCCCCTCTGGCATGACACTGTCCAGGTGGTTGCACTTTACCTTTTGACACTTTTTCTTATTGGTATTTTGGCTACAAATATGACCTGAAGGTTTGAGGTTCGCCCTCTATTAAAGTCAAAGTGAAGGTACGCTGTGAACATGCGAATAGTGGGTAATTGCAGAAGTTACATTCGCCTGTTCATGAACAGCCACAGCTGATGTTCGGCCATCACTAATTATTACCTTCTTTGCGCAAATCAGCGCTTGAAAATGTGCATATTGCAAAAGCAATGGATGGTATTTTCCACAGATTACCTTCATTATGCAAATCAGCACATGTGCAATCACAATGGATGGTAGTGATATAAAAAATCTTGAAGAAGATAAAGTAATATTTTTGAGATCTTTGCGTATTCGCTAAATTCACAAAGTGCTGGTATTTGCAATTAGAATATATCAACATTCCTAAAATGTAATTCCTTTGAAGCTATGAAGATAAAGGTATCTGGGCATGCTCCAAAATCAAGATCTTTACGAATTCTTGAAGTGACAATATTCACAGTAAAAATTTTAATTTTCGCAATCAGCTCTAGAACTCAGCAGTTTATATTTTATGGTCAGCTTTTATCACTTCTGTTCAAACAAATTCACAAGGAAGGAATCCATGTTTAAACAATGCAATAAAACAATCAATTTTACTGCTCAATCTGTGTATGGCCTTCTCTACTAGAAATATCGCTTAACAAAAGCAATGAATAAACCTCAGGCACCACGTCATGGCAACCATCAGCCAATCATGCTCACTATGATTTTCTATACCAACAGACAAAGCTGTTCAGCAGACAGGTAATATTTTATGTACTACCGTATATACTTGAGTATAAGCTGAGTTTTTCAGCCCCAAAAAATGTGCTGAAGATCCCCTCTGCTTATACTCGAATCAGGGTCTTAGTCAGGATGCCACTTACCTGTCCCGGGTGTTCACTGGTCACTGCATCGCAGGCACCAGCAGCCTCTGTGAATGCTCAGATGTGTTTTGGACATTGGTTGGTGAAATGTAAACAAACGGCACCACACCACCATCTGGTGGACTATTTGTTATGATTCAAACATGAAAATAAGTTTCCATTTCCTTTCCGTGTATGGGTCCAAAAAACAATAATTATAAAAAATACTTTTTACATTTAGAATTATTTTCAAGTTTGAATGGTAGGAAAGTGCCTTGAAAACCCCTCCTGTAATAACAATAAACCTGTGTTTTCCTAACTTTATTGAGGTTGTGGCACTAAGATTCACCTGTTTGATTCATTCCTAGGGGCAATGGTGCTTTCTCTATATTTTTCTCATTTAGAAAACTCCACTATCTGACTTTGCATTTCCCACCCTCAGCTTATACTTGAGTCAACAAGTTTTCCCAGTTTTTGTGAATAAAATGAAATTTGGCGTATATAATCGGGTCAAAAAATGGAAATTGCGGCATTTTGTAGGTGGACTTTATGAGTAAATTGCAAAGCCTCCAAACGTGCTATCACCACCAAATTAGCTGGAGATGTAGAAAAGGAAAGTATTGCTCTAGCATATGTAGTTTTTGCATAAATTAGGTTTAAAGTCAAGCCAAATATGAACTTATTTTGTGTAAAAACTTGATATACTAGAGCAATACTTTTTTCTGTACAATGCTCCCACATCCTTCTCTACATCTCCAGCACTTCTAGTGATGATATCATGTTCAGAGGCTTTATAATTACCTTACAAATCTGCTGAATTAAATAGTTACAACTCAAAACAAAAAAAGTACATTTGCTGTGTGTTTCTGTGCCTTAGCTGTTGCATTTCCCTCCCTAGGCTTATTCTCGAGTCATTCAGTTTTTCCAGATTTTTTTTTTAAAATTGGGTGCCTCGGCTTATATTCGGGTTGGCTTATACTCGAGTGTATACGGTAGGTAGCTCTGTTTATACTCATTATCTATAAAAGCTTGATGAGGTATAACCTCAAAAAAAGGCGTACTTTTAACCCCAATAAGAAAGGAAGGGAAAAAATGGTGACGCTGGTAAGAACTTGGCGAGGAGCGGATCACAGATGCCGCCGATTGTGGTGAAACGGTGTGTGTGGGGGGGGGAAATGATATCAAAGCTGTCCCGACGTGATGTGGGGCTTAGTGGTCAGAGGTTGCACTCGCGCAGCCTATGGGAGAGTCAACAAGTTGCTAGATCCTTCCTGTCCGGTACTGAAAGATGCATTTGGATAATTGTAATCCCACTTTCTGGTGGTTTCTGGAAGGTCCAGAAAGACAGGAAGCAACCTTCCAGAAACCACGCTACTCCATATACCAAGATATACTCTTTTATATATATATTTTTAAACATCCTGATGACAAAAGAGTCACGAAACGCTTACATACAAGCGTACAAGCGTTGATGTATTTCTGTTCTTACCAATAAAGGAGTATTTAAATTTTTTTTACGGGCGCCTCAACTCGAGCCTTTCTTTTAAAGTGGGATTACAATTATCCAAATGCATCTGTTTATACTCAGGTCGGCTTATACTCGAATATATATGGTACTAGCTGCATGTAAAAATAAATTGCTTAACAACATGCCTAGCTGGATTAAACAGTAATCTTCTATTATTAGCCTGGCGTCCAATTATCAAAGATAAAATTCCTACATTGTTTCAATCTGTTCTGCAATACCCATATCACAGTCTTACTTCTAATATTAAGTTTCCTCTTAAACCTATAGTTTGCAGACAGTTTTCCTTTACAATACTTCAGCTCGGCCTGTGGGGGTAAAGTATACCCTTTACTCTGACTTTGTCATCTACATTCCTAACTAGTAGTTGTTAAAAGTAATAGGAGACAAAAAGCCTTTGTATTTCTCCACTGCGCCCTGAAGTCGACTTACAGAGACAATCTGGTTGCTAGGAGATTTCCCTCTAGAATAAGTGCAAGCTCCATGGGGCTCGGAAAATCCGTCACTCTTTACAAAACCGTACAGAGGGGGAAAAAATGAAATTTGGAAATATGACTTCCCAGATATTTAGCACATTCTGTTCTTCAACTAGAATGTGACAAAAATAACTTCAAAGCTCGAGTGCAAAACCACAAAACACCAGAGCAACATGATTGAAAGTTTGCTACCGAGCAAATCAAGTGCGCTGTAGAGCACTTGATCTTTATTATTAATTTATAGAACTCTTATACTTTATCTACAATACTGAATCATTCAGCTGTTCTCTAACCCTTGAAGGATCTCACAGTGTATTTTTGGAGACCCCTGTCGAGTCCTTGTCGCTGAACTTAATTCTTGTAGACTTCGACAATTACATAAAGGGTTTGTAAGGTTCAGGAATCAACCAAGACAGCAGCCAGCCATTAACAAGCAGAACTTTATTCCTAGCGACCCAACCGGTAAGCGCCAGTAAAACTTTTAGGCAAAACAGGTTTAAAGTCTAAAAGTCGTTTAGATTTGCGGCCGATCTGCCGCAAAATCGGCCGCACATTTAATGCCCAAAAGCTAAATTTGCCCATATATCATCTGGAAAATTACGGACATGTCGGAAATATCTGTGAGCAATCCCATTACTTTGGATGGCCGCGCGTGATGATGACATCTGCCAGGAGATCAGCAGAAATTCTAAATGTGTGTGTCCAGCTACCCAATAGGGTAGTCCAGGTAGTCAAACAGTTCAGTCTGCTGCACACACGTGGGGCCAGGGGAAGTAAGGAACTGCTGGTGCATGCGTAGTCCCAGGGAGACCTCCACCGAATCTCCAATGTCCGTGCGCACCAAGCCACCCCACCGGAAGCTTGGCAAGTGTAGGGTCTGGGCTCGGCAGAGTAAACAAATAACTGGGGCTTTCAGAAACTCTGGCTGCCCGCACGCTGGACTAAACTGAAGCAGGGACAGAGTTGGATAACGTGCACAATTACCTCCACTTAACCTCCTTGACGTTATGCAGGAAGCCAGTACGGGCGCAGTTTGATCGTGTGCCTGCAGCATTTCTCCATAGCTGCAGGCACACAGAGCCTTTCCGGCCCTGTGTCGGGGAGGTGGTGCCCTAGACCTCCATGTTAATGGAGGGGGCATCGCCTTTCTCCCCAAATACCGCCAGCGTCGTGTAGAGGGCCGGGGAGAGAGCCGGCAATGCAGTGTACTCCACCGCGAATGCCATAAAAAAGGTGCGAAAAGCCCGTAACGCCCAGGGGTTTAAGTACCACAGGAACCCAAGAAAATCATGGTCTGGGAAATTATATACAATAAAGCTAGTTTAAATGCACGGTGCACTTTGGAGAAATGATGAAATAATTGTAAATAATTAAATATATGTAAATACTAGATTAATTAATAAATAAATAACTATTAATAAATTATTACTACTGCTATTTTTCACTCTATATATTATTTATGCTGATATGAGCCTAAACTTTGGAAATTAAGATAGTAGTAAAAATGTTTAAAATGATAAAAAGCTGTTTCCCAACATTTTTCCCCCTAATTATAACAGTATTAAAATAGGGAAATAGAGAAATTAAACTACGAGTATAGGTAAATATATCATTGTTTAGCTGTAGAGCCAAAGAAACCCCACACTTGGGGGGCCCATCACTCTCCCCTTATCTGATAAGGTGACGGGGGGAGAGCAGGTGAAAATCTTGATCCCTTAGGGCTTGTTTCCACAAGAGTGGTCGGCCGCGGATTGACTGCTCCCATTGAAAATACAGATGGTGTTTCCACTAATGCGGATGCGCGCTGCGTTTTTGAATGCCACCCTACTGCGTTTTTAACTGCGTACGGAGGCCGACATGAATGGACGTGGTAAAAAATCGTGTCCATAGTGAACATGGACGCAAATGTTGACAGCGTCCATTCATGTCAATGGACGCAGTTGGGCGCATTCGGGGGGGGGGGGGGTTATCACCCCCCTACTTCCTGTGCACCCCAAACTATAACACGTCGTTTTGTAGTAACCTGGTGTAACCTGTTATTGAATTGTCAGATAGCATGTATCCATGTAGGAATTGATTTGTAAGATATCTTTGGCACCAAAAACCCCCAGTGCAGTTGGCATAGTAAATACATTTTGGAAGATTTCCTCCTTTATGGAGGTAGGGCATACAATCATTGTTTGATATAACATTAAAGGGAGGTATCTGCATTATTGCAATATAAACAAGTACAATAATGTAACAATTCTGCCATCTTATAACTTCAATGAAGAAACCCTACTGTAGACATATACAAGGAAACTACATGTAAGGACCTCAGCTATCCCAGGTAACACCTGCTGGTGGCACTGTGCTTCTGGATCTGAACCCTGGTCCTCTGATTCTGGATCTGAATTCTGGCCCCCTAATCCTGTATCTGAACTCTTGTCCCCTGATCCTGGATCTGAATTCTGGTCCCCTGATCCTGTATCTGAACTCTGGTCCCCTGATCCTGTATCTGAACTCTTGTCCCCTGATCCTGTATCTGAACTCTGGTCCCCTGATCCTGTATCTGAACTCTGGTCCCCTGATCCTGTACCTGAACTGACATATTACACAGTTCTAAACAGAGCATATATAGTGATATCATTAACTATCCCTCAGAGGAGCTCATTATCAAATGTCCCTACCATAGTCATGCATATGTAACTTACACAGTCTATGTAACATAACATAACGTAACATAGGATAACCTTTTATAGGGGAAGCCAATTAACTTGTTTTAACCATGACACAGACAGAACATGCAAACTCCTTGCAGATAGCTCCCAGGCCGGGATTTGAACCTTGGACCCTAGTGCTGCATGCCCACTGAGCCACCATGCTGTCCGACAAAACAAATATCATATAGTGAGTGAACATTGTCACCATATATATATATATCTTGCTTTTGGGCTTGTATGCTCTTAATTCTTGCTGTTGCACTATATATGACTACCTGACATGCCAAATTATACTAAAGAAGGCATGCAGCATCATACCTCAATGCAATGCTCATTAGTGTGTTGGTGTGTGTTATACTTCACAACTGCAGAGGTTCCATTGAGACATTACCATGCATTATGTGATTGTGACCTCTGTTGTGGTGTGAATGGGCCTATAATCTAGATAGAACACGCATGTATAAATATTGTCAAATGTTTACAAAGTGTTTTCTCCCTATGGGCACTGGGCAAATAAAGGACCCGTGTCATTCACCCCATCAGTAATCTGACATTCTGCAGAGTAGAACATTGTAATGGCCAAACTGTCCTTGACATAAATGGCTTTCTTTGTTGATGTCTGTCTTCGAGAACGGTATTTTTCTCTAATGGTTCTGCTTTCTTGCGTCATCAAATTTCCTGTTTTCATACTGATCTGTGAGTGATTCAGATCCTTGTAAAAATGGTTTTGTTCAATTATTTCTAATCCGCCAATCTGGCCTTTGGAATATTGGCCATCCACCCACTCAGGTGACATAGATCAAGCTGGGGGAACCGGTACAATTGATATTTTCTAATCTTTTGTATAGAGAAAAAGAAATGCATGACATAGTGTAAAAACAATAAACAACATACAACACCTTGTCTCCCCAGTGCGATGATATTTTCTGTAGTCAGCACAACAGGTTGTATTTGTTTATTGCCCTGGTACCCAACCTGTGCCCTGGGGACGCCAATGCAACCTTCAGCTACTTAATATAGGCTCCTTGTAGACTGTAGTCTGCATTTTAGTGTATGCTCTCCCCAGTGTACTAATATATTCTTTAGACAGGTCACCATTTATTTTATTTTTAAATGGTGCCACAATTTTAACAATTCCCTAGTGAAACAGGCACCATAATATCTAATCATGTTCTGCAAGAAAATGTATGTGAACCCTCTGGGATTACGTGGAGTTTTTTGCATGAATTGGTCATAAAATGTGCTCTGATCTTCATCAGTCACACCAATAGAGAAACACAGTCTGCTTAAAATAATACTACACAAACATAATATGTTTTTTATTGAACATAACATGTAAACATTCACAGTGCAGGGTGAAAAAAAGGATGTGAACCTTTCCTGTAGTTGCAGATCAGACCTACACAATGATCTGGAGTAATTTTGGACCACTCCTCTTCACAAAACTGTTGCAGTGTAGCAATATTCTTGGGATGTCTGGTGATAATCGCTCTCTAAAGGTCATGCCACAGCATTTTAATGAGGTTGAGGTCAGGACTCTGACTGGGCCACTCCAGAACGTGTATTTTGTCCTGTTTAATGGCTTGTATTCTTTGGGTCATGTTGCATGACCCATTCTCATGCAACATGACCCAAAGAATGACCCATTCTCTGTGGAGCTTCAGTTGGCCAACATAATTTTGTTTTGGACAGCAATGGCTTCCTCCGTGGTGTCCTCCCATGTACTCCATTCTTGTTTAATGTTTTCCTTATTGTAGATGTGTCAACAAAAATGTTAGCATGTGCCAGAGATTTCTGTAAGTCTTAAGCTGACACTCTAGGATTCTTCTTGACCATATTAAGCATTCTGCGCTGTGCTCTTGCAGTCATCTTTACAGGATGACCACGCCTAGGGAGAGTAGCAACAGTGCTTATCTTTCTCCATTTGTAGACAGTCTGTCTTACTGTGGACACATGAACATCAAGGCTTTTGGAGATACTTTTGTAACCCTTTCCAGCTTCATGCAAGTCTACAATTCTTGATCGTAGGTCTTCTGAGAGCTCTTTTCTGCGAGGCATGGCTCACATCAGACAGGGCTTCTTGAAACCAGTAAACCCAAAACAAGTGTGTGGTTTTATAGGGCAGGACAGCTTTCAGCAACACATCCAATATAATCACACTGATTGGACTCAAGGGTGGCTCACTCCTGGCTCCAATTAGCTCTTGGAGAAGTCATTAGGCTAGGGGTTTACATACTTTTTCCAACCTGCACTGTGAATGTTTACATATTATGTTCAATAAGAACATGAAAACATATAATGTTTGTGTAGTATTATTTCAAGCAGACTGTGTTTTTCTGTTGGTGTGATGAAGATTAGAGCATATTGTATGACCAGTTCATGCAAAACTCCACATAATCCCAAAGGGTTTACATACTTTTTCTTGCAACTGTTCCTGTAGTCTCTGGCCATCGCTTGCAGTATGCTTATAGTCTTTGACCATCTCCTATTATATGGTTAAAATCTCTGACCATATCCTATAACATGCATGTAGTCTCTGACCATCCCTGGTAGTATGCCTATAGTCTTTGGCATCTCCTTTTATATGGTTATAGTCTTTGACCATCTCCTATTATATGGTTATAGTCTCTGACCATATCCTATACCATGTGTGTAGTCTCTGACCATCCCTGGTAGTATGCCTATAGTCTCTAAATATCTCCTATTATATGGTTATAGTCTCTTATCATCTCCTGTAACATGCGTGTAGTCTCTAACCATCCCTGGTAGTATGCCTATAGTCTTTTTTTTTTATTCAAATGTATGCCTATAGGCTTTGACCATCTCCTATTATATGGTTATAGTCTCTGACATCTCCTTTAACATGCGTGAAGTATCTGACCATTCCTGGTAGAATGCCTATAGTCTTGACCATCTCCATAGTTATAGTTTCTGACCATCTCCTGTAAAATACGTGTAATCTCTGACCATCCCTGGTAGTATGCCTATAGTCTCTGACCATCTCCTATTTTATGGTTATAATCTCTGACCATCTCCTGTAACATGCGTGTAATCTCTTACAATCCCGTGTAGTATTCCTATAGTCTTTGACCATCTCCTATTATATGCTTAGAGTCTTTGACCATGTGCTGTTGCATATCTGCAGTGTCATAGCACAGCACATACCCATACTAAATTAGGATAGTGTGGCTCTTTGGTGATACGAGGAACGCAGTTTGAGGAATCTCAGATTAATTGCTGTTTTTTTCATTGCCTTTCTAAAGAATGATTACAAGAACACGGCACAGTAGGAGTTGTTTATATATTGCTACACAGAAACAGTTTTGTGAAGAGGAGTGGTCCAAAGTTACTCCAGATCGTTGTGCAGGTCTGATCTGCAACTACAGGAAACGTTTGGTTGAGGTTATTGCTGCCAAATGAGGGTCAACCAGTTATCAAGTCCAAAGGTTCACATATTTTTTCCACCCTGCACTGTGAATGTTTGCATGTTATGTTCAAGAAAACATTAAAACATCTAATGTTTGTGTAGTATTATTTTAAGCAGACAGTGTCTTTCTATTGGTGTGAATATGATGAAGATCAGAGCACATGTAGAAGCAATGGAAATCCATGTGAAATGTCATACGGACATATATACTTTGTATATAATGTGAACTCTTTGGATAAGTTATAATATAATGTAAAACATTTTGGCCTTTGTGTCTCCAGTCTTACTTCCTGTATATTAGGTGTGCAAAATCTGAAAAAAGACATAACTGGAAAGGATGAAGAACCACTGACACTAAGGGTAATTCTAGGGTAATACTGTCGAGGGCCCTGGAAAAAGTGAGACGGTGCTAGTCACGAGAGTCATCCTGGGACCCTATGCGCCCGCATATTCCACCTAGCGGGAGGAATAGCCCTGAATGACACAACATTGTGAAGGTGATATCATTTAAAGAAACACTATCAATTTTATTTGAATGGACATGTGATAATGTCACCTTACGTGATATTTCCAGGGCCAGTGCAATGCTCCATTAGGCACCCAGAAAAGTGGCCCATTGCATAGTCCGCAAAGCATCGACGTGTCAAATGATGTGTACAATACACAAAGTATTCATGATCCCCAGTAAAGACTAGGTCAAGGGCAGGGGTGGGCAAACTTTTTGATAGAGAAGCTATTGCAGCAAACTATGGCCTCCAGAAAACAATCCAAACAATTATTCTCTAGGTGTTATCTTCACTAATTGCAGGAAACGAGGGAAGCCAGAGCGTCTCGACACCAAGGTAACAGAGGAGCAATTAAAAGATTAAAGGGCCGGTTTTGGCCCCCCGGTTTAAGTTTGCGCCGTGAGCTGGAAATACACCTTTATATCTCTCTGTGAGATGTCCTATGTAGTGCCGGGTCCTCTGCGATTGAACACAAGTAGATGTGATTGTTTAGAAAGTCTAGAAAATCTGACAGAGAAGTCTAAAGGTGTATGGGGACCCTTAGGCTATGTTCCCATAATCGTTTGCGCCGATTGTGGCTTATTGCCTGCATGTAGTAGAATGGGGTAGTGCCCACTTCAACTAATACGCCACGATCGTATAGAGCTGAAAGGGCGCGGTTAAAAATCCCTTGTCACTTCAACCTCACCCAATCGTTGTCTATGGGTGCAATCAGGCAGAGAGGGGCAAGATGTCCTGCCCCCACCACCACCACGTGAGCCAGTGGGAGATGGGGTGCTAGGGATCTCCCACAGCTCTGAGCCGCGACTAGAATCGCCAAGTGGGAACATAGCCCTATGTTGGAGGTATATTAAAAAAAAATTTCAGGTACATATACCAATTGTATCCTATGATCATCAATTCTAGAAAACGATAAAATGTACAATACAATGAATCATGTAATGATGGGATGGATTTTTCATTATTCTAAGACAAATATGATAAAGGAACGAGGCAAGAGAACAAAATCTTGGTCAAATTTGAAATGTAATGTTACCGCAGTCTCTCTATAGGTGCACCCGGCAAACGTAGATGTAATGACTGCCTGTCAGCCCTCACCTTTATTCATCATATGCGCTGCCGCTGGTTACAGATTAGCTAGCATTTAATTATCTCCACTAAATATGATAATAAGGCTTCGGAGCAGCTGCACAAAGAACTGCGGCAGTCATATGGAACCTTTATAGTAATGCAGGATTAATCAACCATGTTAAAGTGGAAGTGAACTCAAAACGGGAAGGAAGATCTAGAAACCTTAATTGTGCCTAAAGCTAGCCATACATGGGTTGATTATTTTGCGATTCAAACTCCTTGCGTGATTTGAATTTGCTCGTCAGTCGAACATCAACTGATTGTACCGCCACACAGTGTTTACTTTAAAGCTCCATTAATGCTCTCTGCCACAAGAGGGTGTCTAGTATGCAAAAAAACAAAATGTAATGATCAATGAAAATGTACCAACATGTCTGATCACTTTTAGGGCTTGTTTCCATTGATGCGATCCCGCGCGTTTGTAGCCACGCGGCTGCAAGCGCAAACAAACGCATCCATTGGAAACTTCAATATAGTTTCCACTGGTGCGGTTGTGCTCGTTCGTATGCGGTTTAGGGCACGTTTCTGAACGCTAGTGGCAGCGTTTTGAAACGCATACGTGTCCCAACCGCATCCACATCTGCATACAAAAAAAATTGCTTTGCAAAAACACACGACAACTATCAGCCGCGTGGTTGCCGCGCGGTTACAAACGCGCGGGATCGCATGAGTGGAAACAAGCCCTTAGTCAATTGTACCATCTGGGCAGTAATCGATTCCCATTCTAAATTCAACATCAAATGGATATTGAACCTAAGTAAAAGGCTGTAAAAGTGTAGCTTATGTTTTTAATTTCTCCCTAAATATAGCAGTTAGACCAGGGGTGGGGAAACGTTTTGACTCGAGGGCCACAATGGGTTCTTAAACTGGACCGGAGGGCCAGAACAAAAGCATGAATAGAGTGTTTGTGTGAACTAATATAAATGTAAAGTAAACATCATTACATGAAAGGGTACTGTCTTTTTAAAATTTCAATAGTTTTATTCATTTCAAACATTTTAAGAAGAATGTAAATGTAGCACTGACACCCGTAGGTGCTGCTGTGTGAAATGGGACCTGGGTAGTAGTAATTTGGCTCGGAGACAGAGTATGCTTTGAAACTGAAGAAACTTTTATTCACCGTCTGCACACTACAGGTGAAATGGCACTTTGGAGGAGAGAGGGTTAGGGTAGGCAGGATTCAGGCACACAACAGGGTCTGGCTTCTTCCGTGACACCAATCTCAGCGCACTGAGATTCGCCTGTCACCTTGTCCTCACAGTATTCAAGCAGGTCTCACTATCCTGTGACACCAGTTCAGCTTTGCTGACACTTTCTTCCCCTGGAATCTCTAAAGGCCCAGCCCTTTCACCAGTAGCAGCTCTGACCAATTTAGCACCTTTCCTTTCTGTATTCTCTCATAATACTTCTTCCAGTAGCACTTGTATAAATGAACAGGCCTCTCTGTATCCTCTCACAATAGTACTCGTAAGAGCAAACCTCTCTGTATCCTCTCACAGTATATCTTCTTTAACGAACTCTTGTATGAATGGGTCTCACTGTTCTCTCACAATACTTCTTTCTTTGAGCCCTTAAATGAACTGGCCTTCCACTTCTAGTACCTCCAGTAACTGCACTTAAGCTGGCTTCCTTCACACTGACCTCTATTGCTATGTCCTCGCAAGGCGCACACACACACCTTAGGTTCCAGTGACTCTTAGGATCCACCTCTGGACAGCAGCTTTTCTCCTGCAGGTTACTCGGCAGTGGAGACAACAGGCCTTGACTGGCAGCAGCACTCAGCACCATCTCTCAGTCATCACACCAGGGCAAGTAGCCCCTGGCCTGACACAGCAACACATCCCAGGGCCCCAGGAGGGGACACCCCAGGGAAGAACTCCTGAGCAGAGGTGATCACTCATATTTATAACATCTAGCCCCTACCAGAATCTTCTATCTCTGGGCAGATTGAAAGTATCACTTCTGCACAGAGCTCTGTCAATCACCAAATAGATAAATTTTCTCCCTCCCCTGTCTAGGCAGCTGTCCTAGCTGGCAAACAACCTCTAGAAACACAGTTAACCCCTTAGACACTAGTCACCTCTTCCAGAGGGGCTACATAAACACTAATAAGTAAAATTTGTAAAACTTCAAAAAATGGAGGAATCATAGCACAATAACATAACTTATATATATAAATCCGCCCATTCAGATGAAGAAGTTGCGGCCATGTTTCCCGACATTGCTATGTTAACACTGCTGCTGGTGAAGGAGCGGAGGGGAGAGCAAGAGACCCCTCTCAGGAACAACCTCTCATCTCCGGGGGCGTGTCTCCTGCCGTCACCATGGTAACACTGCTGCTGGTGAAGGAGTGGAGGGGTCTCTTGCTCTCCCCTTCGCTCATTTGCTAGCAGCAGTGTTATCATAACAACGTCGGGAGACACGCCCGCGGAGCTGAGAGGTTGTTCCTGAGAGGGGTCTCTTGCTCTCCCTGCCTCTCTTTTGGCTCCGCGGGCCGGATAGAACAGCTGAACGGGTCGGAGTGGAGTAGTTGTGGGAGGTGTGTGTGGATGGGGAAGGAGAGGAAGAAGAGGAAACTGCCCTGTTTAGACTGTAAAGTTGAATCCTATCTTTATGGAGTCAACCACAACAAACATCTTACACTCCAAGTAAATTCCCAGGAGGATAAATGGTGTTAACCAATGTAGTCTCCTGAACCAATGCTATACGAGTCCTAGAGATGGTCGAAATTATTTTTTTAAAATTCGAACATTTCGACAAATTCGAGTTAATTGCAAAGCCCCTGAACGTGGTATTATCACCTTGCTGGAGATGTAGAAAAGGGTTGGGGGTATACTACAAAAAAGAAAGTATGTCTCTAACACAAATAGTTTTTGCACAAATTAAGTTCAAAGTCAAGTAACGACTTTAACTTTGAACTTAATTTATGCAAAAACTGCATGTGCTAGAGCAAAACTTTTTTTCCCAAATGTTTCCACAACCCTTTTCTACATCTCCAAAAACATTAACGCCCTCTCCCTGCTAAATTACCCTGTTATAAAAAATCTGGGATTTATTGAAATCGGGATTGTGACTTTCCCGGCCAAAAGGTTGACAGGTATACAGGAAGTGACAACAAGGTCCTGCATTTGTAACACGGAAGAGCCACATTCCAAATACCGTAAGTCCCAGGTGCCCAACCTGCGGTCCTTAAGGTGTACTGCAGCGTCCATATCAACTCAGTTGCTCACCACTGCCGTAAGTGATGCCAGTACGTGACTTCCTCTATCTACCCTTGTTCTGAAACACTCAACTTGACAAGTATGATAACATATCCAATGCATATATACGACAACCAATAACATATAAGGGGAAAGTGCGGACCACTTGGGTACAAATGACGACTTGTTTTGTTCTACAGTAGACATCAGTACAATGAAACGTATAAAAGCCAAACAAAACAATCTAAGTCTCAACCGTTGCTGTTGTGCGCTTTTTCCTACGTGCGTTCTTTTAGTATTACAACATTTCAGGTGTATGGTTGTTATCGTGCAGCTAGTAAACAATCACTTTTCTGCTGCATTAGAATGGAAAAATAATATAACCGACGGATGCCACAAATTCAGGCGCTGTGTATTCTTCTATACAAAGCCACGAAGAGCGTGATCTCAGGATCTCATTACTAGAAACCGATCATGTTACCTCTCCTCGAGTCTTCCAAGGATGCCAGTCTCTCGTACACTTTAGCTATTCAACTAGAAAATTGCCATTGCTTGAAATAGCTCGATGTATTATTTTATTCATAAATAAAATAGCGTGACACAGATGAATTATGTTCCTGTCCTTTTCTTGTACTGTGCAAGTGGGTTCGCGCCAACAGATAGCAGCGAGTCACACTTCGATGGAACAATGCAATCCGCGGTAGACACATGCGTTTATTCCAGGTCATGAATGCGCTCAAATATAAAGCAACCAAGTAACTATAATTAGATCTGATGTAAAGTAAGGACTGGGCGTAAGTGCGCCCCCATGTATATTCTGCATCACGCCGACGGGTAGGGATGGTCGAAAAATTCGCAGTGCAAATTTTTAAGTAGAAATTTCGACTTTTTCGTTGAAAATTCGCATAGTCAAATTTTGATGGGGTCATTTCGACTTTTCGGCGAAAAAGTCGAAAATCAGCCTGATATTTCGACTGAAATCGAAATTTCAACTTAAAGAACTTTGCTTTTGATTTGCCGTGCTGCTATTTCGCGTGCGAATATCGCCATTTTATCAAAAATTTTCGCAAGCGGGAGTGATTGGAAAATTCGCATTGGCGAAACTTTGCATTGGCGCTAGCTAACTTTGTCAGCTTATTGCAAAGCCCCTGAAAATGGTATCCTCACAAAAATTGTTAGTAGAGAGTTGTAGAGAAGGGTTGGGGGGACATTGCTGGAGTTGTAGAGAAGGGTTGGGGGACATTGCTGGAGTTGTAGAGAAGGGTTGGGGGGACATTTGAAAACAATAAGTTTTGCTCTAACATGTCAAGTTTGTGTATAAATTGGGTTTAAATCTCAGCTCTGATTGTAAAGCTCTGCTACTATGTACACTGATTCTTCTATTATAGCTCAAGCTCATACAGCAAATCCAAATTTTCCACCTTATGTGAATTTTTTACCTTATGTGAATTTTAGGCTTTTTTGGCGTTATGCAAATTTTTTACTTCAGAAATTTCGACTTGAAAAAAGTCAAAATTTTTCAGTCTAATCGAAATTCTATTGGGAAACTCGAAATTTAAGTAGAATCGAATTTTATTCATTTCGACCATCTTTACTGACGGGTCCATTGATGTTTACATTGCGCACTGTTGACAGTGATGTCCAGTTTGGCCCCAATGACAAAATCAGGTGCTCTATTGCGTGACAGTGCATCCTGTACCATTGTGTCCACTCCAAAGTCCCCACGTTCAACACAGTGGACACAAGCTCTGAATAAGAAATGGTTTATACCCATGGTTGTACTCACTGTGTGACCCTTGGATTGCTCCACAGACCATAGTTTATGCACATACTTTTATTTGTGAGACTTGTATCTAGTAGCTCAATGACAATGTATGATAGAACATGGTAGAACAATTAGCTTATTTTGTGAGTTAACCCCCCTAGCTTGCAGTCCCCTAGGCTTGGTATGGGCAATCGCACTCCCACCCTCCCCCTGCCCCGTCCACTTCAGAAGAAACCAACGCTCTTCCATTAGGGCTTGTTTTCGATCTCCTGCAATCTCTGCCCCGTGATCGCGTGACCCATACATTTGAATGGGGTCACCTCCATAGTGGCGGTCGGCCGCGATCAGATGCGGTGCAGACTGCGATCTGAAACGTGGCTTACCATGGTTTGGATAGCAGTCGTTGGACGCGTGCAGCTGATGGCCCCTGAGACGTGATTTTTAACAGTGTCCATTCATCACTATGGCTGCGGTTAAATTGTGTCTCCATCCATGAATTCTTAACTGCAGCATGATCAGCCAGCAAGGGGGAGCGGTGGGACAGGTCACCCTTCCACACCCCCCAATTCCGGTCTGCAGGTCCGTGCCGTGTTTGAATAGCTGGAGACTGTAGGAGATCACTGTGTGCTAGCGTGGCACCGCACCACGATTTAAATCGCGGAAAACACAAAAGGGGAAACATAGCTTTAATATGGAGGCCGTGCCCTCCTGCCACTCCCCCCACTTGAACGTAAGAAATGCTGCAGCCATATAGATAATCGTCGCAGTTTTCTGGAGGTATATCGTGTTAGCAGTTGGGACGAACCCAAACAGCGGATGATCTGGGTTTGTCTGAACCGTTAGGGAGGTTAATTGCAAAGGCGCTGAACAAGAAATCGTCACCATAATAGCTGGAGATGTAGAGAAGGGTTGTGGAACCAAAACAAAAGCTCTTGTACATGTAGGTTTTGCATGAGTTAAAGCGCACCTTAACCCACCAGACAAACTTTTCCCCCTAGCTAGCCAACCCCACATTATTGGAGCAATATGTATATAAAGAATTAAAAATCGTTACCTGTGAGGAGAAATCTATATATCTCTCCCCTCACCACTCCCCCTGAAATCACAGGCTCCTCACACTGCCTGGCTCGGAACTTCCTTCGGCAGCTATACATATTGTGTTTTTTTCTTTCTCCCACAGACGCCAGCAGGATAGCTAAAAAAGTTTTTTTTTTTTACATTTTTTGGGTGTTCTTTTATTTTTGAGCTTAGGTGCGCTTTAAGTTTAAAGTCAAGTAGAAATTTATAATGCAGTGTAATGTTCCCACAACGCTTCTCTTCATATCCAGCAATTTATCAAGGGCTTTACAATGATACATTACGCAACCATCTCTTTCAAGAAGCCTTAAGGCTGCCATACACAGCCCGAGTAGGTCAGACAGACGTAGGTCACGTTTGCACCCCGGTGCATTATGGGGCCACTTCAGTCGGCTGGCACCCTTTGTGTGCCGGCTATAAGCTTCAATGAAGACGCCGGTCTTCATTGAAGCTTATGGCATCGGCTTGCATCGGCCAGAGAATACGGACATGTCCGTTCTCTGGCCGGCCGAGCAGTGGGGCGACAGGGATCTGTCGCCTCATGTGGGCACATGCCGATTAGCGGCCGATTTTTAACCTGACCGACGGCGCGAGCGCGCACGCCCGTCGGTCAGGTTAAAAATCGGCCGCTTATCGGAATGTGTATGGCTAGCTTTACTGTGAAAAATAACAAAGGTGGCACAGGAATTTGTTTAGGGTTCTATAGGACTGTAGTGTGGGAGCCCAGATTTGCACATTTGCAGTGAGCTTTACGTTTTACATATTGTCTGTGCTTGAAGTTGTCATTTTTATCTTTAGAAGCGTTTCCAGCAAACCCCTACAATGCAAAGAATCATAGACAGCACATTATCAATCATCTCAAACTTTTTTCTTGACAAGCAAGTAAACAAAAAAGTTTTTTTTCACAGTTATTCTTACATTTTTCAATCGTCTCTACTTGTGATGAAGAGGATCATATGTTTTTCAGCGCGGAAAAAAAAGTTATAAAGTCGTGGGTGATTAAATCTTGAAAGTGAACGTGTATAGCCCCTCACACACCCTTAGATAATTCCATACAATTTCCTTTAGATCTACCAACAACTACCGTATTTTTGGAGTAAAAGGCGCACTGGACCATAGGACGCACCAAAAGTTTTGAAAAGTAAATTAGGGGGAAAAAAAACAGAGAAAGCTATCCAAATATCAAGTGAATATACAGAATGTTCCAGCAAAGCAGGCAGGAATGGATCATGCAGTATTCACTCTATATTACTCCAGCCAAAAGGCCAGTGCCAGGAGGGAGGTCTTTGCTGTAGCAGAGTGTGCAAGGCTGAAACTTTAGCATGCGTCTATACAATAGCAGAACCCATTCTCTGAACACACTGACCAACTTATGAAGAGACACATTTTACAATCTGGAACTGAACAACTTACCCACGAGCAGCTATTATCATATGGTAGGAGATATGAGTTTGTGTTACAAAATGCATTTATTGCAATGCAGAATGTTAATGTAAATATACAACTCATGCCATTGAATTAAAAAATGTGTCTCTCCATAAGTTGGTCAATGTGTTCAGAGAATGGGTACTGCTAGTGCTAATGCAGATAAGATCTCTTATTGGCAGTGGCTATTTGTCTTGGCTGGAGGGAATGGAACAAATGTCTACCTTCTGGGATGCAAAGCTATTGCTCCCAGGATGGTTGTGACTAAAAAACATTAATAAATACATGATTCTTTTAGATATTTATCTATATAAGACGCAGGGACACTTTCCCATTTATTTTAATGGTAAAAAAGTGGGTCCTATAGTCCGATAAATAGGGTATGATAGAATAACATAGTGATTTAAAGGGTTAGAAAGAGCCTCATATTACATGGTTTTGGCAGAATAAAAGTTGATTGTACAGAAATTGTATGGTAAGATTGTAAGGTGTATTGGGGCCTACCCACAAAAAATCCTTGGTTTTACATTTCTTGGCTAGAAGCATACTTTTATCCCTGTCTGTTGTTATCCCTGTTGTTGTGGGTAAGCCCTGCAAACTGCTATTCCCCAGTAAATGGATCTGCCTTATTCAGTATGAACCCTATACAGTCAGTACATTTATAACTAAATAAAGTACTTTTCTACATGTTGTCCATTTCAAACAGCAGGCGTCTGTGAAAACAATTGTGATAATGGGGATAACTGAGATTGGTTCCTGAACAAATGCAGAGGAAATTGTGCGATGCCAGGTTGCTAGGCAATTTGCTAAAAATATCGAGCTATGTAAGATATCAAGGTGGAGGTGTTAAACATACAGAACACCAAGAGCAGAGACACAACCTGCACTGTATATAAACAGGGGTCATGCTGCCCTCTTGTGGTAATGTCAGGAAATACACCGATCATAGATTCAGCTCTCAAGACCATCGGTAGAGAAAAGTTCACTGTAAAACTATATCTGTATGTTGTATCATATTAAGGAACATGCAAATGGGTATTTAAAGCTGTCAGCCAAATGTTTGGATTTTTTTTTAATTGACGGTCCATTTTTTGACCCCAAATCCCTCTGCTTTTGCTCCACAGCTATCAATTCCAATGTATATATACAAGGCAGTATTTCAAATAGAATTATGGGAAGTCCCACTGTAGGGGCTTGCGTCCACTGCATTGAAATAGTTTGGTGTGTGCTGATCACAGGGATTTCGGAATGGACACAACCCATCACATTAATATAATTAGGATAACATTCAAAGCGAGACAATGAAAGTGGTGCACCAAGTGGCCATTTTAGGCATGGGCAACATGGGTGGATGCCCAGGGTCGCATTTTGACAGATGCCCCCCAGCGTGCCCGCTTATCAATTGGGCAGTCGCCTGCGGAGAGAGAGAAGATCGTTCGGAGGAGTGACGGTCAGTAAGTCTGTGACTCGTCAGCAAGGCAGTGATCAGAGATGCTTTCCTGGGGGGTTGGGTTGTTGGGACAGATTTTGTAAGTCTCACTAGCACAAGCCTTTCCCCAGTACTCCCTGGCAGTGACCAGATATGCTTTCCTGGGGGGAGGGGTGATGCGCTTGCCCCTATGCGCCGATCTCCCTAGGCACGCTCCTGGGAGCACCCATGCCATTTTGTTTGTTGTGGTAGCTGTCAACGCACATATATATGGCACCCAGTGGACACAAGCCATAAGGGCCCTTTCTCTCTGCGTTTCTCCACTTATTTTACTAGAACCACCCCCCCCCCCACCCACTCAACAACTTTTCGGCAGGGGGCCCCAGGCAACAATTTTGTATAGAGCCCCTAAATGCTAGGAATGGCCCTGCAAGCCATTATTATAGTTTTACTGCCTGCTAATTCAGTTAGTAGAGTTCATTATTTTTTACCTTCCTTTAATATGGTGACAGTACAGATAGGGTAGTCTTAAGTCTTATGCATGGTTCAAATATCCCATTTGATAGACTTAATAAACGTTTGCTTGAAAAATTATTCCTTTTTACCACCACATAATGTGATAAATTCAAAAACGATCAATATCTTTCCAAAGCCCTGCGTGCATGCTCCATCATAGAATTGGATAAAAATAGATTGAAATACCTAGAGAACCCGTGAGATACTTGTATGGTTTACTGACCAACATGTCTGATTAATCTTTAGATTTTATGTTTAATTTGGACAACTTTTGGTTGAGCGATTCAGTTAAATTATCGTGTTTAAGTCTATTGAACTGGAAAATGAAACCATTAGATGGAGTCATTTTAGATGGACTGCAAAACAGATACAAATGAAAGCTTGTCTTCATCGAAAATTTCTCAAAGAATTTCAGCCCCAGGTCTTCAAATCCAATCCACATAAAACATACCAATGCACACACTCATGGCAGGGTTATGTGACATTTATCCTAACCTGAAATAACTCAACCTTAGAACTTATGAAAGAGCGGCACTTCAGGAGGGCTTGTGACACATTGCAATCATCAAGGTGAGGAGTGGATGTGCAGATGTGTGCCATCAGGACCTCATTTCAGGCTACATTACCATGGTTTGGGTGCCACAGCTGCCGGGGATTGGTACTCAGATAACGTTTTCTTAAGGGGTGTTTCCACATCCTTCAGGACCCCCTCTGCTAAGCATATTGCTTGGCGGGAGGTCCAGACAAAACCCATTCACTTACCTGCTCGGTGGATGCTGTGTTCTTACAGTGCTGAGACGTTCCACCGATGCAGGGCTGAACGTAGTGGAGTACGTTGAACCCCTGCACTAGTGGATGTCTGAACACAGCATACACTAAGCTTTTGAAGTCTATGTGCTCCGTCGGGATCCCCACCAAGCACTGTGCTTAGAAGAGGGAGTCCTGACAGATGTGGAAACCACCTCTTACAAGCTACATAGCGGTTTTGATACACAGCTGTTTGAAATAGTCTAGTAATATATGAAGGAGGATTACAGCCTGCTCAGTACACAGAGCTATTCTAAGTCTCCGATTTGCCCACTAGTGAGCTAATGAGCAACATAGTCAACATTCGAATAAGCAAATAATTTGACAAATATTCGATAATCATACATAGGAAATTCGCATGTACGGCCATGCAATTGAATTGTCTTCAAAATGGTCACATGCAATATTTATTGCAATTACTATTAAAAAGGCAAATATTCGAAAATAACCAATATCTGCTGTTATATTAGCAAATTCTCAAACTGCCAATATTTGCAAAAAATATTCGCCATTCGAATATTCAAGCTCAACACTATAATGCCCAGCAGACAAATCTCACGGCCCGTGGCGGTGTTAGTCATGGGCAACCTGGCATCACGCCAGGGGGCGGAATCTGAGCAGATGCCTCCCCCACAACGTGGTCGTCTATGAATAACACTGCAAAAGAGAGTAAAGATAGTCTGTGATGACAACCCCCCCACCCCCGGGAGTTCTCTCCAGAGTACTCTCTCGCAGTGACCAGAGATGCTTTTCAGGGGGGAGGCGCTCACCCAAGGCACCAATCTCCCTAGGGCCTCCTCTGGGTGCACCCATGCCATTTTGTTTGAAACGCAGGGCCCCCACATTGTCATTGTGGTGGCTGTCAACGCGTATATATGACACCCAGTGGACACAAGCCATCAGGGCTCGAATATTCAAGCTCAACACTATAATGCCCACCAGACAAATCTCATGGCCAGTGGCAGTGTTAGGCATGGGCAACCTGGCATCATGCCAGGGGACGGAATCTGAGCAGATGCCTTCCCCCTAGTGTGGCCGCCATTGAATAACACTGCCGCAGAGAGTAAAGATAGTCTGTGATGACAACCCCCCACCCCCGGGAATTCTCTCCATCCGGAGATGCTTTTTGGGGAGTTGGTTTGGTGGTGTGCAGAGGTGGTTTGTTACAGAAAAAGTCTCACCAGCACCGGTGCCGATCTCCCTAGGACCGCCCCTGCTCATGCCTCAGCCCATCCAGTATCTTTTCTCAGATACTTGTACAATCAACTGAAATTTTCCAACCTTTATTTCCATTACTTTTGGTCTATGGCATTCAGAAGAAAAGAACCAATTTTTTTTTTAACTATCCAATAAAACATAAAATACATTTTATTGCAGTTGTAAAAGACTCCTATCTCTTTTGTACCAGATTGCATCACTTATACCAGTATAGTATAGTCAGATACAATGGCTTTCAGTAGGACAAAACAAACTAATTATGAAGAGAAATATGTGAAGACCTGTAGTTTAAGAATGAGCCATCTTTCAGCCCATAACGTCGTGACGATACCGCAGAGAGAAAAGTAGAGGAGCAACGGGGAACATTCAAAAATATCTCATAACAATTAAAAAAAAAAAAATTTCAGTTCCATTTTTTGTCCCAATAATAGGTTGTTGGCCAGCGAGTAGAGATGTCCCGAACTGTTCGCGGCGAATATCGCATGTTCGCTTTCGCGCGAATACTCGAACACATGGC
>CM070037.1:102534907-102559963 GCA_036250615.1 Ptychadena robeensis | reverse complement strand
CTGTCATGTCATTGTCCAGACCCCTTGAAACAACTTTCCCAACACTATTGTGGCCAGAAAAGGGGTCCCTTTGTTTTTCAAAATTTGCCTCCCATTGAAGTCAATGGCGGGTTCGCGTGTTCGCGAACTTTTACAAAAGTTCGCGTTCACCGTTCGCGAACATTAAATTCCGGGTTCGCAACATCACTACCAGCGAGGAACACAAAGTTCATCAGGTGAGTAAGCCCCCCCATAGATCTTTAGATCACTCCATGCAAATTCCTTTAGATCTACCTGCACCTATATAGTATAGTGTCCTCCCTGATAGAATACAGTGATTGGAAGGTTTAAAAAGGTCCTCATATTACATGGTTTTGGTAGAACAAAAATTGATTGTACAGAAATTGTATGGTACGATTGTAAGGTGTATGGGGACCTTTAAAGTGAACATTAAAAACCCTGTCCTGGGTGCTCAGCACACCTGGTGTCTTCAGTTCTTATTTTGGTGCCATTTTCCAGGCCCCGACATCTCTTCTATGGCTGCTCAGCCCATGTCCCTATCTCAGCCCTAGCCAGTTTATATGTCAGTATATATCTCTTTCATTGTTCTACATTCTCAGTGGTAGGATCTAGCCTTTTACAGACACTGGCTTTTATCTCCAAATATTTATTTCAAGTATTGTCCTATAAATACTGGGACTCTGGAGATGTATGCCTTACCCTGCTCATAAACTAAATTGAGTTTACCATTTAGGGCAATAAGATATCACACCGAGCGTAAACACTGACATCAAGTTTAAATTTAGATCAATCAGTACAAGCTGATGTACAGCTATTCCCTTCCAAAAACAAAACTAAACTGAATCACATCTAAAGTAGCTTTATTGCTTTCACTCAATTAGATTTGTGTTTCCAGGCATGGAAGACGAAGTTGGCTAGTATGAGCTTCCATGTGTTCCGGTCACTGTCCTGGTAATGAAATCACAATGGCATCAGATGTTTATCTCTGACTTAAGGCCAAGCCGTTGGATTATAACAACACAGAGCTTCTGTTCACTCCAGCAAAACTACCTTCTGTATACACTTATCAGCCACAGCTTTCCAACCAGTGTGGTGAATGGTGAACCAAAGTGATGCACACCTTTTTTATCCTTACTAAGAACATCTGCATACTACACAGAGAGGGGAGACATGCACGCAGCTTTCCCCCTCTTCCCCTATGTGTGAGAAAGAAGCAGTGCTTGTGTTGTGCTTTGATGGCAAGTGCTCCCTAGTGACATCTAGCGGCTGAAGTTGATATCACAGATTCAGTTGAGATTGAAGCTCAAACACATTAAATAGCTATACAAACAACTTGACTTTATCATTTATACACTACTGAGATCTGGGTGTTCAAACAGAGTTGTACTGTGAGAGTTACATTTGACCCAAAGCCAGCTATTTATGGATGGAGACAGCTAAACAATTAAATTGTGCATATTTGTGAGATCGGTCACATGACCGCCACTCTCATATTTCTTCACAGTTTGCTTCTTCTTTTCAAGTATAGCTTTCTTTTCCCTTTTGTCTTTTCTAGCCACGTTGCAATCATTTTGAAGCATTGTCTAAATGCCTCAAACATTGTCTGTCCACAAATATCTGGTCTCAGAGTGCATCTGACATCCCAGTTCTTTGTTTACAACCGGAAAAGTGAAAATACGTTTTGGCGCATATTAAAACAAAACGTTTGGTTGAACCTCAAGTTTGTTCAGTCAGGTTAGGTTGTAACTCAAGAGTCTGAAGTACACACATTATGTCCCCGCTCTCATGAAAGGCTGGAGTTATGTTGATCCATGGATATGCCTAACATTTCTAACATGAGTACCATACTGAGACTGAAACATGTGAACATTCCTGAGGAAGCAACTAGAGGTTGAGAAACACGTCGAATGCCATTTTTGCATGTTTCCAATAGACCTTTTATAAGTGCATGTTTATATATTTAATTTTAAGTTTAATAATCTCATGAACGTTGTTTAATAAAATATGCTGAGACTCTCCGTGACTGTATTCCATTGGTGCCTTAAAGTCCTTCTGCTAGATCCATAAAGGATGCATTACAGTTCTAGGTGTGAAAAACATATTTGGCTTGTAGTTATAACTCGAATGTTGGCAACCTGTGTCACATGACACATTAACCTTAGGTGCGTTGGTTCATTCCCAAATATTAAGACAATCCTTGCTTCCTAGATAATATTGGGAGCAGCGATTCATAGTGATCCATTATCCAGATCACATTCTGATCCCTGCTGATCATTAATGTCTAATCATATTTGACACAGCAAGCATGCACATCAGTGAAACGCTCTTCCAAAGCTGATATTACCATATTGATATTACTATTATTTTTTCCAGATGTAGAATAAATACATTTATTGCCTAAAACTATATGTTGTCACATGGAATAGATGTTCTTGCTATTAGGTAACAAGTGCAGAAGAGGTTTGCCAGCATTAACAGACGGTACGAGAGATTAAGATTACTTTCCAAGCTGCTTGTTTTTTAAGTGGTCTACAATCTAATACTACAGACATCAATCACGGCCTCTTACTAACATTCTGCAATTCTCACCTGAGTTTACCCTTTGAAAATATCACCAATAGAGTCACCAATAAAAATCCAAGAAGCACAAACAATTGACTAGTGATCACAATCAACCCCAACTGACAGACAACAAACAAAATCTTTTAACTTGGAAAACTGTTTAAATTCTTAATTTACATTCTAGGGCATTAACGACTGAAGATTATGTCATGTCAAGTCATCCACGACCAAGTTTATAAAGATAATGGTTACCTCCCACCTATTTCCATTTGGTCAGTGCCACACCCCTATAATCAATGGCGCACACGGATGCGCATGACCAGGGCGGAGGGGTCACAGAGGCGCCTGTAATTAGAGCCTGACTGGCTCAGGTGGGATCCATTATTATCCATTATTTTTAAATCCACTGGAGACGGCTTGTGCAGCAACCGCTGACTTAGCTGACAGCGGTTGTAAATGCAGCATCAAAACAAGGTAGGCACTTACCACAGAGGGTGGTGACAGTGGACAATTGTGTTAAGTTGTATTTAGGGTTTGACCTGGAGCATATGCCTGTTGTTATTTAGGAGAGATGGGGATAACCTGCAGTAAACAGGGGGTAACCCTGCCAGTTAAAATAACACAATCTGAGGAGTATGATAATATTGAAAGTCTCTATCTCACATTAAGCGGGTGGCCCACATCACAAAATAAATTATACAAAAGATGACTAAGGGTGGGATGTTAACATCACCATCCACAGTCCAAAATGTCCTCTGAGGGCACAGAGGCTAGGGGACTTTTAAGGCCACAAGATGTGTTAGGGTATAAATAACGTAAATTAACCTGTTTTGGATAAAATAACATAACATTTTAATGGTCCTTCGAAAACAACAACATAAAAAAACTTTTACAGATTGTGCATGTCTTCGTAAATGGTTTTCATACATCGCTGCAAGTTCAACTCATCCATGTGATGTCTTCATCAATTTCCCGGACAATTCAAAGACCAAACAGCCTGAGATTCATAAAATTACCCCAACGTACGTTTCGTCTTAGTTTTGACTTCATCAGTGGGGTAGATATTTGGTGAAGGCAGGACTACATGGAGCGTCGTAGCGACAATAGGCATATAGACTGAATGTTAGTAGCATCAGCAGGGTTCATAAGAGAATGGTAGAACGGAGAGCCCCCACCTAAAGAGGCCGGGCCCCGACTGTCCAGGCAACCATGTAATCGAGTAACGCATTAAATGCAGCAGTCAATCGGTAAATCCTGTTCAGTATGTAGCATATAGCGTATAGAGTCGATGTCAGTAGGAAGTCGGTAAATGCGGTCTCCTCGGTGGTGATACAGTGTCCTGGTCGGCAGCCGACCAGGACACTGTATCACCACCGAGGAGACCGCATTTACCGACTTCCTACTAACATCGACTCTATACACTATATGCTACATACTGAACTAAGTCCAATACGATTGTCTATATTTTATCCACCAATTTGTTGTTAGTCGCAGATGGTCGACAGCATATGGGAGTGCCCTGCCTAGGGATAGGGAATGGTCTTCAGTCAGTGGTGTTCTGTGAGGTAGATGAGCCAGGAGGATGATGGAGGTCCCTATGGGAGACAGACATTGCATGTCTGTGGGAGAGAAGATTTCCAACTGCCCAGAGATGTAGCTGAGAGACTTTCTTCTGCCCCTGTATAGGGCAGGGGTTTGCCCTAGCCCTGGAGGAGATGACTCCCGGAGGAGAGAGGGCTAGAACAACAGAGAGGCAGCTGGACTTTCCACATGGCTGGCACAGGATTGTATGCTGTAAACGATTGGATTACAATAAAACACCGGTTCTTATGACATCTGCAGTGCTGTTGCATTGACTTTCATTGACACTGGGACACTACCCCAACCTGGGGGATGGAAGACTATGTATGGCAGAGATACTTCAGGTCTAGCTGCATAGCGATAGTTTGGGCTCTTCCTAGCCTCTCCCTCAGATCAGTGGTTCTCAACCTTTTTAGATGACATCTCAAAGTATTGCTTCCTGTATTCGGAACAGGGAATTGCCAGTGTGGAGTGTCACTTCCACGTTCCCAGTACCAGAACTAGCACTCCAGGATGTGACTTCTGGCATGATCAGGAAAGTGTAATGTCCCCTCCATCCTATTGTACCACCCAGCTTGTGCAAGCAATGTGCAGGATAGGAAGTTAGAAGGGGAAAGTAACATCATAGGTTTGGATGAAGGGGGCGTTACTCTTGCTCCTAACTTCCGGGACACCTTTGAAATGGTAATTCGACCCCTAAGGGGGTCCCAACCCACAGGTTGAGAACCACTGCCTTAGATGGAATAGGAATGTATGCTGTGATGGAGGACAAGACGTCTGGCAGCAAGGCAACAGTGATGGAGGACTCTAGTAAATCTAGTGGAGAACTCTACCACTGGGTGCAACAGTCTGCTGGAGCCCCGCCAAGGTGAGGTCATAGAGAAGTCTCTTGAAGGTATCAGACAATTGACCCTGGGCTCACCCCAGTATGTGATGCTTTGCACTCAATTTCCAAAGGGGGTAGTCTCTGTGTTTTAACAGTGCTTTTATTGTACTTCAACACACTCTACTCTTCAATGATCTAGAGTGAAGCATTTTCATACTTCTGATGTGTGTCTGTCACATACTGCCTCTGCTGCCATGCCTCTCATCTTGTGTATACATTCCCCCCATTTTTATAAGGTCACTATAATAATTGATTAACTCAAGGAACGTGTGTCAACATAACTGCATGGACTGAATTGTGTATACAAGTGTGCATACAGAGAGAGAAAAAACACACAACTTGTTTCTGGAGTCATGGACATGTGCCATCATTGTCTAGTTGTCAGCTGGTCGTTTTTTCCGTTAATGCCCTTATACATTCATATTCAAGTCATGACAAAGTGACTTTTATAGTGTCCATTTTCCCCTAAGTCATTCCTAAAGGCCCCCATACATGCCTTGATTTCTCGTTCAATCCACTTAATTCAAAAAAATTTTTTTGTTGATTGATTGCTGGAAAATTTTAATTGGTTGTAATGAAATACAATTGCGCTTTCAGTCGATCCAAAAAAATTCAAATAAAAAATCTGTTACTACAGTTGTCATAGATTACAATCAATTTCCCTGATTCAAAAAAAAATATCTTTTTAAGTTGATTGAAAGGAAAATCTGGACGTGTATGGGGGCCTTAAGTTTAGGAACAGGGCAGATGGCAATCACATTCTATTAGGCTGAAGTGTTTGCTCAGCTCTGGGCACAATGAAAATATAGATCTCCTCTATGAATAATAGGATGCTTAGAAAGTACAGATATGTGTTGCCAGAGAGGTGCTGCAGGAAAGGACAGAGAAGACATGTCCAATGGAAAGAAGAGTGACAAGGAAAGTGTCTGGGTGATTGGAGGCAAGATTTGGGCCCATTGTTTAGACTGCATACCAAACATGTGGTGTGGTGGGTGCATTGGATACAGCTAAAAGGGGATAAGGGGTGCATCCAGATGGGGATGGTTTCTAATGGGAAAGTTTGGTGATGAAGGACCCTCAATAAGAGTGCAGAGTAGGGTAAATAAATTTTCCTGAATTTTTGACAGTGAATGTTTGACTTTAAAGTCTAAATTTCGCCTTTGAAGTTTCTAATGCAACATTTTTACGTATCAGTTTAGAAATGAGTTTTTATGTGCTAGTGTTGATCACGCAAATATTGCGCATATCTGCACTTTTTATTGTGAAATTCTTAAATATAGTGTTATAGCTTTGTATTCGTGATTTTTTTAACTTCTTGACAAGATTGAGTTCGCAATATGCGCATGTACAAGTAAATATCCTGGCCTGGACAAAGACCAGCTAACTCAGTCATGGCTACTTCTGGCCTGTTTAATCTTTGGTTTGTTCTTTTTAACCTGGACTGTGCTGTTCTCCCCTCTTCTCCCTTATACTTGCTCTCTGACATGTAATTTGCATGTCTCCCAGTAACATTTGGTAGACACATGTAGCGAGATAAGGCCTTATTGGTAAGTGTCCACTAGCATCAAACTCACTTGTTTAACTCAGTGTTTTGATGCTTTAAAAAAGGTTCTGTTGATAACACTGGTCAACATAAATTTCATATTAAAATAAACAAAACATAGTGCAGCTCGAACTGCAATGCATGCATTTTGTGGTAGTGTGTGACAGTGACATAGTGTCTAAAACTGTTATGAGTGGATAAGTAGGAACCAGCTGTATATTAACAAATCCAACTGCAGCTGCCTCATCCCAGAATAAAAGATTTTTGCTGTAGAAGGTCAAAGTAAAAAAACCATAAAAAATTACTTTTTTTTTTAACACATTTTGACATCTCAGTCTGTAAATGGAACTTTGATGGCATTATACCAAAGCAACCATCAAGGAACAATAAACTAAAAATTATGTTGTCCAGATGATGTAACAGAACAATTTTGTCAAATAAAAGTTACCACCCGTCATAAATTTTTATGATTTGGAAATATTATACAACTTTTGAACTGTCCAAGCAATAAGCTAAGTACATGGCTGAAACACATATATAGAAGCTCTAGCTGGTGAAGAATTGCATTTTGATTCATCATCATTGCTATACAGCAGATCCCTATTACGCAATACGCAGAGGAGGAGACCTTTCTGTGTTAGCTAAGCAAGTTCTTTTCCTTTTTATTGAATGTGACTTGGCTGTGAAAGAAGAAGTAGCATACTTATTAGCTTATTGTTTTCACACGCTTTTTTTCTTCTATTATTATATTCCCCATAAGCACATGATCACTGCAGTACACAATTGGCTCTGATGCTGATCCTCTCTCTCCTAGACTGAGATCTGTTGCATGGGGAGTGCAAGAAGCTAAAGGTAGCCACACGTGCTACAATAATCTCTCGATAGATGAGGGACAGACTGCAACATCATACATGCCGGACATTACTTTGAATGGGGACTGGCGATAATGGGATCAGCCGGGAATTTACCAATATGTCGGATCACCGTGTGATCCAACATAAAAGAGATTTCTGGTCGATCTGATCAGATGGGCACACCCAATTTTTCGCTACCTCCTGGCAATTGGCAAGAACGTACACAACAGCCAATTGCCCTGTGTATGGCTACCTTAATGCCATGTCAAATTTAGATGCTTACTCTGCTTGTATTTAGAAAAATGCTTTCTTAGGCAATGTGTCCACTGCAGATTCCCTGCGCTGGACGCAAGATGCGCCAGGAGAACGATGCAGCAGGAGAAAGATGTGGAAAATCAACGCCCGAACAGTTTCATTCCCATCAGACTGGGAAGTGTCCTCTCTCTTTTTCCCCGCTGCGGACTCGCAGTGGACACAAGACCTTACTTAGTTCTCAACAACCTTCCAAGAGTTCCTTGGTTTGATTGATACCAATATTGACCCCCCATTCCATATCTGGCTAAAGGCTCCCATACACCTTTAGATTTCTCTGTCAGATTTCCTTTAGATCTCCTTTTGTTTTACAAAAACCATGTAATATGAGGGACTTTCTAAACAATCAAGTCTACCTGTGTTCAATCGCAGAGGACCCGGCACTACATAGTTATTGGTAGATCTAAAGGATATCTGACAGAGAGGTCTAATGGTGTATGGGCAGCTTTAGTCCTGACCCTTCTTACCACAGTTTACCAGCTTCTGAATATTCAAGATTTTAATCATATTCTTACTGTTCTGATAGATGGAATATTTGTTTAGCATGTGATTTGTTCTGAATGCTAAGCATAATGTTTATGACCCAGTCACATTACAGAATTTCATAGTAAGCCTTGAGAAAACTCCCACAGACGGAGAAAATCTTTCTAAGTAGCCGATGAGATAGCCCTACCCTTTCTCCTAGAATAATGGCTCTCTGTACTCGGTCAACACTGCACTCTTGTTCCCCGTCTTCCTAATTACAGCAATGATCAGTGCGCCATATCCAGAGTTTCGATCAACCCTGAGCACCAGCAGATCGGGGCCTTAAGTTTTTATATTACAAACATAGTTTCATCTGTAATGCTTGGGTGCCTCTCTGTTGAAGTTTGACATGGCACAGGATACAACTAATCCTCTAAAGAACATTTAGAATTTTATGTAAGAGAGACTTTATTTGATCACCACATCGTGTCCTTATTATATAACAATACAATACAGTTAAAAGGATTAAACTTTTTTTCATCATGTAACAAAACATTGCATGACATTGTTGTTGTTATTATAGTAAAATTATATGCTTTGTTAGTCATCGATGAATACAAAAAGTTTGGAGTTCATGTGATCCTCTTTATTAGATAACTTAAGCCATTAAAGAAGGGAGCTTGCGGGTTGTCTAAGATCCCTTCTTCAGACTCAATACACCCAGCGGTCCTGGGTGCCGTGTACAGCGAAGATTACTATTGTGCTGAGATCTGGTCAACAGTTCCCTCTCAGCCCTGGTCACAGCATGCTGTTGGCTTTCTGCCGCAATTCCTAAAGCACCAGTATGTGTCACTTCCTGGGATTTAAGGGATTAATGTGTCCTGGCTGACCAATCGTGGTCCTCCTGCAGGTAAAAGTGTAGCTCTGCCATTCTCAGTGTCAAGGTATTTGTGTTCTGCTAAGGCTTGTGATTGTTATCTTTGTTACTGGTTTATGCCTGTGTTCTGAGACTCTGCTACCGGTTAAACCCTTGCCTGCCTTGACTTTCCCGTTGCTATCTGGGATTGCCTGACCGGTACCTGTGCCACCTGCCCTGGTCCATTGCTCGCCTGACTATGTCTCTGCCTTGTCCTTCGGTCCTGCCCTGTTGCCCCTGGTTATGACCCAGCCTGCTGATGATGCCTGTGCCTCTGATACCTTCTCAGGTGTCCACTGGTCCTAGCGGACTAGCTGCCCCTTGTGCCTACCCTCCCTCAAGAGGAAGCAATCTGGTGTTCGCCTTGGGAACGTTCTCACCTTCAAGGGGTATTAAGAAGAACAAGTTTCACTCAGACATTGCCCTTAGAGGAGGTAGGACTTGTGGCACAGTGGAACCACACCAGCTGGTTCATGACAACATAAATATAAAGTCAATAAAATGTTAACAAAATAGAACTGTTTTGTCTTGAAACATTTGGCTGATGGAGGTTAAAGTAAAGGGTTAAGCTAGCCATGCACACATACATTTTTGCTCAATTGATATTAAAATTCAATGGGCTTGTGCGAATACAAAATCGTCTGTGAGTCAAATGGAAATCAAGCTTACTACCACACAGTGTGATTGATTTCAAACCGATCGATCCCTTTTCAAAGCCCAAAATACAGAAAAGATGTTTATATGCAATAGTTAAACAAATTATATAGGGGTCATATTGACATTCTCAAAGGGTTAAAAGCATACCCAGCAATATGCTTTAAAAAATACCCACCACAACCGTTATATTTAAGAATTGAATACTATGTTACATATAAAAGCACATACCTGACAATAAAGAACAATAATAAAACATAGATCCTAAATATAATACTCCCCAAAACATTTATATGTACTAATTCAATAAATTCTAAAGGCCCCCATACACTGCACGGATTCCCTGGCTGATCGATTCAGCACCGATGGATTCCGGCGATTCCGCCGGCATCCACAGGTGTGAACGATCAGCCAATTAGGGAATCCGTTCGTGGCAGCCCACCTTGCATGGCCGGATCCGTGTCCGATGGATCGGCTCCCTGACCGCAACGCCCCCTGATCAGAGCAGAATCGGACCCGAAAAGACCAACAGGTTGGTTCTTCCTCGGATCCGATTCTGTGCCCCCGATCCATCGGATGCGGTCGGACGGGCAAGGTGGGCTGCAGAGGATTCCGGCACGATGGATCCGCGTGCACACGCCCGGAATCCATCGCGCCGGAATCCGGCACGAATCCGTGCTGTGTATGGCAGCCTTTACATATAAAATCACATGCCTGGCAAAAAAATTTATAGAAAGGCATAGATACTTAAAAAATACACCCGAATATGTTATATGTAATAATTAATAAAATGATTCCATATAAAAATAAAACCCACAAAATCTATTACCATTTTAAACTAAACACATTATATAATTATATAACATAAACAACATACTTACATACATGGCCCAATGTCCCGTCTCCTGCGTTGTGATCAATTCTCTGATATTCTAATCTACTTTTTCTTCTTCATTCCATCTTATTTCTTTTGTTCAGATCTTCTCTGATACACAGAGGAGCAAAAAACACCTGCTCTGCTGGCCTGGAGTCTCTGAATAATGGCACGTCCTCAAGTTACCTTTTGGGTATGCACAGTAGTGTGGGATATTTTTTTCATGCTACTCCCGCCCAAGTCATCTGAGGCAAATGTTGATCAACATCAAGGCCCCCACACACACACCTAGTGGGGGCCGACAGAGCTGCTAAGATCAGCTCTGGAAAGCAGCATGATGACGTCATCACGCTGCAGTCCCGAGCTGACAGCATTGGCAGGCACCCTTTGTGTTGGCTTCAATGAAGAAATGAGTCTATGGTTGAAAAAGAGCATCTGCTCGAAACGCGTCCCATTGTTCCTATTGAGCCCCCCAGTATCTGTAAGCAGGAAGCGATCTCATCCCCAACCAGGAAGTGAGGTCCTCCTGGAAAACAAATGGCCCTGAGAGATCCACCCTTGTAAACCTCTCTCAATGTGAGTATCTTGTCTGTTGTTTTGTTTCATTTTGTTTTATCTCTCCTATTCCACATGATTTAACCATTTGTTGTACTAGGTTGTGCGCCTCTGTCCTTGTTCTTATTTAGGCATTGTGTTGATCAACATTGGGCAGACATTCCCAGAAGCATGGGAAAATCTACACCATAACAAGCCACCATTAGATAAGGACATCATCAAAAAAGTCTGTAAATAAATGTGGTACTATATTCATAGTTGTAATGAACACCAGTGACTACATGCAGGAAGCACAAAGGCAGCAATCAAAAACCAATACACCAATACTACAAGTCAACAGGATCCTACAAATATCTGCAAAAAGAAAACCTTATCATTCAGAAATAAGGATCATATATTTACCTTTATACCAGAGAAAGCAAAAATAGGCTGTTTACATGCTCCCTAAAATGCATAGGGAGGGAAACACAGGGAGGACAATCATTTCAGATATTGCAACACTTAAGGTGGCCATACATGGGACAATTCCGCACACGATTCCTGGCCGATCGATCACCGGACGCGTGCACCCCGATCGATCGGCTAAGAATTGAGTGCAGCCCACCTTGCCCGATCGACCCTGCCCGATCGACATAGCCCCCTGAATCGGATCTGCCAGAGAACCAACATGCTGGTCTTTCTGATCGATTCAGCACACATCCGGGGGAGTTGCCATTTGTGAAATGATCGATCGGGCACGGAATCGTAAGACTTAATTGGGCGATCGATCGCCCATCCGATTCCCTCCGGCATCGCCGGAATCGATCGGATGGGTGATTGATCGTCCATGGAATCGACACATGTATGGCTAGCTTTAGGCTAGGGCTCCACTATGCGCTAAAATCCTGCATTGTACGTAGGGATTTTAATGAAGTGCACAAGCCGCCCATTGACGGCAATGTAGCTTTGACAGGGCTGTCTCCACAGCCTGTCAGAGCTCCCGATCCATCACTCCGAGCCTCCGTCACATTGATGTCGACGCAGCCCATCTGTGTCCACAGGAACGCAAAGGAGCCTTGCGCTGACATCAGCGGATGCCAGTGCATAGTGGAGTCCTAATCCTACTGAAAACATCTCAGGCTGGGTTGAAAATATCATAAAACCTCTGATTCAAGAAACACCCAGATTTATTTACGACAAAACGAAAACTCCTAAACAAACTGGCTGTCAATGGACTTTAAATAAATAAAGCCTATTTCCAAACTAGTTGATCAGAGGCCTGTTGATGTATTAGGTTCAGGATTTCCATTTCTGTGGACATGGCACAATGAGCCCTGGTAAATATCGCAATTGGAATGACCCTACTCCAGGACTCAACTAGTCGTGGAGAAGAAACTAGCTGTAGAGTTTCAGGCACTAGGTGAGTCAACAGATTTACTAAAAGGTCTTTATTTAACCTCCCTGGCGGTTCACTGAGGTGCAGATTTCTGTACCAAAAGTAATACAGTGTTTTGCCTTTCCGCCCCCATCGGTGTCACCGATGATGCAGATGGGGGTGGAAAGGCTCTGTTTGCCTGCAGCTCTGTAGAAATGCTGCAGGCACACCGAGAGCTAGCGGTTGCACCTGATTCCGGCACGGGCGCAGTTTGATTCACGGTCAGACTGCGCCAGTACTTGCTTCGGGCGTAACATTAGGGAGGATAAACCGGCCATAGACGCTATGCTTGGCGGGCGTTAATCGAACAATCGGCCGCAGCATGATGACATCATCACGCCATTGAATTGAATTGGCTGTTAGATATGTAATTATACACATAGATGCTTTCACTTCCTCTTTGATTGTGCCACACACAATATTTGTTTTTGTACCACACATATCTTTATTTTGTCACAAGTTATCATAAACACATAATTACACTATCAATAACAACAAAACAATTCCATCACATATATACACTTAAAATGATACATATTGATACATAATTGACACAACAAGGATCACTCCAAACATATTGTTTCCACACAACAACACTCACAACAATCACTCAAACACATTAATGACACCATACATACCCATACGCTTACACACAAGTTCAATAAACAACAATATTAATCATAATACTCAATCAACTAGAATCACTACATCACTTCACAACATCCATACACATAATCACATCAGGCACATTTATGACCTTTCACCATTATTCGCATACAATATACCCAATATACCCCTCAGCCCCTATACTACATATTTTACTAATGGGAGAGACCCAAATAATTACTAATTTATAAACATTTATTTAGTATACTAGTGGACACCCCCCGTGCCCCAAGCCAGACCCTCACCCACTGAAAGTGACAACTCTGAACCCAACACCAAAGGAAACCAAGGCAATTAAATCTGGCATCTGGAATACACCAATAAATTGGGTTTAAATCCAGTAAGTTCGATAGATTGTAGCACTATAATTAACAAGATGGATACAACAGTTATCACACCCACCCCTTTTGTTGATTCTTCTTACAGATACTATTGAATATCTCATATATACCTCTTGAAGAAGCAAAAATCATTGTATGCGAAACATGTCGAGGTGGAGAAATCCATAGTCATTTTGATGGACTGGTGATGTGAAAGAACCGTTATTATATATTTCATTTATACTTGAATAAATATGTGACATTGATTGACCGCATTGGTACTGCCTGCAAAGTCCCTTAATCCCCCGTCAGTTTTGATGGGGGAAACATACTCCTTCTTTTCTTCTTACTTTTGTTGGGATGTGGCAAACCAAATTTCATAAAAGTGAATAGATTCCTTAAAACTTTAGCTGCATCATCACGCCATGGTCAATCGTTTGAAATACACCATTTACGATTTGACAACCAATACTTTGGATGGGGACCCTTGTCCGCATTCAAAGTACTGGCGATCAACCAGGGAAAAACGTTTGTTCTATGGCTGATTAAAGTTTTGTGCGAGTACGAACGGTTGCTCCAGGTGGGCGCATTCATTTTGCGATTGATCACCAAGCGATCACCCTGAATGCGCATGGTGATCATTCACAAAATTGGCCACAGAATAAAGCGCTATGGCCGGCTTTAGAGGTATAGAGGTTTTTTTTTTTTTTTATAAGTTTACACTTGTTTTCTTTTCTTTTGATTTGGATTGGATAAAACATTTATAAAACATTTATCCAATCCAATCAAAATAAAAACAAATGTAAAAAAATGAAAAAAAAAATCTAAGAATTTTTTTTTTTCTGTACCTTTAAATCTCCCGCCCGGCGCGTGACGTCATCAGGACCCGAGTGCCGATCACGGAAATAGCCGGAGACATTGGCTATTTCCGGATCGGCTCGGGTGCAGCCGGAGATGATCCTACTAGCAGAAACGCTCAGCGGTTCTGCTAGCGGGATCCACTTTTGAACTGGATTATAGAAAGACATTTCTCTAATCCAGTCCAAAAGTAAAAAAAAAGATTTAAAAACGAAAAAAAAATGTTCTTTCTTTAAGACCGGGTCCCGCCTCTGTGACGTCACACGGGGACCCGGAAAAAGCCGGCGAGGAGGAAGATCGAGATGGCGGCGGACCAGGTGAGCTCCCACGCTAATTGCAGCGGCCCTTTTGCCTTAACTGGGTTCGGGTATATCGCTAGGGAGGTTAATAACAGGACCTATACAATATCCAAATCGTCATGAAATTGTAAAATAAATACATATCACCAATTCAAGTACATCCTAGTATATAGTGTCTCCAAATATTGTAGTTGATCCAGATGAGCTCCGACGCGTTTCTCCCCCAACTCGGGCTTCATCAGGGAGAATGGATCACTAAAAATGCAGATGGATGTATATATGGACAAATTGTTAAAGTGATGTGAGAGTAGCAACAACAGAGTCGTTGGAGCAATGACGCGTCCCCAGTGTGGCCCTGGTGTATATGTTTTCTGTAAAGGCACATGATTACTGGTTAGATAACACCTCCTGAGGCTAAACTACCAATTGGGTTGACCATAGGCCACCTCCAGATCCTGTCTCTCGCCTTAAGTCGAGATAATGACATTCATAAAGGGCCAATATAGGCCACATAACAAGGCAACAGGTACTTCCCACTTGCAGTGCAGATGGACACATTTGGAAGGTTCTCCCACACATACAGAAGATAATGCCGAAATTCGTTTTTGCACTTTGGGCGGGACTCGGAAACGCATACTACCGTATTTTTCGCCTTATTAGATGCACCACCACATAAGACGCACCCAGTTTTTAGGGGAGATAACAAGAGATCTTGAAATTTTTAATTTACTGAGAATATTTGGAGAAGAACTGCTCATCTCTACTTGTAGGGAGATCTTGGTGCTCTGTTTCCATCTGTCCAATAATTATAGAGTTTTGAAATGGTGGTAAAACTACTGCACCATAAAATGGTTTGTATATGGATTTGTATAATGACTTGAGTTCCTATTTATCTGTGCTAAAAGCTTTAGTATTGAAGATATAGTTTTGATTGGTCTACTTGACTGCTATTAACTGCTTTTATTAAGCTTAAAACATCCTGAAGACCATTTCAAGCTAAAACATGTGGCATGCTTATTTGAAAGATCACATTTGGAAATCTCTTTAGTTTAAGAAACTATGGCAACAACTATATAAATACATTATCCCACTGATGCACTGATGAAAGGTATTTTTTGCTGTTTTTAATTATATGTATGTAAACACATTGTAATGCAATGTTTTTTTTAACATCATTATGGCATAATGTGGTGATCAATTTAAATGCATCCTTGCAAAAAATCTATATATGTTTTGAGATTGAAATTCACTCCACATAATTGAGATCGACTCCTGTTGATGCGGCGGGAGCAAACTTGCGGGCAAACTGCCTTAGAGCAGCGGGAAATCTACATGGCAAACACATTACACATTATGCCCATAATGTTCAGTAGGGTTTAGGCCTGTAGACATGCTTGGCCATTGCAGCACCTTTACCTGTAGTTTCTTCAGCAAATCAGTGGTCGAATTTTAGGTCCATTATCATGTTGGAATAGTTCTGCAGCCCAGTTGCTAAAGGGAGAGGATCTTACACTGCTCCAATATGTTGCAGTACATGTTGGTATTCATGGTTCCCTCAATGCATTTTAGCTCATCAACTCAAGAAGCCCCAAATCATGACACTTCCATCACCATGTTTGACTGTAGGCAAGGCACACTTGTTTTAAGAAAAAGGTTTGAGGTTGATTGTACATCCTGCCACACTCTCCACCCCCCTGCATGCGGGAAGCCCCCCACCTGCCCTGTGTCATCAGTACACCAGGGAGATAAAAGTAAGAGCTCTCCTGGAACACGTAAGCTACCTCGAGTTTGGGGTTACCAATATTAATAATTCAAATCTAGCAAATCAAATATCAAATCTACTATTTACCACTAGGCAGGTTAATGAAGAGGGAAGTGGTAACTATCCCACAGAAACCAAGGCGGTCATTTTTGTTTAGACACCCTTGCATACCAGGAAGATTACTACTTATATTCATAAGTTATAAAAAAAAGTTAATATTTCATGATGCTGGTTAAAGGGGAAGTTTTATAGCTTGACATCCTCCATATGATGTCAAATTTTTAATTTCCATGTTCAGTTTACGTTGATTGTGAATGTGTAGCCTGGAATGTCAGCAATGCAGTAAGCAGCTAACAGAGATATAAGCAGATAGCCCTAAGCTTCACAATAGTAGGAAACCCCACTGTGTTGTATCATTCTACAATGTACAACCACATCAACAAGTGTAGAGGTGCAAACTTGCTGAAGTTAAACTAGCCATACATGCATCAAATTTCCAAAAATCCACATATGCAATTAAATAATGACTGTCGATCCAATATTGATGGTACTACCACACAGTGTAAATCTGAATCCTTAAATTTAATTCCGCAACAGGTATATTGATAACGGTGTGTGCACATGCTCCAAACTACTACTGTATACAAATAAATGGAAACACCTAAAAACCTGTTGGATACCTGTACAATCTTCTGTAATGTCCCAACCTGACTAATCACAGTTCTTTCCATTTGAGGATATAATTATTCCCCCAGTTTATGGACATATTTACTTTCCAGGACCTTCTATTTAATTGGTATTACTAAGCTAAGCTAGTGAAAATATAAAACACTATAACGGATCTAAATATATTTTAATAACTTGAAATTCAAAAATGTTTTATGTGTTTTAAACTGAACGCTTCAGCACAAGTCTTTTAGTACAAACCCTGCACCGACCTGTCTCCTTAGCAGGCTGCTTCCCTTGCTGCCCCCCCCCCCCCCCCCCCCCCCCCCCCCCTCTAAAGCATGGGACCTGACAAGACCTGCATAAGGGGGCAACTTAAGAGTTTGCTCTTCAACCAGGTGACACCAAACCCCTACGAGGTATGGAACATAGCAAAGCCTGGTGAAGATAGCTGACAAACAAGTGTGAGTCAAACTGTTAATTTACTTAACACCAAGTTGCAATATATCTTAGTAATCCATGTAATCATATGTTTCACACTGCAGCCAAGTCTATGGTTCACAATGTCACATTGAAGCCAATTTACTTTCCATTAAAGTGGTGGCATTTAAAATGCCAAATGCCCTTTGGATGCTTCATAGAACACTGCCCTGTAAAAACAGCTGTAAATAGCTCCTCATAGAGTTTAATGACTACAAACACCAAGGAATCTTTCTAGTACTGAAACACTAGTAAAGCACCAGACAAAATACCAAATGTACCTAGCTTTAGTGGCTTGGTTAACTCCCCTTGGAGGTATTCATGAGTAGTGATGAGCGGCATAGGCAATATTCGAATTCACAATATTTCCCGAAAAATTCTACTAATATTTGATTCGATATTCATGAATATTAGCAATTGCGAGCGCATTGCGAAAATATATGCGTAATTAAAATGAATGGTCCCATGTGCTATTTATTTTCGCATTGCGAATATATATCCGCAATCCATGCCCATAAGCATCCCAATGGCGAACATCGTTCGTGAAATTTGTGAATTCTCAAATAGCCGATATTCGCCAAATATATTCGCTTTTTGAATATTCGAGCTCAACACTATTCATGAGTGTGGCTTGGGGTAGATATTTATTACAAATAGTGGTAACCCCTGAGCTACCCTTGAGGCAGCTAACCTTCTCTAACAGCGTCCTTATGGGTCAGCTTACTCCCGGATTTTTGCTGGTGAAATTTCTCTGATGTCAGAGATGACACCGGGGAGGTGGGGGTGGTCTTGCCGTTTATTAACATGCAGATGGAGGCATCTTTGGTCCTCACATCCCTGGTGTCGATGTGTAAAGACAGCCAGAGTGGACGAGAAATACAAAGATTAGGTATGTGGTAATTTTTGGAAAGACAAATAGGGTTAAACTGGCAACTACTTAGTAATTCTATCCATTTTATCTCAAGTCAAAAAACATTCCTATCAGGCAAGACACATTGACTGTAAACCCAACAATGGTGCTGAAGACATGACATGTCAATTGGTTAGAAGCAGTTCTCGACAAGGAAAGAGGAAGCAGCAGACTAATCATCTTCTTTTTAATCTACAAAACAGGGAGGGGGGGGGGGTTTCCCTCGGTGGGGACTTTTAATTGGCAGACCTACCTTATAATTATTGTTACGACAACAGCATACATAATTTATCAAGATTTTTATTTTATTTTTAAACATCCACAAATCAACATATACATTTAAAATCAAAATACAGAATGCAGGTAATCCAAGGTGACCCCCGTTGTGCAGTAATTTTATAGATGTCACTAAGTTTCTAAGTGTAGGCTGTAGTTTATATGTTTCGCCCCTATACGATGGGCTTCCTCAGGACAAATACAGCCATCTGTTATACCCAAAACGGAAATGGAAATAATAAGATTTGTGTAGTATAAATATTACTAATAAGCAAGACAGCCTTAGCAATCTTGAGCAGTCTTAGTCTAAAAAATAGAGATCATATTCTTCAAAATTATTGAGATTAAAGAGATTAAATAATATACTATCCCAAGAGATTAAATAATATACTATCCCAATACACATAATATTAACTTTCCATTTTGAGTCTAGTAACTTATGTCAAAATTATTGAGATTATCCTGAAAAGACAACAGGGAGTATATTCAATACATGTATATATGCAGATTTCAAAATATATCGACTGTAACACTTGGTAAGGAATAAATATCAGTTGTATACATAAATATCTAGATAGTGAAACATGATCTTTAAGAACAGCAAAGAAAGACAACAATAAGGCATATAAAGACCTGTCTAGTAGGCAGTACAATATGTATATAAAGAGGGTGTTGTTATTATTCATAAAATGTCACACACCTGGACTGCGGGAGTTGAATGGACACATAGGTGGGAGGATACTGCACGGGAGCAGGTTAGTGGGGTACAGCGGGGCAGGGACCAGCGCGAAGACAACAGCACGTACCCCCACAGCCGTTTTTAATCTACAAAACGAACAATAACAGGGCACGACTGGGCAAAATATCTGTGTACAATAAGAACAAGTCAATATCCGAAATAGTTTTACCTTAAAGGACCTATATCTAAAGGCTTTGGAGGCTTTATCTCCAGCACAATCTTTTTGACCATAGTCCTTACGGAGCAGGAGAAACCAACACAGCTGCCCACTTTCCATACTCATATACACCAGATCCCTCCAACCCTGTTATTGAAGGTTGTCAGGAGAAATACAAAGGAATGACTTGACTACTGTAAAAAAGTACTTTTCCTTCTGTGTCAACCTACACATCTGTGCTGGTATAGAGAAGAACGGTAGACCAAAATTGTCAGTAAACACCCACAGTGGCATTTTGCAGCTTCCATTTTGGGCATACCTCTGTTCCCTGTACTCGAAGCACTTAGCGGTCTATCTCTAAAAGACTTCAAAATGAACACAACTTACACTCAACATTCACCACTCATTCTAAAAGGATTAATACACAGTTGCCTACTACAAGCTCTGCTTTATTGGTCATATCAATCACACATGGAAATAAAAGTCTAATGTTCATACTGTGACCTGTCATACTCATCTCCAATACATATTCATTTCCAATACTTCCCAGCAGTATATTCATGTTTTCCATATTCCCTGAGCACTCTTTCTGTAAGCTTTAAATGTATAAAATTGTTGCTTGCACAAAGTTATAAACCATGGGTGTCAATCTCCAGCCAATGGGCCAAACATGGCCCAGGGTGTAACTATATTTGGCCCACAAGATTGTTTATATTTGGCCAACAAGAAATGAATGGCACAGATGTGATTTTTTTTACATTTGTGTTATAGTATCATGCTTTACTTGTTTAAGTGTTTAGGATATACTTTTAGTTGTTTCCATATGAAAATGTTTATCATATCTGATTTGAAAAGACTTCCTCAAATTGTAAAAAATGTTTTCAATAAATATCAATGTTGGCCTGTGACTTTGTTAAAGTTTTTAATTTTGGCCCACTGTGTGTTTGAGTTTAAAACCCCTGTTATATTATGTGATGTGGCTAGTGATTGGTAAATGGCTCAAAACTCAAATAGTGAAAGCATTAGGTACCCTCTTCACTCCTGATGCTTCAACAGAGCAGAAGAAAAGCAAAGGTGAGCACATGCTGCTAAGAGCGGGAAGACTCACTGAACTATATGACATGTACAGCGACCAAAAAGTTTTTGTATACTATTGTAATAATTTTACATGCAGAAGTGTCAGCTGAAGTTGTGGAAAGAACCCCATTAGAACAAAATGTTAGTTTGTTAGTAATGTTAGAGACATTGGTCTCTAAAGGTGTCCATCCATGACTCGTTTTTTAAATCCACAGCTCGATTTTTAATAGATTCAAGCACAATCTAGCAATGTGCCCGTTTACAGTGCACAGTGCTTGAATGTCATTCCTTTGGATGGGGAGCACTAAATTGGTGCACCTGGATTCTCGTCCAATAGACAGGTGCCTAAGCAAAGCCTGGCGATGTCATCATGACATCACCACACTGTCCTCGAATGGGTCATCTGTCAAGTGCCCGTCAGGCTGTGGATGAACACCTTTAGAACTTGAGGAGCATAGTCATTAGCTCCAGTGAACTAAGAAATAGGTAGATGTAGCTAGAAGTAGGGTAGAGATAGCCACAACCTAGTGGAGTCCCTGAGCTTCAAGTAGATGATTTGTTTCCATACAAACAGCAGTAGGTTAGTCAGTTTTTCACATGGTTGTCAATCTTTCTGATTGACAACAAAACCTTAGACTTAAGTATTATCCCATTTTATTTTTTAACTGTCAAAGGAAGCTAGGTACTGCATGATATCAAACTCACAAAACCATTTCAAATCCTGGCTGTTTATTAATAAACATGAATTAATAATCTCATCATATGCACACTATAAGGAAAAGAATGTGAAAGGTCCTCATACCTTCTTTCCATGAGCCGCTCCCATGCTACGAGGGACAGGAAATCTAACTTCCCCCCCTTGGTTAAGGTCTCAGATCCTCACAATTAGACTTTCTGAGTGCTGGCACTTTGCACAGAGCGTATTGTTCACCACAACTCCAGAAAGGCACAAGCTTCATGAAGAACACACAGCCGCTGGCACAATGACAGGTCCAGTGTATTATACCCAACTGGAGGGAGAAATCAGCAGCATCTTAAAGGGAATTTTCACTTGTCTTTTGCCATAAGAGGAAGCAATCTTTCCTTTGGTGAAGTGTTCTTGCCATGCACAATAGTACCTTTCATGCATTCTCGGCTGTTAAGCTGGGCTCCTGATTCAGAAAAGCTGGACAAGATTAGAGTAATTACTCCTGACAGGCCAACATGTCACTGAATGCCAAGCAGTTTTGTAAGAGATTCAGGAAGAATTTGTAGAAGAAGCTGGGCTCCGGAGGGTTTCACCTGAACTTAAAGATAATAAAATAAAAGCTAATGTCCTCTGATCCTCACTACAAAATATGACCTATGGACCTTTTTTTTTTAAAGATGATATATTATTATATATTGTATTTTTTCCTCTTAGTATTGCAAATGTGCTAATAGTGCTCTTACAGGAAGGCTATGGTAGATTTGCAGCGCAAGCACAGTATACACTACTAAACAGGAGACACAATATATATTTAGCAAGCAAACATGGCTAACTAATGAGGAGGGAGTTGAATCCTGACTTTATGTTTCCTGATTTGTTTTAGGTCAGCAATTTTACTTATTGCTTATACTTAAGCAATATTAATTCTGCACTGGGGTTCCCTAGATAAAAGGCTCAAAGGAGGCACCCATCATAACTCAAGTATTTTTTAATTTAAGGCAGGTAGAACATCAAGTGCAAACATTGACTAATAACATGACACTCCCGTCACTTCTTCAGGATGTGTGGTTACAAAAAAGTCCATCAATTGAATATATATTCATACATTATTATTTATGTTTGTGTTAGTAAGTATGTATTATTGTATGTAATGCATTGGGTTAGTGGAGTTTATCTGTTGCAATATAATAATAAATAATGATTATTGATTGTGTGTCTTTCTTTTTTCCGAGTAGGGAATGTGTTAAAAAAAAAAAAAAAATATATATATATATATTTATGAAAATATATCCATAAAATGATACATGATATAAAAGATCTGAAGGGTTGGACTTTGAAAGAATACAATTCATCTACACAAATAAATAAATAGATAAAGGGATCCGAAACATTTATGCATAAAAATATACGGCCAATATTTAAATAAAAATATTGAAATATATAAAATATAATTACATGTACGTAAATATATAAAAGAGAAGATTTAGAATACAAATAGATGTATAGATAAATAAATAATTTGGTGTTTATATGTCTATAAAAAGGGTAATATTATATATATATATCTATATATTTTTTTCTTCTTCTTTTATGAGAATTTCTAAATTAATAAAAAATATTAATAATAATACATTATAAATGAGCAGGGCTTTCATAGACATACAATGATCAGTGCTGATGCCAGTTATACATAATTACACATAAGAAAGTAATAAACAAATAGGGTAAGCAAAGATCTTGCAGTTCAAGTATGTAACACATTTTCAAGAACTTACCTTACTTAAACAATAGAATTGGTAGGACTGCTATTACCTAACATTTGCTAAGGGTTTATAAGCAACTGCAGCCCCAATATTTGTCATTGGAAAAGTCATTGGAAAAGATAAGTTGTTATAAGAACATTTTCATTTACTTCTGAAATGACAGGTTCTAATGAAGATATCATTCTTTCTAAAAGTTTAAGGTTTTTGGGAGTTATTGGTTTATTGAGACTAGACTTACAGTATTATACATACTACTTACAGTATTGTTTTATACACCAGAGCGTTCGATCCACAACAATTTTTTTGCCTTTTTCTACTCTGCTTGCTGGAGCTCTGTGCTCCGACTGATGGAGCAGGAGTTAAGGAGATGGGGAAGCTCTCTGGCCGCTTCCCTGCCTTCAGTCCTGACAGAAGATCGTTATGTAAACTAGGCAGCTTTAGCCCAACTCACATGAGATGGAAGAGACGAAGATGCACTGTGTGTGAGTTGGGCTCAAGCTGCCCGGCTCACAGACAGTAACACAGAGCTGTAGGAAGGACTGGTTCATTACACAGTGCCCCGGTTGTGTATGTGAGTTTATTGAGTGCATTGTTTAATGTCAGCGGGGCTCTATGGGTGGATCTTCCAGCTCATTGTCGAGAGAGTGAAGGCCCGAGATTCCGCATCTGACCTTCGCACCTGAGATGGAGGCATTTACCCCCCCCCCCCCAATTTTGCATCTTATAGTGTGAAATACAGTATTTCATGTTTTGTGCATTTTGTATGTTTCTATATGTGTCTCACCAACACCTAATTGATCAGCAGGTTGCCAAAATGTCCATATGGTTTATATTCATTAGGTTATTTATGGATTTAGATAGTGAATCCAGGTTCAGTAATAATTTTGTAGAGCTACTGGGAGAAAGAAAAAAATCTGTATAATTGTATTGGTTGCATAACTGTGGATTTGAAACTCTATATTTGGGATCGCTTGAGAGGACCAAACACTCCATCCATCTGCCAGGCCAAGAACTGAAGGTTATTTAGGGGATCTTGGCCGATCTTAATAGAGCAGCCTTGGGTGGAAAAAGACAACCTACAAAGTGTGTGCAGGGCAGAGCAAATTCAGGTACAAGAGTCTTGTATTGTAAGTAATGCAGAAAGGCTCATTTTTTAAACAATGTGATTAACCATCCTACAGTAAAATTCATAAATATTTTGGACAGAGACAACTAATGACCTGAATTCAGTGGGTTAAAAAAAAGATTTCATACAAATGTGACGAAATAAAGCCTTTTAACTCAATTACTTCATTTCAGGGGCTCAAAAGAAATTAGACAATTGACCCAGGTGGTATTTTGTGGATTGGTGTGGGCAGAGACGTTTCTAGCATTTTGGGGGCCCTTCTCAAAATTTGGGCCTGGAGCCCACTCTTGCTAGATGCTGTTGAGCGGGGGAAAGCATGTGCTACCAGAATATTTGTTATAGTGGGTGGAAGGGGAATGTGGATGCTACCAGAAAGGTTGTAGAGTGGGGGATTGGTGCTACCAGAAAAGTTGTTGAGTAGGGGGTGAATGCTAGCAGAAAAGTTGTGGAATGGGGTGCTAGCAAATGTCTATGGGGGAATTTCGCAATTCCTGTGTGGGCAATTCCTTTGTTAAGTGAAGTAAATAAAAAGTCTGGAATTTATTTGGGGGGGGGGTTGCTTGCATTTGGAAGAACAGACATCAAAGTAACTCTCTGTTACGCCCCCACAGGGATAATGGCAGTAGTAACCAACGGCAGAGGGAGGAGTCTGT
>CM070037.1:102515663-102534807 GCA_036250615.1 Ptychadena robeensis | reverse complement strand
TTGGGGGGGGGGGGGTGTTTGGGGCTAAGTAGATCTAAAATTGTAACAAAGATACTTTGGTGAACGAACAAACTTGTCTTGTTTCTCAATGGTTGGGCGGACAAGAAGCTCCTTGGTTGTAAAAGGTTACACTGGCCTAAACTTCATTTCTGTAACTTTATAAGAGTAATGCTGTCCCTTGCCGCTCTGCCAGTTGACTCCATCTCCATAACTGTCATGTTTTCCTCTCAAATACAGCCCATTGAGATTGGAGACGTGACATCCTCTATACCACCAAGCACCTTTATATTTTGCTGCACAGTTACTGCTGTATTCATCGTTATCCCTGTCTTTTGTGGAAAAGGGAAGGTTGTTATGATATCCAAGACCATCGCCTGCAAATGAAAAAAAATAACGGTACATATAAACTTCAATACAATATGCAATACTTTATGAATCATAATCTTTTGTGTAAAAAGGTTCAGTTGTTTGAATATGAAAAAAGAAAAAAAACACATTTGGTTTCCAAAGACTTACCGGCACTTCCTCCACTATAATCCCCAATCTTCAGCCTGTAATTGTCCTCTTCTCCGGAAATGGCAAATGAAGCAAAAGTAGCAAAAGTGAAATTAGCTTCAAAATCAATCAGGTCAACCCGAAATTCATTAGTACCTGCAGATTAATACATAAATAAAAGAACAGATGGTCAGCTATAGCAAATATAATTATCTTCAATAAAAGAGTGTGAGTTATTTTAGCGTTTTCACTAGATTTCTGCTTCATGAAACTTTCAGGAAAGCACAGTCCACCTGTACAATCAACCTTTGGTTCATTTAAGTGGAGGGCAGTTTCAAAGAGGCAATAATATGGAGATAACTCAGATTTACCTTCAGATTAAGGACACTTGACCTGCTGAACAGAAGACCCACCTTAGCCAGCTGGAGCTGCAGCAAATGTGATGCAACTGTTAGCATTGACGCTGTGATACGTTTGAACTTGTTTCACTTACCATACCACATGATTTAATATGTAAATGAGTTGTCTTGTTGTAAGGATAACATGTATACATTCATGAAGTTTTGATATACATACATTGTAAACATCTAGCAATGGTGTTGGTATATTGTGATGCACAATATGTTCTAATTTTACATTGTATGCCTTATAGAGTTCATCCTCCCAGAGGAAGTCCATGGGGGTGAAACATGTTGTGGAAAATGATACAAGATTCTCTACTGCTGCTAATCGTCTAGTATTTGTCAACACAAAATCATGCGGTATCTTAATTGTGTAATATCTAGAAACATGAGTATGTTTTAATTTTTTTTATGAATTAATTATCAATAAAGACCTTCTTTTAACACAAAACTATTGGTAAGAGGACACAATGGTGCACCTAAAGCCCTTTAGGGTTATTGTCAAAGTTTACACTTTGGTTTGATTCATTGTTTCGCTTATGCTTTAAGCAAGTATATGATAAATAAAAGCATACAGATACTTACCTTTTGCCTCAAAATTCCTCTACTTCATTTATCCCATGATATGTAGAAAATAAGATGCAACTAGTTTCTAAGGTTTGAATTTCTAATTTGGGATGTTGGCAAACATTTACTCATCTCACATTAGTATACATTGTGAATAATTTGTCTATATTGCAAAACTCACAAACTCAGCTAGTCAATATTTCGGGTAAATCTTCTAAACCATCTCTAGGGGTAGCCATTCATAATTCAATTTTATCATTAGAATGACGTAAAAAAATAGCTTGTTTCTGTTGATCTGATGGAAATCAAATACTGATTAGGTGTTTAGATCGACCAAAAGTGGTCGAAATCAAACATAAAATTGATCTAGCCTTGATCAGGCATGTTGGTAAATTTCAGCCGATTGTACAAGTATCTGATGGGGTTTGTATCCGATCCCCAACCTTTTACGTAATAACTAAACAAATGATTAAATATTATTAAATATAATGAATCTAGGGGACATATTGAAATCATACCCAATAACTAATTAAAAAAATTAACTTTAAAAATACCCCTCTAAACTTTTATTTAATTTGTAAATTAATAAATTAGGGATTTACTAATTCTATTAATTATATATATATATATATATATATATATATATATATATATATAAACATGTATATGTAGTGCTTGTCCAATGCTGTGCTATTTTGTTCATTTCATTTCTTCATAAATTTTTAAAATATAACGTCATTATGTTATTACGTATAACGTTTGAATTTTTGGGGCTTTGGAAAGGGTTGGTTAACAATTAATTGCACTGTGTGGTAATACACAAGATTAATGTTACATTGACAGCCAGTCTTGCAATTGCACAGTTCATTGGATTTAACATAGATTTAGCAAAAATGCATGTGTGCATGTATGTGTGCATAGGTCACTTGTCATGATCAGCAGCGGATTAGGGTGGATTGCTGTCAGAAATTCCTGACAGCAGGCGGGGTGACTTCTCCAAGATCGCCCCTGTCACGCCGAAGAGTGACATCATACAGCCCCAAGGGCACTTGGGGCATCTGTCCCAAATGCCCTTGTGGCTGTATGACACCACGCCTGCCCAGTCCCTCGGGATTGTGACATTATTGCAACAAACATTCCAAGCAAGTTCTTTCTCCTTGGGAGGACTGGTTGCTATGGTTACTTAATATATTCATAGCAGCTTCCTCTTGTGGCCAAGCTTAAAATTGCCAGCATCTCAGGGATAAACCCAGGAAGAATGGAGGGCGTTGGCTTCTTTTTGCCACTACTAAAGATGCTGGTGCCAAAAGTGACGGAAGTATGTATGTATGTATGTAAGCATGTTCTTTTATGGATTGTGGGACAGTTTTCCCAGATTGACTGCTGACAAGTAGGTAATATGTCTATGTAATATGTGTGTTTTTTTTAAATTTTGAGTTTAGAACCACTCTAAAATTTAGAATGTAAGAGTGAACATATCAATTACCAGATGATGTCAGCATGTGGATGTTATCGTTTCCCAGCCAGAATTCACTCAGCTGGTTGCTAAACCCTCTCTTGTAATCCTTCCAATCTCTTAGAAAATTCACAGTGCCGCCCTACCGTCTCTGGAAAACCTAAAGGGTTCAAATATATGAAAGGGTAAAATGATGATACAGGTTAATTTTCATTGCAGGACAAACACACAAGACTCTTTAAGCTGCATTGTTAACAGATTTAAGATTAATCTCCAGCATATTTTTAAAATAATAAACCACTTATTCGGATGTACACTTAGTGATTGTGTAACTACTTCACATCTATTTATCCACCACTGACTTTGGTATTCTGATTCTCCTCCTTTAATACTTGTAATTGTATACAGCTCAGATTGCAGCACAACTTTTCTCACTCAAGTGCAGTCAGTATATACAGTCCTGGTCAAAAGTTTTGAGAATGACACAAATATTTGAAATTCGAAAAGTTGCTGCTTAAGTTTTTATAATAGCAATTTGCATATATTACAGAATGTTATGAAGAGTGTTCAGATGAATTGCATAATCCTTCTTTGCCATTAATATTAGCAAAATCCCAAACAAACCTTTCCACTGCATTTCATTGCTGTTCTTGTTAAGAAAGCTTCAGGGTGTCCAAGAAAGTCCAGCAAGGGCCAGGATCGTCTCCTAAAGAGGATTCAGCTGCGGGATCGGAGTGCCACCAGTGCAGAGGCTGCTCAGGAATGGCAGCAGGCAGGTGTGAACGCATCTGCACGCACAGTGAGGCGAAGACTTTTGGAAGATGGCCTGGTGTCAAGAAGGGCAGCAAAGAAGCCAAAAAAAAACATCAGGGACAGATTGATCTTCTGCAGAAAGTATGGTGAATGGACTGCTGAGGACTGGGGCAAAGTCATATTCTCCAATGAAGCCCCTTTATGACTGTTTGGGATATCTGGAAAAGGGATTGTCCGGAGAAGAGAAGGTGAGCGCTACCATCAGTCCTGTGTCATGCCAACAGTAAAGTATCCTGAGACCATTCATGTGTGGGGTTGCTTCTCATCCAAGGGAGTGGGCTCACTCACAATTTTGGCCCAAAATACAGCCATGAATAAAGAATGGTGCCAAAACACCCTCCAACAGCAACTTCATCCAACAACAGTATGGTGAAGAACAATGCATTTTCCAGCACGATGGAGCCCATGCCATAAGGCAAAAGTGATAACTAAGTGGCTCAACCAAAACGTTGAAATTTTGGGTCCATGGCCTGGAAACTCCCCAGATCTTAATCCCATTGAGAACTTGTGGTCATTCCTCAAGAGGCGGGTGGACAAACAAAAACCAACTAATTCTGACAAACTCAAAGAAGTGATTATGAAAGAATGGGTTGCTATGAGTCAGGATTTGGCCCAAAAGTTGATTGAGAGCATGCCCAGTCGAATTGCAGAGGTCCTGAAAAAGAAGGGCCAACACTGCAAATACTGACTTTTGGCTTAAATCTCATGTAATTGTCAATAAAAGCCTTTGAAACATATGTGCTTATAATTATATTTCATATACATATACATCACAGAAACAACTGCAACAAAGACCTAAAAGCAGTTTAGCAGCAAACTTTGTGAAAACTAATATTTGTGTCATTTTCAAAACTTTTGGCCAGGACTGTAGAGAGCATTCATAATATCTGTAAAGCACTTCTTCTTAAAACAAAAGATATTTACAAGGCCCAATCCATCACATAAAAGGTTTAGGTAAAAACCCTTGTTTCTGGACAGTGGGCGGAATCATGCAAATGATTCCTTTACGCCCCATTAACCAAACGGACATCCAGAGCCGCTGGTGTACAGTGCAAATATAGCCTTATGGTACAGAGCCATTTATTCCAAACTGCATACAGCTGGCTCAGGCTCATTGGCCATCATCAGTGCAGTGCATGGAAACCATGGCTTTATGGAGTAGGGCTTGATGTCCTGAAACGAGGGCTCCACCTAAACTTTTAGGATTTTTGATGGATTGGGCCATGTAAATACCTTCTGTTTTAAGAAGGCTTGATTGTGCTATGCACTGCTCGAGTTGAGGGCTTTTTGATTTCTTTAATCCCTTCTCACCATAACTTTCATGGTTGCTGCTTTTCTACATTGCAAACAAGATGTCTGGCAGCCTCTAGTGGCCATAAGTGTAACAGCAGTGTGAAAGTCTGGGATATATAGAATTTGATCATGGCAAATGACACTGACGAGGGCAGGGCTAGTAAGTATATTCTTTTTAGGATATTTGAGGGACTTTTAATTGTGACATATCTTTTTCGGTTACTGACTAGTTGCGCTTTAAACAATCAATCAGATAAGTTTCCACATGCATGGACAGCTGAACTGACAAGCAAATTGATTTTTGCTGAACATGTGTCGTATGTATGTTGTTTGTTGTATATGTTATTATTATATTATTTTTCCTGATCTTTCTTGTATTAAACCGGTAACATTTCACTTACAATCCATCCTCCGCCTGCTGTATCCATGTCACAGAAAACCATAAGTGGCTTCACACCATCTGGATATATTGTGTACCAGCCACTGAGATAAGAACCCAGACTGAGAAGCTCTTTGCAGTTTCGGGCAACTGGAAAGAAAAAAAAAACATCCTGTCTGAGTTAATGTTGCTTAAATTAAGAAAATTGTGTAAGAGAATAAAAAGTTTTTAAATGTAAGTTAGTTAAAAAAAAAATATTTTCTAAAACCAATTTTATAGAAAAAAGTGTGTATAGAATCATAGAGGATATTTTAAACCAAAATCAGTTTTGTTGTTCTTTGCTGTCTCTGTTTTGTTGGGGAGATTTCCTTTCACTTCCTCTCTGTAACATACAGGAGCAGGAAGTAAGAGAAATTATTGCGTAAAAATGACAGGGGTCACCAATATAAACATTGAGGGTAGAAACTTGTTGTAAACATATATGAGAGGGATATGTATATATACAGTATAATGTAAATGTTCTACTATAATTTATTTGTGATTACAAATCACATATGACAGCAATTTGTGCTGGCAAGGAAATTTTCACATCCAGTGTCTGCTGCTATGAATCCATAAGCCTTCTGTATCTTCACTATGGGTGTGAATGCAGAGTCCTCAGGGACCTCTTTTGCTGGCATGATGCTTGAACTATAAATTGCTGTAAAATTAGAGAACTAGCAATCCCATAGAAAATAACCTATTTTTTGTGATGGAGACACATCAGCTGGGGCTGTTTGCGGACAGTCGAATCGAACTTCTGCAAATACCCACCATTTGCATGTTCGCGGCAAACCTCCATTGACTTTAATGGAGAGCCAACCTTCAGGTTATATTTGTAGCCAAAATACCAATATAAAAAGTTAAAAGGGTGCAGCCACCTGGACAGTGTCATGCCACAGAGGGATCAATGGCTAAACTTCTCCAAAATATGGGTTTAAAATGCTGTTTTATTTCAGGTAATTTAGTCAGATCTCTCTGCAATGCATAATACAGCATACCCCACCCCCAGAGAAGGACTTGGCTCAATAGTGATGAACTGCATTTAACAAAACACCTAACCTTAACCCCCCCCCCCCCCCTATACATGCTTAGATTTTCGTGATTGGTCAGCCGAAAAATGGGTGCCGATCTTAAGTGTAAAGAGCCTAAATCGGCAGCCAAATCGATCTTAAGCTAGCCGTACACGTGTCGGATTCCATGGCCCAATCGATTCATCATCGATCGATTCCGGCGATTCTGCCGGGAATCGCAGGTGTGATCAATCGGCCAATTATAGTATCCATCGCAGCTACCACCTTGTCCACGGATTCCGGGACGGATCCGTGTTCCGATTTTCCACCTCACAAATGGCAACTCCCCCCGATCCGGACAGAATCTCGATGAGAAAGACCAACATGTTGGTTCTCCGTGCGATCCGATTCTGAGCCCTGATCAATCGGACGTGAACGATCGGACCAGGTGGGCTGCATGCGATTCCGGCACCGATCGTTTGGCGTGCACGCCCGGAATCGATCGTGCCGGAATCCGGTGTAATCCGACACGTGTATGGGGGCCTTAAGCCATTACGGGACATGTCCGTAATGCTTAGATCGGTCTGATACTTTAGGAGGGACACAGTAACCCCGTCAAAAGTATGGGTGTCTCCTCAGCTCAGAACTCAGGGCTGAGGAATCAGCTGTCTGCCTGCTTCTGAAGGGGGAAAGGCTACCTTCACTTTCCCTTCGCTCTAGGCTGACACACAGCACAGCTAGCATGCTGTCTGCCGGGTCTCCCTAGTAGTGTTGAGCTCGAATATTCGAATGCCGAATATTTTTCGCGAATAACGGCAATTCGAGAATTCACCAATATCTCGAATATCTCGGCGGATATTCGCAATTCCGAATATTCGCAATATGGGCATGTATTGCGAAAATAATATTCGCATTGCAAAAATAAACATAGCATTGTGACCATTCATTTTAAAGATTTTCGCGATGCGAATATGGTTTTCGCAATCCATGGTATTACCGCGAATATTCGAATTTCCGAATATACAATCGAATATTAGTAGAATTATTCTGGAAATATCACGAATTCGAATATTGCCTATGCTGCTCATCACTACTCCCTAGCTGATGACACAAGCAACCAGACCCGCCGGACAGCGCTGGCACACAAAGGGTGCTGGGCCGATAATGACCCAATGTTTCGACCGATTATGACGCGAATGTTCGTCCGCGAACTGCGCATGCTATGTTCGCCGTGAACTGTCCGCCGGGCGAACTGTTTGGCATTACAGTTTTTGTTAGCGAGATACTGCTAGGAGGATCACTACTACAGAATCATGAAGGGGGTCTGCCTCAGGTCAGAGTCCATTCCCAATTCCAAACTCCAGAGTCTTATTATTTGTAGACATTGGGAGACTATGCAGTGATCCTTCATGTTTGCTCATTCTTGTCCTCTAACCAGGGCAGGAAGAGAAGATATCAGAACTGCAGCAGGTAGACAAGATATCCTGTATTAGGATGTTCATTTTGGTAAAACCGTGTGTATGGAAACTTATTTGCTGTGACTCACCATAGCCTTGGTTTGCCCTTGGAGTACCCACGTCTCCTTTATCTCCTGGGGAGATAAACTGGAATCAGTTGGGTTTAGACATTTTTGATGCTGAATTAGTATTTAGAAATAATTTATTTATCAAAGTTAATTATTTCTAATAAACAAATTGTCTACGATTGAAACATAATGTTGTTCGGTTTAAATGAAAGCTATAACTAGAGACAGTGCAAGTTCTACAAGACTGAGAGTGCAAGTTCTACAAGATCTTTATCATAAAAACAGAGATTTCTCGGCAGAGATTTCACTGAAAGTACACTTTGTGCAATCTGTGTGTAGCAGTGGCTGTAGATGCGGTTAGGAAATATAGTGTGATTTCTGCTGACAGATAGTGATTACCATATTCTTGGAGTCTATGCTGATGTGAGGTCAATCATAATGCACTACTGAGATCCTATTGTCCATATGAAAGGAAACAGCACTTGTAAGATTTATGGTTATGGACAAGAATATTATTAATGTATACGTATGTCAGAAACATAATATCTGTAGATTGTGGATTAAAACTGGTTAGGCCAGACAGTTGAAAAGGGTTTAGAAATGTCTCCGCTTGTCCACTTACCAAATTAGCATCTCCAGCCCAAGGGAAAAGGCTGGTAAGTTGTCCGGGAGGAGCAAAGCAAGGCCTCAGAGCAAATGTTCAGATAATAAGCCCCTATTGATCCCCTGAGCATAGGGAACTGGGTGGGAACCTAATCTAAGATCCTCCAATTAGATCAAGTTTACTCCCCTTGGGATGTAGGGACACGCCTTATGTTGTGGGTAGAAACCTGAGAATAAAGGTAGGAAACATTGGGGCAACCGGAGAGGCCGGAGGCAGATTGGAGGAAGGGAACCAAGAGGGCAGATCAGAGGGGTCTATCTGGACCTTAGGACAGTCTCTGAGTAATCTTGTACCTGACTGTAATAGTTTCACATACTGTTCTGTGTTTTATGTATCTTTTTACGGCATCTGTAATATTGTACACAATATATGTTTTTATAAGCAATTGTTGTGTGTTTCTTCTTTGCTTTGCGGAAAGGCTCTGTGTGCCTGCAGCTTTGTAGAAATGCTGCAGGCACACAGAGAGCCAGCGGTTGCGCCTGATTCCAGCACGGGCGCAGTTTGATTCACGATCTGACTGCAGCAGTACTTGCTTCAGGCATAATGCTAGGGAGGTTAAACCAGCCATAGACGCTATGCTTGGTGGGCGTTTATCGAACAATCGGCCGCAGCATGATGACATCATCATGCCATGGTCAATCGTTTGAAATACACCATTTACGATTTGACAACCAATACTTTGGATGAGGACCCTTGTCCCCATTCAAAGTACTGGCGATCAACCAGAGAAAAATATTTGTTCTCTGGCTGATCAAAGTTTTGTGCATGCGCATGGTGATCATTCGCAAAATCAGCCGCAGATTGAAGCGCTATGGCCGGCTTTAGAGGTACAGAATTTTTTTTTTTTATAAGTTTACACTTGTTTTCTTTTCTTTTGATTTGAATTGGATAAAACATTTACCCAATTCAATCAAAATAAAAACAAATGTGAAAAAATGAAAAAAAAAATCTTACAAATTTTTTTTTTTCTGTAATCTCCCGCCCGGTGGATGACGTCATCGGCACACGAGCGAAGATCCCGGAAATAGCCGAAGACCTCGGCTATTTCCGGATCTGCTCGGGTGCAGCCGGAGATGATCCCACTAGCAGAAACGGTCAGCGCGAGCGTTTCTGCTAGCGGGATCCACTTTGAACTGGATTATAGAAAGACATTTATCTCATCCAGCTCAAAAGTAAAAAAAAAAAGATTTAAAAAAAGAAAAAAATATATTTTTTTTCTTTAAGACCGGGTCCCGCCTCCGTGACGTCACATGTCACTCCGGGACCCGGAATAAGCCGGCGACGGAGGGAGAAGAGGAGAAGATGGCGGCGGCGGAGCAGGTGAGCTCCCACAATGTGCCCGAACCCAGTTCGGGCGTATCGATAATTGCAGCGCCCCTTTGCCCGAACTGGGTTCGGGCATATCGCTAGGGAAGTTAATATATCATCATATCCTGATGAGATGTGATTATTATTTTCCATAATAATAATTTTCTTACACACTCAGTTTTGAAATATTTAAAATTTACAAATAGTATTGTTAGTTTTTGTATGTGGTGTTAAAATCAATATAAGACTGAAGATTTATATTTAAATCGCACAAATCTGAGATCAATTGTGTAAATGTTGACCTGTATATGTGTAGTGAAGTGGTTTTACTGTATATATAGCTAATGTATATGTGTATATTGCACAGACCATGACAACCTGTATATTTGTGTGTATAGCTTAAGAAATGTATCTATTTGCTTAAGCAGCTGCTGAGAGAATTCCAGAAGATGAGGTCATGCTCTTTCCCTCTATTTTGGTTTAGTTATCTGCCCAGTAACTGGCTATGTCCCTCCTCTGAGCAGAGGGTATATATTCTTGATTTGATTTGCCTTTTGCCAGTGCTCTGCTAGGAGCTGGATGGTCCTCTTCTCTCTCTGGGTCCTCCACCACCGGTTTTGCAAATAACAGAGATTCCCTTTGGACCAAGGTGGTCTCTTTCTCATCTTGCCCGAGCGGATTCCAAGGAGGTGCTGTACCTGGCAAGGGTGAGAAGAAACTTACCTCCTCTCTCTGACTGGACTGCTTGTTCTACTTCATTCTGGGTAAGAACCATCAGCCCCTTTACACCTCTCAGCAAGCTGGTAGTTACCGTTGGCAACATAGCTCCTACATTTTAACCCCATCTCTACCTTATGGGTGATGGCATATGTGACTGTATATATTCCCTGTAGTAAAAGGTTGACCCCTACCAGCTCATTTAATGTTTGAAAGACGTGAATGAGAGTAATTCTGAGCATAGGCATCCTCAAAAGAACCTGGTTGCTCCGGCACAGTTATCCCGGGCAATTCTACATATGTCTATCTTTAGTAAATTAACCTGTGAGCTGGCAATATGAACTGACTATAGGCTACTGTGCATGTCTATCAATGCTCCCACTGGTGTAATCCGGTATCATTTACAGGAAAGTACAAGAAAGGAAAGCAGCATAAGGAAGACTGGTAGTAATACCCAACAGAGTTGAAAGGACTGAAAATTCTTCAGTCACCTCTAGCCATTGACTTTCATTTCACCATAATTGTGGATCTGTGGAAGAAATGTGGACAAAGAAAAAAACCCTCTGTTGGCTTTTGGTGTTGGCAAAGTCAATCAGAATACATAGGAATGTCATACCTGGACAACTGGCTGGGTGTCATTAGGAATGATTCTTTAGTTTCCAATAATGGTGTCATATAAAATGCAGGAATTCTAGACAGCAGAAAATAAGAAGTCCTTACCTTTTTGTCCTCTAACTCCAGGAACACCAATCATCCCTGTATAAAAAATGGAATAAAAAATAAGGTTGAAATAAAAATTTAGCTCACACCTAGATCATGTGTTCTTTACAAAACAAAAACTATATCTTTTCAATTGTGTCTATTAACATGTGAGCTGCCATCTTTGTTTAGCTTATTAACTTCCTTCTCCTAAGGTGTATATTCGATAAATATCCGACATTCAAGAATTCACAATATTTCGCGAATGTGCGCTCTGATATTCGCAATGGCGGATATTCATCATATTATGCTTCAATATTGTTTAACAGAATACATTGCACATATTTGTGTGCATTGCAAATGGATATGCGCAATACACACATCATTTGTGCTGGCTGTGGAAGAGAAGCTGTAAAGCTGGTTCGTGAATCTTATCCGCGAATAAGTGGGAACAGCCATGTGTAATGTAAGGCACTAGAATACAGTTGAATCGAATTTTATGAATTTCGAATGTTCAGTCAGTCGATCGGCCAAAAAATCTGGAGGAAATCTAAAGCTTTAAGGGACGAAATTGGGTGCCAAATCGATCTAAGCCATTATGGACATGTCTGTAATTCTTGGTTTAAATACTTTGAGTGGGGAACAGCTTCCCCTTCCAAAGTACGGGTATGTGTTCTGGCCGAGGGAGTCCAGCAATGGACTCTGTAAGCCCCCGACAGAGCCAAGAACACATAACACAGAGCTCTCCCTCCGAAGCTGAAGCGGGAGGCGTGCAAGTGGCTACACCTCCTCCCTCTCCCAGAGCTGGCAAGCCGGTCCCTAAATGCTGACTGTCGGGCCCCACTAGCTGCTCAGGTCCTGACAGCCGCCGAGCAGCTAGGGGGACCCGACGGACATACCCTGCGCTGGCACACAAAGGGTGCCGGACAATTTTGATGCAATGACGTCATCATGCACGGTCAATCGCCCAAAAAATCGGGTCACAATCTAAACGTTTATGGGGGGCTTAAGGTGTACTTACAGTAGCTGTATACTACTATTTAAACCCTCAACTAATTTTAAACATAAGAACATCTAGGATGCAGTTTAAATTGTTATAGAAATTGTGAGAAGAAGTAGAAGAAGAAAAGATGTCTAAGGAAAAAAATGCTAAATGTTTTGGTTTGTGTATTTCTTAAAACTAAGCAGAAGAAAGATCAAACCCAACTTCCAGAAGAAGCAGAAACCAACACGGTCTCTCAAAAGGTTCCTTGTCATCCTTGACCTTGAGACATAAAATCACAGAATGTCTTCCAAAACAAGAGTTTTGCCAGATGGAATCAAACTTATTTTAGTACAATGGAAGAAAGCTAAAAGAAGCACATGTTAAGTCATACCTGGTGGCCCAGCAGGTCCAACTTTCCCAGGTTCTCCTTTTGCACCTGAAAGGTAAAAAGTAATAATATTCATTTTTTTTTCATATTCGACGAATATCCATCATTCGAGAATTCGCAATATTTCGCGAATGGTGGATATTTGTCATATTATGCTTCAACATTGTTTACCGGCATACATCACACACAAATGTGCGTATTGCGAATGGATACACGCAATACGTAGTGTTCGTACTGGCTAAGATCACAGAATGAAGAAGAGACGCTGTTAAGCTGCATTGTGAATCTTTGCGAATCATTGCGCACAGGCACGGGCAATGGAAGGCAATAGAATACAGACAAATCGAATTTTATGAATTTAGAATATTATATATTTGCTAAATTACGCGAATTCGAATATACCATATGCTGCTCAACACTAGTTGGCAATACACCAATTCCAATCCACCAACTCAGCCTGAGAGGCAGGAGGAATTTTATCCTAACCATACAAGTATGGAAAGGATAAATTTCCTGTTACGGATCTGCAAGAAGATTCCAAAATACAATCCCTCTGTAGATCTATTCTATATTTTGAGGGTCATTGTAACAAAAACTCTGTGGCCCCTGAGTATCGCATGGAATTATTCAAGCTATGGTTACCTACACACCTAAACCAAATGTATGAGGTAACGGGGAAAACGCAACCCAAAAATTTATGATAAGGAGGAATGTCTCTCCTTACTCATGAAACTGACAACGGGCCATTGGGATGTCACTCCGGACATCTTTGCTAAGTTCAAACCCACATGACATATACATGATGAGCCTTGGTCCATGTGTAGTCAGTTTGAAGCTATGTATAGGAGGGTGATGAAGGATCAAGGTATGGCTTTTCCACAGGGTATTATCTGTATGTTTGTAGAAAAGTTCACATACCTTGATATAGCAATTTGGCTGAGTGCAGCTAGGGAACTGTCTCTCACAGATGCGGCCAAGATTATTGAGCAGTATAGACAAGATATACTGCACAATAACAAGTCCATAAAGACAAGGGAACGTGTACCTGTATAAGTTCTCGATCTCAAGTTGAATGTATACAGCACATTACATCTAATTTAACTGTTCGCCCCACAGCCCCATCATTGGAAAAGACAGAAAGCATTTGATGCTATCTGTGTTTACAATATGGACACATAGAGCAGAATTGTCCAAATCGTACAAATCCTGAAAAAAATGGCAATAATAATGGTTTCAAGATGAAACCTGATTATGCCAAAACAGTGGGGGAACAGGTTGAGAAAAATCTGGGATATTCACAAGAGCAGACACTAAAGCAGCGTATGGCGGTTGTGAATACCCCAACCCTTACATTAGGTGGAGTGGAATCTACACCAAATGTTCTGCGTTTATACGTATGGCAGTATGTACCTCACATGTAAAAATTGACTAAAGGTCAGGGGTCCCTAAAGATCTGGCACCACTATGTCCCATCATACTGGATTCTTCAAGGAGACCCCACAAAGGCCAGAATAAAAGACCAGGATGCAAAAATCCTGCTTGACACTGGTGCGGAAATCTCCATTACCAACATCGAACATGATTTACACCCCAACAGTCCACAGTGTGTGGTGATTGGATTTAATCTACAACAAGGGGGGGGGGCAGATTAGAGGAGGTCAGAAGACTGATTGGAGCTCAGGTGGACATACAAGGTTCTGACACTCCACCTCAATACCAATATTGCTTTCCGCCAGAAGCCACCCATTCAATAGTGGACACGATCCAGGACTTGAAAGCAAGGGGTGTGGTCATAGAGGATAACTCAAAATGTAACAGCCCTCTCTGGCCAATGAAGAAAAAGGACACCAATGCGTGGAGGCTCACAATAGACCTCTGGGTTCTTAATAAGTACACTCCAATGTCCGCTCCAGTGGTGGCACAGACTCCTGACATCATAGCCAGGGTAAGCGTCAAAAGTTGCGTATTCTCAACCAAAGATGTTGCCAATTGGTTCTTTTCCATAGAACTTGCTGAGAACTGCAGGTACAACTTTGCCTTCATGGTAGGGGACAAGCAGTAAATTTTGCAGTTTGCTCTACTCCCCCAGGGATTCCACAGTAGTCCCACAAATTTACACCAGGCATTGGCGACCGTACTGAGCGTGTTTTCACAGCTGGAATGTCTTCTTCAATATGTGGATGACTTATTGCACACACAGAAACCATGGAAGAACACTTGGGTCTGTTGAGGGAGCTGTTGGGTATGGGCAGCCATACACTATGCCGTCAAAATCACTGAGCATATTGTAGGCTTCAGACCCCTCACCTTGCAGACTCCACATTCTCTTTTGGTCGTTTTGCTCCGTGCTACACTTCCAGAGTCTTTCAACAGAGATTCAGGAGGTGGATCATGGATCTCAGTGGGCGGAATCTGAAGGTGAACCACATGGCCAAGTATGTTCTGTCGCAGTTGCTGAACCAGGCTGGAACCGAACATGACTTTGGGCAACCAGAGCAAATCAATGCGCCACAAGTGTTCAGGACAGTCACACTTTCAGAAGACAGAGTCATCTTTGTTGATGGTTCTAGATTCTACATGGATGGGTCTTATGTGACAGGGTTTGCTGTGCTTGATGAGACCACAGGTACTCAGTGTCTTCTCAAGTTGCCAGGTCACATGTCAGCACAGCCGGCAGAATTAGAGGCTATCAAGGAATGCGCATCAGAGAGGGGACGAACCCTTGATGCTGGGTAATAACAAGGCAGATAAGTTGGCCAAATTTGCAGCAGTGTATGGGTCCATGCATGAACCAGGCACTGAGCCATTAACCGCTTACCAGATTGCCGTAAGGTCAACAAATTTGAAAGATGGCGTAATTTGTATTTTGTATGGTGTAATTTGAGGCACACTCACCACAGCATCCCTGGTGAATACGACATGATACCAGTACTCAGCAACTTTCTCTTCCCTTGGTCCTGCAGCATCTGCAAGACTAAATCACCAACTGTGTAATTTGAGGCACACTCACCACAGCATCCCTGGTCAATACGACATGATACCAGTACTCAGCAACTTTCTCTTCCCTTGGTCCTGCAGCATCTGCAAGACTAAATCACCAACTGTTTGGGCACCTTGGTCATAAACTGTCTCTCCTGAAGGACAAATTATACTGGCCAGGAATGTCCAAAATGGTAGAGGAAAATATCCAACAGTGTCTGGTATGTGAACAGGTTAATCCAAGAGCACTAGCCCTAAAGCTGATGTTGCAGCAAGTTCCTCCTGCAGATGGCCTGTGGTCCCCAATCCAAATTGATTACATCGGACCTTTACCAGTAGGAAGTTGTAAGTCGTTACGCACTTGTGGTAGTGGATAGAGGCCATACCCACGGTCAACGATTCGGCTGCAACCACTGCCCGGTTCTTTGGAAACAGGGTCTGTAATTACAGCGCCGGAGGTGTGTACCCTTACCCGAACAAAAGGTGGCACGTACACACTCCCGGTGAGAGAATCAAAGACAGCCTCAGTCCCAGCCAGCATGATGATGCCAGGAGCGAGCCCCGCCAGATTTTTGTGCATCTATATCTTTATGACCATTGATGTGGATATATATGCATACAGATTGACTCTATAATGTATATGTTTTTTTTTAAAATAAATATTTAATTGTTCCAGTATAACGTATAGTCTTGTTGTAATTTATTGCTTGCACATCATTGTAGTTATGCTAGGAAGGTGTTAGGGCAACAAGTTGGTATCCTCAAGTGGACCCACTGGTAGATATTAAATAGGGATACCAGTTAGGAATAAGGCACATTTCCTTTAACAAAAATAAATGTAAAAAAAAAGTTCAAGTGCTGCAATTTTTTTTAAAGCCAAGTTCCATGGAGAGCTACATGACCCACTTAAAAAGATGAGAGAGGTGTGTAATTTTCATCATAGGTACACCTTTAATGATTTGAGGTGTCTGATTTTTAACACATTTATTTGCAAATTATGGGGGAACATATGTGTTTCCTCTAGAGCAATTATGTTTTGGGGCTGTCGCTGGGCACAACGGACTTTCAACTCCCTTCAAAGGTTTTCTATGGGGTTGAGATCTGTCTGGAGACTGTCTAGGCCACTCCAGGACTCTTTCATTGCGCGGGCGGTGTGTTTGGGGTCATTTTCATGCTGAAAGATCCAGCCGCATTTCATCTTCTATGCCTCTGCTGATGCAAGCAGGTTTTCATTTAAAATCTTACAATATATGGTCCCATTATTTCTTTCCTTTACACAGATCAGTTGTCCTGGTCACTTTGCAGAAAAACTGCCCAAAAGCATTTTGTTTCCACCCCCATGTTTCACAGTAGGTATGGTGTTCTTTGGATGCAACTCAGCATTCTTTCCCCTTCAAATACAACAAGTTGAGTTTTTACAAAGAAGTTCTACTTTGGTTTAACCTCCCTAGCGGTTGAGACGAACCCTGTTCGTTCGGTGAACAGGGTCCTCTCAACCGCACGGGAAGCCGGCGGCGGGGAGACCCTATGCCTCCCCGGAAAGCTGCAGCGATTGTCTACATAGACCTTCATGTCAATGGAGGAGCGCCGGCTTTCTCTCTCACACAGCTGTTGTCAGTAATGAATGTTGTAGGCCTGTAACTTACCCTAATATGTCCAAACAAGGGTCTAGTATACATCCTGAATATATAAAGTTTCAAACACTTAAATATTTAACAAAAAATAGCCCAAAGCATGATTGACCCCAAAAACAGCCCAAAGCATGATTGACCCCCCACCATGCTTCACAGTAGGCAAGGTGTTCTTTTCTTCAAAGGCCTTGTTCTTCCTCCTCCAAACATAGCTGTCTCCAAAGAATAAGAAAAGTCAACTGCAGTATGCCAAAAGTCATGTGGATAAACCACAAAAGTTTTGGGATAGTGTTCTGTGGACTGATGAAACAAAATTAGAACTGTTTGGGCCCATGGATCAACATGGAGGAGGAAGAACAAGACCTATGAAGAAAAGAACACCTTGCTTACGGTGAAGCATGGTGAGGGATCAATCATGCTTTGGGGCAGTTTTGCTTCTGCAGGTACAGGGAAGCTTCAGCGTGTGCAAGGTACCATGAATTCTCTTCAGTACTATGAGATATTGGAAGGAAATGTGATGCAGTCTGTCACAAACCTGAGGCTTGGGAGACGTTGGACCTTTCAACAGGACAATGATCCCAAGCATACCTTCAAGTCCACTAGAGCATGGTTGCAGATTAAAGGCTGGAACATTTTGGAGTGGCCATCGCAGTCACCAGACTTAAATCCGATTGAGAACCTCTGGTGAAACTTGAAGAAAGCAGTTTCAGAGTGCAAGCCTAAGAATGTGACTGAACTGGAGGCTTTTGCCCATGAAGAATGGGCTAAGATATCCGTAGATCCCTGCAAGACACTTGTGTCAAGCTTTGCTTCATGTTTAAAAACTGTTATAACTGTAAAAGGATGTTGTACTAAGTACTAAGAATGAATGTCACTTGGAGGTTGAATAAAACTGATAATGATGTGAGCAGAGAAAAGACATTTGTGGTGATTTCATTATTAATGTTATGTTATATTTGTCTCACTTACAAGTGCATCTTTCATTTCATTGTAAAGAAGATGACTGAAATGATCAAAATCAATGTCAAAATGGCCAAAACACTCAATTTCAGTGGGGGCTGAATAATTTTGAACACAACTGTATATAGATAATGAGTGGAGGACAAGGGAGCATCTTAAAGAAGAAGTTACAGATCTGTGAGAGCCAGAAATCTAGCTTGTTTGTAGGTGACCAAATACTTATTTTACAGAGGAATTTACCAATTAATTCATTAGAGATCCCACAATGTGATTTCTTGCATTATTTCCACCCATTCTGTCTCTCATAGTTGAGGTGTACTAGTTACAGGCCTCTCTAATCTTGCACTTCAGTTGGTGGCTGACTAAATTCTTTTTGCGCCACTGTAAAGGAAAGGTTTGGCCAAACAGAAACATTAGAGGTAAAGGTGTTAACATCTCATTCTCATCTCTAGCATGCATAGAGATGGTTAAAATATTTAAAGTTGCTTTGTTAGTTAATTGCACAGCCCCTGGACAAGGTATGAAAAATAGGATGTTGAGAAGGGTTGTGTGAACATTGAAAACATTTTTTAACACATGTAGTTCTTGTATTTATTGAGTTCAAAGTCAAACCAAAATGTTTCAAGTCTAGTGGTGATAACATGTTCAGAGGCTTTGTAAATAATGTCCATTTAAAGTCAGACTATCTCTAAGCGTAGATCAAGAACTATGATCCACTGAGATGGAAATAGAATAGCCATGACTGTCTGCTGACCAAACTACAAATTCACCTGTGTATATTACACATGATTATTTCTATACAGAGTATATTACACATGATTATTTCTATACA
>CM070037.1:102497587-102515563 GCA_036250615.1 Ptychadena robeensis | reverse complement strand
GTAAGTGCGGATATTCGAGATTACGAATATGGAATCGAATATTATGGCGGATATTCGCGCGAATTCGAATATTGCCTAGTCGCTCATCACTAATACAGAGTATATTACACATGATTATTTCTATACAGAGTATATTACACATGATTATTTCTATACAGTGTATATTACACATGATTATTTCTATACAGTGTATATTACACATGATTATTTCTATACAGAGTATATTACACATGATTATTTCTATAAAGAGTATATTACACATGATTATTTCTATACAATATACACTGACCTTTCTCTGACTGGGCACCAGGTTCACCTTTCTGACCAGGAGGTCCAGGCAAGCCGGGACATCCTCGAAGTATCGCCAACTTGTCAGAGCCTTCAATGCCTACAAGTTTTACATCTGTAGAGACATACCATTTTTGAGAAGGAAATATAAGATCTTCAATGATATGACATTTCATTTACCTCTGGTGCCTATCTTCATGACAATTTCAGTAAATAAATTATTGTTATGCTAGAAAACCCCAGATAGCAAGCTATGCTATGGCCACTGTTATAAATAACTCTCTACGTTTCTACACAATGCCAAATATGCTAATTCAAATGAGTAATGAAAGTCAACACCACTTAACATAAACCCAAATGCAAATCCATATGATAAATATACTATTACACTATAAGCATTAAATCTTTACAAGAATCTCTGCATTGTCACTTCTACATTGGATAATTTTACTCACCAGGGCAGGTCTCTTCATTGTGCGCTAATGAAGTCATTAGGAACAACACCATGACCAATAAAGTCCACATGGTGGCTAAAGTGTCCCTTTCTGGTCTTTAGGTCTCTGATAGAATGAGATCTTGTCAATGCTCTCCTCCAAGTAATTTTAGTAACTCCTCCCCATAAACGTCCTTTTTAGTGATTGTTGCACAATTGTAAATGGTATCTTGGTTTCTTATGTATTAATGGATCTGTAAACTTTACATCACTAATTTACAATTGTATGAACCTCTGTGTCTACTCTGTCTACAAACCACAGAGTGACCTCTCCAAACATTGCAGATATGTGCAAATTCAAACATGAAACAAGAAGAAATATGATATAGCAAAGTGCTAAATCAACTGATGTGGCCAGCCTCTGTGGGCTTTTGTGGCTGTAGAAGAGTACCGTGTCATCAGGCTGATTTATGCTACACCTCTGGTCAGTGGGGGTGGCATTTGGCTTTACCCTCTCCCTGGGCGGGCACCCAGCACCTCTTGTGAGGCACTAATCCACCCCCCTCCACATCAACCAGTGACGCAAAGGTACTACCGGTCCCTTCACCGTGTAATCCTAGTAACCAGCAACCAGGTGTGCAGAAGCAGCCGGGTCCACTCCATGCCTCGGCAGACCCATGGATGATCATTACTGGTCACAAAGGACGATACAACGATCATCCCTCAGGTGCAAGCATCTGGTGTAGAGCATAGAAAAAACACATAGACCGACATGAGGAAGCAAAGGAACACAAGAGCATATACCGACATCCCACAAAAACAAAACATCAGACCAAACCAATAGAATCAAACCAAACCCTATTTAATGCCCAAGATTGAAAGGAGCTAGTAAGAAGACAAAGTGAATGTGAAATTAAAGTGATAAAAAGGTGCATAAGGGATGTGTGTACTGTGCAATGAAAGATGAAATTATGTGTTGATATGTAATACAGCATAATTTACGTAATTAAAAGAAGTGCAAGGGGGTATGTGTAGTGTAAAGACAATTAAATGTGTAAATAAAGCACAGAAAGGTCCGCTGTGCAAAATGTGTAGACAAATTATTGATGGGGGTGATACCTCAAACTGGGTTTAACAAAAAAATACTGGTAACCAGTATATGAAAGAAGTGAAAAGGGTGTTAGGAGTGCTGTGTACAAAGTGTGAATGAAAAGAAAAAGAAGGGGCCATGAAGGTCACAAATGGGTGCAAGTGTTCCGAAAAGGACCCCACGGTTCAGAGCGGGGTATAGTGAAATACAAAGTGAAGACTAATGATGTAATCAATATAGTGCAAAATCAAAAAAGAACAGGAAAAAAGAAGGGGACCACTAAGCCCAGTCCTACATGAGTACGAACTCTCACTGTAAGGATGAAGGGGTCACCAGATTATCCTCATACCGTCATGGGTAGGACCGGATACGAGGGGAGGATACCCATGATGGTAGACAGGGAATGCACGCCCTGGGAGTCCCCAAACACCCCAAGAGCACAATCCTAATAGCTGGTTCCCAAAATATACCCCAAAGGGGTGATCAAATAGTGAAAATGGCCCCAGCCCACACACACCTGGGTTGGGGGAGATGAAGCACTGTTGAGGGGAAGTCCGCACCCAAATTCCATCATGGTAGTTGTGGGATTGATCTCAATAACACCATGTACGGCAGGGTCAGGGATAACCCTACATGATCTGACCCATCCACACACACCTTGGTTGGAGGGCACGGATCACTTGAAGCAGTGGTATCATCATGGTAGTTTTGAGACCAATTTATAAATAAATAATTATTAAATATTCTAAAACGAATAAATGATTCAAACAACATATCAACCCCCACCCTAGGGGCAGTGTCACCTGTCCAGGGCCTGTCTCCAATTGGCCAAAATTCAGATTCAATATACAAGGGAGAGCGCACGAGTAAAATCAATATTAGATAAATGAGGGATCACCATAGGGGTACAGTCCTATGATTTGCTTATTTTTGAAGGGATCTTATCGAATGATATATCTGTATGGGATGGGATTGGGAGTACTGTTGAGTATATATTTATATCAAACATTGTCTGACATTCATTATTTCATCCAAAGTTATAGAGATTCAAGTAACCCAGGGCAACCATCCTACAGCTATGTTTGGATTTACTCTGTTTTCTCCCCCCTGATGAGGCTGACACCAAAGAGCTGAAACACGTTGGGGGATATCCATGAGGGTTTAAATTGTAAGACCCCTCTCTACCATCTATGATCAATGGACTGATGCATATTTTTTGTTGCGTGCTAGTTACCTGATGTCTAGACTTTTAATGACTATTAACCTTGGGAGGGATTTAATATTTTAACCAATTTATCTTGGTTGTACCAATAAAATTTACTCTTCTTTACCATCCGTGTTTCCCACCCTATATCTACAGCCGCAAAAGCCCTTAAAGGCTGGCCACCTCAGTTGATTTAGTATTTTACTATATCATATCCCCTCCCACCTATTGTATATACTCTGTTCTCCAACCTATTAGATTGTAAGCCCACCCAGGCAGGGTCCTCTACTCCTCCTGTGTCATTACCTGTACTTGTGTGTTATTGTGTGTTGTATCTCCACTCTAATGTATTGTACAGCGCTGAGTAATATGTTGGTGCTATATACATAAATGATAATATTAATATCATATTTGTTCTTCTTGTTTGTAGTGTTTGGGGATGGGCTGTACCCATATGGTGATCCCTCATTTATCTTATATGAATTTCATCCGTCTGCTCTCCCCTGCATATTAAATCAAACATGAAACAGCATTGTTATTTAATAAAGGAACTTTATGAATTAAGCCAATTTGATTGTCTCATATTTATTTTAATCTCCCTAGCGGTTGCCGGGATCGGGAAAACCGCCGTCTCTCTGTGAGCCCTTCCGGCCCCGTGTCTTCGGCGTCATCTGTAATGGCAGCCTATGTTTAAATATTTAACTCTTAAATATTTAACTCTACTATTAGGGGCTTTTTGTTCTCTTCAAATTGGGCAGGAATGCCCGTCTATGCCCAACTTTAGGCTGTTTATGTACCTGCCTATTGCAATGCTAGTTTAAACTTTGCCCAGTACTTTTGTGAGTACAATAACATTACCATGTTACACTAAAATACAAACCATGTGTTCATCAGTTGTTAGGCTGTTTACATACCTGCTGTGGTGGAAGCCGATCTGAATATATATGATGTATACATATTTATATATATATATATATATATATATATTTGTACCAATACCTTCCTTTATCCTGATATATCATGATATTACTGATCAGCAGGTGGTCAGGAGGAAGTTGATGGATAGCTCGAGAAATCAAGGGACTACATCACAGGAATTCCTTTGTTTATAGCCCCTTGTATGTATGTATGTATGTATGTATGTATGTAGAAGATACACAGGTGTCTTGAGTCTTTTCTCTTGTGCTCTCAATATTGTTTGCAATAACGCATATTTTAACATATAGCTGACATTAGGAATCTCATCCTTATCACTGTGCAATTGCTATGGCTATTGCGATGCTAGTTTAAACTTTATTCAGTCCTGTGAGTACAGAAACATGTCACGCTTTAATGTAAACAATGTGTGGCTATTGCAATACTAGTTTAAACTTTGTGTCAGGTGCTTTGTTGCTGTGTCATTAACCTCTATGTTATGTTCATGTTCATAGGAAATCCATAGTAGGTTTTAGGTAAAAGAGGCATGCATGGTCTAAATGGCCCTGCATGTCCACTTTCCTGTCTGGCCTCAGCTCTCAGTCCCTGGCTTCAAGGGTTTTGAGTCACTGCATGTATGAATCATTACTTGTTCTGTCAGTCAATGCAGTCTTTTTGTTTAGTCAGATGAACTACTATCAGTCAGTATAGTTAAAGCGGGTTTAAACTAAAACAAAACAAAAACACACATACATGAAATAAGCAAATTACTTATCTGTCAGCAATCAGATCCTGGAAAACTGCTACACAAAAAAATAAAATGACTTACCTTCTTTATGTTTTATCTGATGGTGATAGCATGTTGAATAAGGGCAGAGAAGCCACTTCCTGATCAATCCTTCTCTGGGCAGCAGCTGACAACAACCCCCCCCCTTCTCACATCTGTGAGACTCAGACACAGGGGCTTATGAGAGAGATTTCCCAGTAACCCCTGCAGCTTGTTAGGTCCTGCCTAGGCAAGACGTAACACAGTGGGAGGGGCTGTCTCTAAAAAGACACCCCTCCTTCTGTCAGAAATAGTTTTGGTTTTTTTTAGTCGGGATCTGTGCAGTATCAGCTGAGCTGAAGCTGATATTGCAGAGAGACCTAAAACGTTGTTTTAAGTTCAGTGGGTCAGTATAAAGTATAATAAAATATGAATATGTATGTATGTACTGTATGTGTCTATCTATATATGTATAGCAATCACGCACAAGCAATCACCATATCGACCCCCTGTACCTGGAGGTAAAAACGGTTCCATAAAACAAATGTATTGTGGCTCAAAATAAAGTCCAAGAAATCAATCATAAACAGTCTGAAAGGTAGAGCACCCCTGCCCTGTTTAGTGATAATACTGCTGATGACCTGCATCCCTAGGTGGTGCGGTATGGAGGAATATAGAGGGGGGACCATCAAGTCCTCAAGGACTCATAGGTCTGAAGGTGTTGCCTTTTTTGTTCACTGTTCAGTAAGATTTCATAAGTGCCCTAATCCGCTCTAAAGAAACAACTCTGGCTCCAACAAGTGGATGTTTGGCGCATATTTCACCCATCCGCAAAGGATTATGCATTCTTTTCTCCTCCACAATACACACACTAGAATTTACATTTTCCTAACAGACCATCACTTGCTTTCCTGGGACCCAAAAGCCTCCATTCAGCCGAAAATTCTATAGCACTACCGTCCTATAACTATTCTCCACCTTGTCCTCCTCTCCTGAAAATCCGAATCTGGGGTGGTAGGTTTCCAAGCACCTGAGGGGGTATTTAGGCAGGTAGGAAAAATGGGAGAATCCTTAGAATTGGCAGTAAGCAACATGACATTGTTATGTAGACATCATGTTAAAGAATTTCTAACTTGAAGGCATCACCATTGTTTAAAGTAAGTACAATATTAAGTCTATGGAGACCATCTATTAGAGTAGTTTGAAAAGACAATCAAGCTATATACATATATTTCTCATTATGGTTTTATTTACAGTTCTATTTTCTACAAGAGAATTGTTTTATTATTTGGATTTGTAAACAAAGTATCTGCCCAACTGGGCTGGTTAGAATTCACCATTCATAAAGGTAATTTTTGTCTATATTTTACATGAATATATATATATTTTTTATAAAAAAGGTGAAAACCTATATTCTATATTATATCTCAATCTAACAAATTAAAAATGGTATAGGCAACCTCTTTTGATGGACTAGATCATATAATTGAATATGCAACATGCAAATTATACCAAAAAAGTTAAATTCATTTACTATGTGCTGATATTTTTAAATCCAGATTTTTAGTTTAATAATGTATTTATTATTATAGTATAATGTGTATGCTTACTGTCTCCCCACTGTTGGGGAGCCTTGTTTTGTGTTCACCTGTTCACATGTATACAGAGGAAGCATAAAGCTAGGCACACATGGGTAGATTCCCGTGCAATCAACCCCGGATCAATCACAGCATGGTGACGTCACCACGCTGTGATTGATTGGGGATCAATTGAACGGAAATCAATGTGCACCACATAAGCACATTGATTCCCATTCAATGAGAACCCTGGGGGACCCGTTTTCCCCAGCTTGTAGCATGTGTGAATCAAAACATGCTGCAAGCTGGGGAGAAGCAGCCTGCCTCACTCACACAGCTTCCGAGTGAGGAGTGCTGGCTCCGCCCCCTTCTCACTGACAGCGGATGGCTAAGCAGGAAGGAGGCAGGAGCCGCAGATGTACCAATACTTTGCATGAAGACTCTATGGATCCTGCTCGAAAGAAGGCACACACGGGTAGCTTTGTAAACAGATTGCAATGATGTAAACAGAGTACAATCAATCACCATGACCGCGCACGTTGATTGATTGTATTCAAATCTTTTTACAGATCTACCTGTGTGTGCCTAGCTGTATATAGATATTACAGCTTGAGCCCTTGAAGAAGACCCTTTTGTTCAAAACATGTTGTGGTATATGTGAGCCACTAAAAAAAGATATCCAATCAAGTTTTGATTTATGAATCAGTGCTGCATGATTGTTTACTGTCCTCTGAATCATAATTGTATGTGTTACATTTGTGTATGACTTAACTTTCTGACTACCTAGAAAGCACTGTTCTAACTACACTGACTCACATTACATGCTGGACTTACTAGCCCCTTTCTCAGCTATGGAATTTAAAGCCACCATATCCTCTTTGCCCAATGGGAAGAGCCCAGGCCCAGATGGCTATACAAAAAGCTTCTACAAACACTTTACTTCTTTATCAGCTGACACAGGTCTGCCCTTTCAATCACAAATGGCACATATATCTCGTATACCCAAAGATGGGATATCTCGTATGGCAAAGCTACATACCTATAGCCTTAACCTTCTGAGCGTCTGACCCAAGTTAACTCGGGCCGAGTTTCGTGCATCATAACTCCGGCATCTCCAGTGACGCCAGATTTATGTTCTGAATCTATGGCTGGGCAGGCAATCACAGCGGAGCATGTCATGCTCCTCCATGATTGCCCATGGCACAGTTATAAAAAAATCGTGCCACATGCGCAACGCCCAGAAGGTTTATAAATGTGAATATAAAAATGTATGCCGAACTATAAGCCATCTTACACCCATCATCTCCTTCATTATACACCCAAGCAGGCCAGCAAGCTAGAGACAGTACAATAAAAACTAAAAGCCTAACTGGATATGACAAATGAAAACATATCCCATTGTGCCTCCTCTCACTTGATGACCAAAAGGTATTTGACCGCCAATATACCAAGCCCTCATTCGATCGTTTGTTCAATCGATACAAGTTGGCCCATTGCATCACAAAATTGGTCTTTATGCTGATGATCTCTTACTATACATAACCCTCTGATTGCATTCCATACTAGAGTTTGAGCTTTTTGGTTATCTAAGTCATTTTAAAATTAACTATTTCAAATTGGAAGTCCTGAATATCACATTAAGAAGCTAAGAAAGATGATGGGTAGTTGCGCACAACCTTCAGCAGTGGTTACACAGCTATAGTGATAACAGTGGCCAGAAAGGCCCTCAGTTGGTGTATGGGGCCTGAGCAAGGATCACAGAATAAAATGGAGTCAGTATGAGGGATGGATGTTTAAGTTGTGTGTAGGTGTGCAGCTCTCAAAATGGAGGGCTCAATAGGAACAATGGGGCACATTTCGAGCAGAGCTCTTTTTCAACCAAAAAAGTTGAAAAAGAGCTCTGCTCGAAACGCGTCCCATTGTTCCTATTGAGCCCCCCAGTATCTGTAAGCAGGAAGTGATCTCATCCCCAACCAGGAAGTGAGGTCCTCCTGGAAAGCACATGGCCCTGAGAGATCCAGCCTTGTAAACCTCTCTCAATGTGAGTATCTTGTCTGTTGTTTTGTCTCATTTTGTTTTAATTTGTTTTATCTTATCCTATTCCACATTTTTTAACCATTCGTTGTACTAGGTTGTGCGCCTCTGTCCTTGTTCTTATCTGAATATCACATTGCCTGACCCAGTGGTTACGTTCCTAAAACACTCTTTTACTTCAGTGATTGTTTAAACTCTAAGACTTAAAGCCCCATGCATGTAGCGAGCCACCCTCTTTTTCACAAGGTACTGAACCTCTTGAGTTTGCTTTTCCCATGGCCTTGATAAGATTCTTCATCAAGCCTAACTTGATATGGAGAGGAGGTAAATTTTGCTTGGATTAACGAGAGGCAGAAACTTGACACTGCTTGTTCTGGTGTATAGGTGTTTCTTGGATGCCAGTAGCACTTGACATAATGTTCTGCAGTAGACCAGCTGTCCCACTTGCATCCCCATCAACATGCCAATAACTTTTAAATTGCCACAGATGTTCCATTGGTGTGTCTTAAAACTTACAGTGTCCAACAAAGTGTTCATGTTCTCGTATGACTCTTTCAAATGGATAGATGTGCAACTGGTACACTAGGTTTGGAGTTACCATTGTGCAGGAAGACTGCCTTCAAGCTTATTTGTGAGTAATCGATGAACAGACACCATTCAAATGGCAGTGCACTTTATTTTCACACCATGTGAAAGCAAGTTCTTCTGTTTAAGTCTGGAGACAAGAAGTTCAGCTTGATCTTTAAATAGCTTTAAATCACGTACAAGATCATTAAGTTCAGCTTGGGTAAATGTCTTTGGTTCTGTGTCATCTTCCCACAAGTAGTCTGGGTCTGATGTTTCTGGAACACGGTCAGCAGCTCCAATACATTCCTGATCATCTTCTATCGAAGCAAGACCTGGTGGTAATGGAACGGGCAAGAAATCATCATGGAGAACAGGCCAAATTGCTGAATCTAGACCAGGATATACAATGTTGAGCTTTGTTTCCAATTGTATTAACCCGACAAAAGTAGCATTTGTCAATATGGTCTCGAGGTTTCATCAACATTGGGATGGCAAAAGACATTGATATCCTTCGTCGATTCAACCAGTTGCGTAGTCCACTGGAACAGCTGGAACACATGATATGTGGAGCCCAGGGTTTATCCTGGTCACCTTATGGACAGCCAAAGTACAGCATGTACATCTTTTTAAGATCTGCAGTAATTGGTTTACGTTTTGCTGACAATATAAATGATCCACACACATAACAGAAACTATCAGGTTCTTTCCTGCAGTGCCTAGACATGATTCCACCTGAATATATAGGAGAGCAGATTTAATCTTGTCTTAGATAGCTTCAAAAGACTGCCATATACAGCTTTCCATGATACACTGAAGTGTTAAGATTGAGCCTATTCCCACCTATTTACACCAGTGACATTTCGCAATTAGTGATGGCGCGAACCCTCCCTGGGGTGTCCGCGAACAGGGCGGGTCGAACTTCTTTTTGAACGGAGAACCCGATGTGACGTCAGTGATGTCACATCCGGTCCGTGACCGCAACCTGGAACGCATATTTCCTGGTTACGGCCGCAGGATGTGACGTCACTGACTCACATCCGGTTTTTTCCGCCGGTCTTCTCACTACAAGACCGGTTCTGTAGTGAAAAGATTCTTCCTCCGGCGTTTACACAGGTTGTGATCCTGCCGGAGGAAGAATTAGACCTTCTTCTTTGGCCGGCGAACAGTACGGGTCGAACACCCGTACTGTCCGCCGGCGAGGCGAACGGCGAACATGCCGTGTTCGCGGCCGAACTGTTCTCCGGCGAACAGTTCGGCCCATCCTTCTCGCCAATACTATGATTTAACAACACCAGGCTGACATTGTGCAATACCTTTTAGCTAGGTCTAACCACACAATACCCTCTTGCCCAGCTCTAACTGCTCAATACCCTCCAGCCAAAAAAAAGAAAAAAAAAAGGTCTAAACTGCTCAATTACCCTCTAGCAGGTCTAACTGCTCAATACCCTCTAGCCCGTCTAACTGCCTCAATCCCCTAGCCAGGTCTACTGCTTCATACCCTCTAGCCAGGTCTAACTGCTCAATACCCTCTAGCTAGCTCTAACTGCTCAATACCCTCTAGCCAGGTCTAACCGCACAATACCCAATAGGGCAATACCAGCAGTTGCAGAGGCAACCAGTTACGCTGTCAGCGCTGAGCAAATACTCACACAGCAATGCTTATTGTAAAGCCATTAAAATATATAATTGCTGATATATAACAAAAACTTGATGTGCTAGAGAAAAATGGTTTACAGATTTGAAATCATATGGCCTCTGATTTTCTGGTCAAAATTCCTATGTATATTATATGTGTATGCATGGGGCATATGCACATGTATGTATACATGTGTATGGGGGTAATTTTAGGTGTGTGTTTTAGTTGTTTTGAATTGTCGGCTTTGTTAGGGTAGGGGGTAATGATTTGTTTATTGTGCAAGGGGTTCTATGATAGATACCAACATTTCTTTAATAATGACATATAACATTGTATTTTAATTTATTGTTAAAGATTGTGGTATTGGTTGTTTTGAATTGTTGGGGGTTCTTCATAGATGTCATACTTTAATTATGATGTATAACATTGAATTTTCATTTCCTATAAACTTTGTGGAATTAGTTGTTTTGAACTGTCTGCTTTGTTAGGGTAGGGGTAATGATTGGGGTAAGTGTTCTATGTTAGATCTCATACTTTATTTAATTATGACATATAACATTGTATGGGGTTAAAACGACTCCAGTACTTGTTCCATATTACCTATAGTCATTTATTTCATGATAACATTAAGTTAATGTTTTTTAAAAGTTTTGAAACGAGTAAAGCCCCCAGTACATGTTTAGATTTTCAACGGCGTCCCCATCCAAAGTAAGGGTATGTCTCTATTACGTTCTCAGTGGAGCTGATGCAGATTACCTGTCTGTAGTAATGGCTGGATCAGCAGAACGAGAACAGCCACTGCTGTAGACAGGTAGTGTGGATTGGCTCAGTTGGGTCCCCGCCAAAGGCATGCGCCGAGAACACATTAGAGACATACCTTTAGTGCTGGCACACAAAGCGTGCACAGGCGATTCTTACACAATTTTTCCAGCCGATTGACCGTGACCGTGCGTGATGTCATCGACCAATGTCAATCGCTTAAGGGATTAATTAAACTCCATTACTCCTTCCATGTTATAATGTGTAAAAAATCTAATATTACATAAAAATGTTTATGGGTGGATTTTTGGGTGGAGAAGTCTCTGCCCCCCCCCCACAAACAAACACACCCAAAACATATTAAGGATTGTACTTAAACACATTTTAAACAAAAACTGTTGTCGGCTTTGACCATATAAACACATTTATATGTAGAAAGCTTTTAATAAGTGCAGTCTCCTCACTGTATGAGTATTACAGGTGGTTAAAGACCACGTGATTTTTACTTATTTAGCGATTTAAGCTAAAAAAAATTGCCCCCGTAAAAAAAAAGATCACCCGCCCATAGAGAATGAATGGACAGCTCAACACGTTTGATTGCGGACAGACAAGATTGTTCAGCCATGATCGGGGCCCATAGACATGCGATCAGGGCTGATCAATACTCATACTCTATCTGCGCCTGTCAAGGCCTTTAGTTGAAGTGGAGACAAGCCCAAATAAATGCAAGCGATCAGCTGCGATCATCGTGCTCGATTAAAATCACATCTGCCCCGCGGCTTAGCGCGTAAGTGGGAAATTACCCTAGAAAAGTTCAAGTGCACCTGTCACCGGTTTTCTGCAAGGGGATCTGCCTTGTTGCTAAAAGGTACAAAGCTGCTAGTGTTCAAAGGAGCTAGTGCCACAGATCGCCCAGGGTGATAAGTTACTGTTGAATAAGTTGAGAGAGTTTTGTTCAGTTGCTACGTAGAACCTGTTATTTAGTATCTGCTATAGTAAATGATTGCATGATTGGGAATTGGTCTGAGAAAATCTGTGTGTCTATGGACGCTTTAGGAAGCCAGGAGAGTAAATAAAAAGTAGTTATAGTCTTTGGTCGTGGGATGTAAGATTGTCCAGGTGTCAACCAGTGGAAGGGAGTTAAATCTACAATCCATTATTGGGTTTAGTGTCATATTAACATTTCCACCTATAATTCCACCGTCTTCTGAGGATGATTCCAATTGATTGAGTAACTTCAATAAAAATTTAGCTGGCTGAGTTGGTAAAGTAAGCATTGACCAGAGTGAAAAAATGACCATACAGCTGACAAAAAGTACCCCTTTATGTCATGTAAATTCAGAAGGGTTGTTGTTAGTGTGTGACATTGTAAAATATTATGAGGTAAATGTAGATGCTTTGTCAACTAGAGGATGGTCGAAAAATTAGCAATGCTAAACTTTAAGTAAAAAATTCATTTTTTTCACCAAAATGTAGCATAGTTGAATTTCATTTTAGCCATTTGACTTTTTGGTGGAAAAGTTGAAAATGAACCCAAATTTTTACAATCTAAATTTCTACCTATAAATCTGTTAAAGTGTTGAATGTGAACATCACCATCACAAATTTTATTGCGGAATTAGAATATTTGTGAATATTTGTGATCAACACTCTAGAGATGGTCGAATTTTTCGACTTGCTAAATTTGTGAGCTGATTGCAAAGCCCCTGAACATAGTATCCTCACCAAAATTGCTGGAGATGTAGAGAAGGGTTGGAGGAACATTTAAAAAAAAAAGGTTTGCTCTAGCACGTGAAGTTTTTGCATAAATTAAGTTCAAAGTTAAAGTCGAAATTCCGATTTTCAAAATTTTTACTTGACTTTGAACTTAATTTGTGAAAAAAATATTTGTGATAGAGACATACTTTCTTTTTTGTATTATACCCCCAGCCCTTCTCTACATCTCCAGCAAGTTTGGTGATGATACCATGCTCAGGGGCTTTGCAATTAAGTCGAAACCGGCGAAATGGTCGAATTTTTTTCGACCATCTCTAAACACTACCACAAAATTTCTAGTTAAACAGTGTCGAACACTTGCACAAATATGATTCACATGCTTGTGGCAAACTGCATTAACGTTTACGACAAGCGAAATTCTCAAACCTTCAGGTTACATTTGTAGTCACTACCCACCACCATTTTAAAAAGTGTGCAAACACATGGACAGTGTCATGCCAGAGGGCGATCAATGGTTAAACTTCCCAAAATTTATAAAAAAAAGAGTTCCATGGGTTATAAAAAGCCCCCCATAGCAGACGAGAGCCTCCTTAGCATAGAGGCCCTTTGGGTGTTGTTTGGTGGCCCCCTTATCCTCCCCTTGCAGCCCCTAAAAACTTTTAATGCATATGGCATAGGAACTGTACACTGATCCTGCGACTCCTTTTCTGGGAACTTCTAAGAGCGGTAACATGAGGAGAGGGACTCACTGAGCCTCCAGATGAGCACGCTAATTGTCATACGTGAAAGCTAATGAGTGACCCAGACAGTGCCTGATTGTCTATGCTTCCACTGGACTACTTTGATAATATCTATGAGGCACATAACCTTTGTTAATGTATATGGGGCATTCCATATTTCACCATGTGTAGTGGTCACACACTGACCTGGCTTTCCTAATCAACTTTGGTGGTCCTACATGTTATGTGCAGCCCTTAAGTGATGCAGAGGGCCGCACTTGTGGCCCTCCATATCACTTCAGTTGCCCACCCCTGCCCTAGAGCATACCAGACCCCTTTTGGCAAGCCTGGAAGGACAGGAAGGGTGGCACACTCCCTGTCCCACCTGGCCCCATGCCATACCTTAATGAGGGGGAGACTCTTCATTACTACGATACTACGATTCTCTATTTAAGAATTATGTGCACATATGATTATAATAAAATCATGTAATAAATTGTATGTAAATGACTGGCATATGATGACACATTGAGTGCCACCAGGCTAATTAGGGTTGCATAAATTGTTTTGGTCCCTTGAGAATTATTAAAAACCTTTTATTCTAAAAGATCTAGATCTCCATCTAGTTGAAATATCTTTTATGTAAGCAGTTTTTTTCTGGTCACATATCTTTTTCTTCTAACTTCAAGAACCTAGTGTGTGGGGGGCCTCAGCATTAGCAGGTCACATGAACTGTGATGACACTTCCCAATGTGCCTTTAGCAATATTGATGTTATTAAAATATTTAGATATTAAATAGTCTAAGTGGCCCAGAATGTAAAGGAGTCTTGTACAGATTTGGAATGGACAAAATGTCATTACCACAAAGTACCATTTTGTGTTAAACCAAGCCTATACAGCTTCACAAAATGAAGGGAACATGTCATTTAGGATTAACCAGTTACTCCATCATCCTCAGTGATGACCCATGAAAAGATATTATAAACAGAATACTTTTGTGAGATACAGTAGGTATAGAGCGAAAGCAGGAAGCAAAACAAAACAGGGTCACACAAGTTAATATCACCCTAGATGGTACTTGCAGGGTCACTGCCTCTCATTCTACCCGAGGCTGTTCCCTGGCACCAACCATCTTACCCCAGAGAGACAGCATCCTGAACTCCACACACAATTGTGTTATGACACAACAATAGTGAAAATAAAGAGAGTGTTTTCTTGCTTTGCTAATAATTTTTTATTGCAAGTCACATTTTTTTTCTTTCTTAATCAAGGTGTTCGGGGCTCAACAGGTTTACATCTGTAACACAGATACTTTGGGGATACACACTTATTAATGATCAGAATGGTTTGATAGACAAGAAGATCCTTATATGAAAGGTTACACTGGCCTAAACTTCATTTCTGTGACTTTATAAGAATAATACTGCCCCTTGCCGCTCTTCCAGTTGACTCCATTTGCATAACTGTCATGTTTTCCTCTCAAATACAGCCCATTGAGATTGGAGTTGTGACAGCCTCCATACCACCAAGCACCTTTAAAATCTGCTGCACAGTTACTGCTGTATTCATCGTTATCCCTGTCTTTTGTGGTAAAGGGACGGTTGTTATGATATCCAAGACCATCGCCTGCAAATGATAAAAATACTATATTTTCTCTATCGCAATATTTTGTGAATAAATGTTTGAATATAACAAAAGAACATTTGATTTCCTGAAAAGACTTACCTACACTTCCTCCACTATAAGCCCCAATTTTCAGCCTGTAATTGTCATCTTCTCCCGAAATGGCAAATGAAGCATAAGTGGCAGAACTGAAACTATTTTCAAAATCAATCAGGTCAACCCGAAATTCATTAGTACCTGCAGATTAATACATAATTAAAAGGACAGATGTTCAGCTATAGCAAATATAATAATCTTTAATAAAGAGTGTATGCACATTTTTTTTTATCTTATTGTTTTTACCAGAAACCCCTTTAACCATCTTTAAGTGTAGGATGTAAGAGTTAACAAATCTTTTACCAGATGACGTCAGCATGTGGATGTTATCGTTTCCCAGCCAGAATTCACTCAGCTGGTTGCCAAACCCTCTCTTGTAATCCTCCCAATCTCTAAGAAAATTCACTGTGCCGTCATATCGTCTCTGGAATACCTAAAGATTGAATATATGAAAAAATAAAATGAAGATACAGGCTTTTTTATGGCAGGACAAATACATAGCTGAACTGCGGCCACGTCTGTTCGCGAACAGTCGGATTGGACTTTTAGAAAATGTTCTGCCTGTTCGCTGGGGGTTATCTGGAATGCACAGTTCTGTATTCCAAATACGTGAAGTGATGTCACTGACATCACTTCCAATTTTTTACTCTCTATCCAGTTTCTAGTGAAAAAATTCTTCCTCCAGCTGGATTTTCAGTGCCTGATCCGGCCGGCAGGAGGGGGCAGGTTGAACACCCATACTGTTTGCCGACAAGAAGAAATTTCCAAGTTCGCTGTGAACTGTCCTTGCCGGCATTTCGGCCATCACTACAAATACACAGCTGCATTATTAACAGAGATAAACATACAGCATATATTTAAACAATATTCTTTGTTTAACTATGTTAAATGTGAAGTATATGGGCACCAATTTGTAATTGTGCAGCTACTTATACTCCCACTGCTGATTTTTGTATTCTGATCCTCCTCTTTTAATACTTTCATACCAATCCAGAAAAAGTATACAACTCAAATATTCGACTGATTGCAACTTTTATCACAAGTAGCTCAGTTGTTTGACTGAAACTAGAACAGCTCATCCAGGCAAATAAGCATGAACTTGGCAATGGCAAATTATACTTAGACAGAGTTTGTAATCTATCTAACTTTTGTTAGATTGATTTTTTTATTAGATCAATGTGTGTAGTTAAAGTATTGACTGTCGGCCTAATATTAATTAATGATACTACCACATATTGTCCCTCGTCTCCCTCCTCTCTCTTTAAAAACTTCCACAGGAGCCAACTTTTCTCCCTCAAATATAGTCAGTATAGAGAGGATTAACCAAATCTCTCTAACAAACCTATGGAGCTAAATTTTCACATTGTAAATAAGAACCTCCTAGGCGTTTGTCCCGATCCAACATGAAACTCAGCCCGAGTTAACTCAGGAGAAACTTACCTGTCCACTGGATTCTCCCACCAAATTGGGAGCATTGGCATGTATGCCAAAGCTTCCGGGTTTGCCCCCGATCGCGTCATCAGTGACGCAAAGGGGGTGGGGGTAGGCATTGCCATAGACCTCCATGTAATGGAGGGGGCCTCGCCTTTTCCGGGCGGGTAGGAAATCGCGGCAGAGCATGTTGTGCTCCCGAGGCATGCTTTTAAAAAAAACGCACCACATGCGTAATGCCCAGGAGGCTAGTCACCATACATGTAACTGCAGTTTGGAAGACATATATAGTCTAAACATGGCAAATGACACTGACCAGAGCAGAGCTAGTAAGTATACTCTTTTTAGGATTTTTGAGGAACTTTTAACAACTAAAAGTGCTCTTTTTGTGTTACTGACTTTAGTTGTGATAAACAATACATTTTCTGCTTAATCAAACAGAATCCACATGTAGGGCCAGCTTAATGAATTTGTGTGGTTTGTTTGTTGTGTGCTGTATAATTTAAAACGTTTTGTCTGATCTTTCTTGTATTAAACCGGTTACTTTTCACTCACAATCCATCCTCCGCCTGCTGTATCCATGTCACAGAAAACCATAAGTGGCTTCACACCATCGGGATATATTGTGTACCAGCCACTGAGATAGGAACCCAGACTGAGAAGCTCTTTGCAGTTCCGTGCAACTGAAAGGAAACAAACAAAAACTTCTTGTGTGAGTGAGTGAGTGAGTGAGTGTTGCCAACATCCAGAAAAATGGTGTCAGAGAATAAAAAGTTTTAAATGTAATTAAATTTTTAATTAGGTGAAATGTATTTACAGCCAAATTTGTTAATTGTTTTGTATAAAATAATAGAGAAAATATAAAACTAAAAGCAGTTTTGTTGTCCTTTGCTGCCTGTGTTTTGATGGGGATATGCTCTTTCACATTGTCTCTGGAACATAGAAAGTGAGAGAAATTACTGTGTAATTTGTTATTATATTATTGTGTTCACCAATATAAACATCAAGGGTGGAAATCCCAGAAATACAAACCTGAAGGTTGTTGTAAACATAGAGAGGGGCATATACAGGGAGTGCAGAATTATTAGGCAAGTGGTATTTTTGAGGAATATTTTATTATT
>CM070037.1:102432355-102443139 GCA_036250615.1 Ptychadena robeensis | reverse complement strand
AATGGCACAAGATGGAATCTAAGATCGATTGTGCAAATGTCGACCTGTTTTTAACCTGTGTGCATGTCTATCAATGCTCCCTCTGGCGTGAACCTATATGCATGCATTTACAGAAAAGCACAAGAAAGGAAAGTAGCATAAGGTAAGGAAGACTGGTAATAACATCAGGAAGAATTGATTTGACTGAAAAGTCTCTAGTTAAGTCTATATCTGCATTAATTGCCATTGACTTTCATTTCACCATAAATGTGGATCCGTGGAAGAAATGTGGACAAAGAAAAAACTTTAGACTTTTGGTGAAGATGAAGTCAGGCAAAATGAACCACTGCATACCCATGCGGTTTGGACAATTACAATATATGGGAATTTCAGACCTGGGCAATTGTCTGGGTGTCATTGTGTATGAGGCTTTCGTTTACAATTGGTGTCATTTAAAATGCAGGAATTCCAGACAGAAAAATCCTTACCTTTTTGTCCTTGAACTCCAGGAACACCAGTGACCCCTGTATAACAAATGTAATAAAAAATTAGCTCACACCTAGATCATGTGTTCTTCATTACACATTAACAAAAAACTAGATAAACATGGTAAATGTTAACGATGTAATCTTTCTCAATGTAAATTGTGTCTAAAATTATTGATTCAATGTATAATTTACATGTGAGCGGCCATCTTTGTTTAGCTTATTAACTTCCTCCTGCTAAGGTGAACTTACAGTAGCTTTATACTACTTTTTAATCACTCAACAGATTTCAAACATAAAAACATCAGTTAAAATTGTTAAAGACATTGTGAGAAGAAGTAGTAGAAGAAAATATGTTTAAGGAAAAAGAATGCTAAATGTTTTGGTTTGTGTATTTCTTAAAAATAAGCAAAAGAAAGATCAAACCCAACTTCCAGAAGAAGCAGAAACCAACACAGTCTTAAAAGCTTCCTCATTGTCCTTCACCTTGAGACATAAAATTACAGAACTTCTTCCAAACCAAACTGAGGTTTGCCAGATGAAATCAAATTTATTTTAGTACAATGGAAGAAAGCTAAAAGAAATACATGTGAAGTCATACCTGGTGGCCCGGCAGGTCCAACTGTCCCAGGTTCTCCTTTTGCACCTGAAAGGTAAAAAGTAATAATATTCAGTTTTTTTCAATGAATGGTAACCTCAGTGATATTATAATTATTCCAAGTTTTTACCTGGATTCTAAAGTCTAATGCTAGCCATACACATGCCGATAAGCCGCCGATTTTTAATCTGACCGACGGGCATGCGCGCTCGCGCCGTCGGTCAGGTTAAAAATCGTCCGCTAATCGGCATGTGCCCACTGCTCGGCCGGCCAGAGAACGGACATGTCCGATAATCTCTGGCCGATGGGAGCCGAGCGCATTAGCTTCAATGAAGACCGGCGTCTTCATTGAAGCTAATGCCAGCACACAAAGGGTGCCGGCCGACTGAAGGGGCCCCATAATGCACCGGGGTGCAAACGTGATGACGTCATCACGTTTGAATCTCGGTGCACATCGGGACTAGTCTGCCTGCACACATTGGCATGTGTATGGCTAGCATTAGACTTGCTAAACGCATAAATGCTAACTTCCTTACATATTGGAGTGAATATGGAACGTATAGTAGTAGATAGTAGTACAGTAGTTACTTCTGAATAGGCGGGAAGTTATGGTTTACCAAATCAGAAGTGACTACTAAGAATCTGTATCTGGCTACTAATCTATCAGTACTTTATGAAAGAATATGTGGTCACCATGATCTGCTGTCCCCTGTTATCTCCTCTCCCTTCCTCCAGTAGTGGCAGATGGGTGGTGCCACATTGGGCCTCCCATTGATTCCACCATATCTCAGGGCGGTGGCTCTCAATCATCCTGACAGTATCCTTATAACATTCTTTAGTATGTGAGTATGTATGAGTGTTTTGTTGTAATAACAATAAAGATTGTTAAATAATTTCATACACTATGTTTTTGATATCAGTTAAGCTGAACGTCATATTTCCTGATATAGCAAAAATTGCAAAAGGTGATGAGATCAACCATCAGCATAGGCTTATTTACATGTATTTATTATATAATTCATTGCATAACTATTAAATGTAATACCTTTAAACGTGACTAACTAATATTATATTAGTACCATGCTATTTATTGATCCGATCATGAATTTTTTTTTTTTTTTTTAAAAACTATTAAAACTCACACACAGGGTCGTTCCTGCCACTATGCGAAGTATTCAACTACTAGCACCCCCCTGCCTAACAACTTTTCTACTAGCACCCCCCTGCCTAACAACTTTTCTACTAGCACCTCCCCCCATGCGCTCAAATGCATATAGGGCCCCCCAAATGCAAGAAATGCAAAACATCCCTGCTCACACACACACTCACACACACATACACACACACATATATGTAAAACATTTGTGCCTTAAAAGTCCTGGAGGTCTAGACTCCAGTTTGAGGTGTGAGTGTGGGCAGAGTTTTTCTACACCTCTTTTTTAAACATTTTCTGTATACAGTTTTAGTGCCTTGGACAAATCATTAAAATAAATGTAAAAATTTTTTTTAATTTAAAGCTACGTTCCTTGTAGAGCTACATAGAACATATAAAGGGAAGGTTTTTGACAAACAAAAGCATCAGAAGTAATAGACATAAAGTTGCGCTGGACAATGTGATATGGCCAACATCCCAAATAAATATTCTCTGTCAAATTAGAGGGAATAGAAGCAAGAGAGCCCCCACCACTAATTAAATTCCCCCTTGGAAACCACAGGGGCATGGGGACTTTAACGGCCAATAATATATGACAAGATGAATTATGAATAATTTTCAAAACAATAACAATAATTTGATAAAGGTAACAAAAAAGTTTATAAAAACAAAGGACATTTCGATGTTGGTCGGTGTTACAATGTTAACCAACAGGTGTTTAAGATATTGTCGCATGTAGCGGGTACAGAAAGACATATAAGTATAGACGTAAAATTGTATTGATCAATATGATAAAGGTCCTGTGTCAACAGGATTGACCCCAACGCGCAATACGTGTAGAATTTCCTCAGGGGGTGTGTCTTTATCCAAGTCAAATCTATAATAATAACGACAGCAACAACACCAACAGGGGACAGACATAGAACACCGACAAGAGTCGATAAGCATTTCAAGATCTGACTGTGTATGTAGGTCCAATCCAATCATATAGACAAGTTGGTATTACTCACAGCAATAAACACAGAATGGACCAAACGCTGAGACAGATATCCGCCAATGCCCCCACCAAGGGGCTACCACAGGCGAAGAGCGGGAGGCCAAACCTAAGGCCCAGCAGCCTACAGGGCCAGAGCAGATCTGCACATAAGGAGTGGGACTCGATTGAAGAATTTAAATGGTCAAAAAATTTGTGTGGAAAAACATGTCATGCTCCTCCTCTAGCCTGCATAGGGATGGTTTAAACATTTTTGTGAAATTTTGTTGACAAAGTTGATTTCATTGCACAGCCCCTGAACAAGGTATCATCACCACAAATAGGAGATGTTAAGTAGGGTTGTGTGAACACTAAAAAAAAGTATTGCTCTAGCACATGTAGTTCTTGTATAAATTAAAAGTTCAAAGTAAAAACAAAATATTTCAAAACTAGTGGTGATAACATGAGAGACTTTGTAAATAACTTCCCTTTACAGTCAGACCATCTCTAAAGCCCCCCATACACGTTCCGATTATTCTCCTGACTGATTTTTCGTCCGATCGGGTCACCCGATTTTCACCTAAAATGTTATGGTCGGTCGGTCGGCTGGCACGAAAAATCGGAATTCGAACTATCACCGATCGATCAGCCCGACCCTATTTATTAACAGCAGATCGGCCAAAATTAACAGACAGGTCTGAAGCGGTCCCGACCGATTTTTCGGCCGATTTTGAGAAATCTGGATCGGTCGATTACATAATTCCGAATCTCCCGACCACGTTCAGAATCAAGAACAAAAAATTCACCTGTGTATATTACACATTATTATTTCTACACAGTGTATATTACATGTGATTATTTCCATACAGTGTACATTACATGTGATTATTCCTATACAGTGTACATTACATGTGATTATTTCTATTACATATTCTATTGCATGTCTACAGTACAGTATACAGTATACACTGACCTTTCTCTGACTGGGCACCAGGGTCACCTTTCTGACCAGGAGATCCAGGCAAGCCAGGACATCCTCGAAGTATTGCCAACTTGTCAGAGCCTTCAATGCCTACAAGTTTTACATCTGTAGAGAAAAAAAAGGAAATATAAGATCTACAATGATATGACATTTTATTTTCCTCTGGTAAACTTTTGCTGCATATTGGTCCTTGTGTCACGAATACCTTCAATAATTTCAGTAAATACATTTTTGATATGCTAAGACCCCAGATAGCAAGCTATGGTATGGCCACAGTTATAAATACATCTTCACTTTTTTGTTACAATGCAGATGTATGCTGAATCAAATGAGTGAAGGTCAACACAACTCATAGCATAAACCCAAAGGCAAATCCATATAATAAATATATTATTGTTCCATAAGCATCAAATATCTGCATTGTCTCTTTTACATTGGAAGCTATGATTTACCTGGACAGATCTCTTCATTGTGCGCTAATGAAGTCATTAGGAACAACACAGCGACCACCAAAGTCCACATGGTCGCTAAAGTGTCCCTTTCTGGTTGTTTGGTCTCTTGTAGAATGAGATCTTGTCAATGCTCTACTCCAAGTCATCTTAGTAACTCCCGCCCATTGACTTCCTCCTCTTTGTTAGTGGTTGTTGCACAATTCTCAGTTTCTTTGTTTCTTATTATTGTTGGAACTGTAAACGACACTTATTAACAACTGTAAGAACCTCTATCTCTACAATCCCCAGAATGACCTTACCAAACAATGCAGAAATGTGCCAATTAAAACAATGAAACAGTCAACTACATTGTTAGTTAATAAAAGAACAACTTTATTAGGTCGCTACATATATTTGATTGGCTTGTTTATTTAAGTAAACATGGATCAAGTTTATTTTCTGGATCACAGATCAAGCTCTTATCTGCTAGATCTTGAGGAAGAATTAACACAGTTGGCTGTGCTCTGTCTGTGTTCCTACACCTCCCCCCAAAAGCATCTCCACTCCTGGGTAGTGGCCAGCCACATATGTTTTACATTGTGAGACTAAGGGTGGGTCTACACTATACCGCCCCTGCAACTTCGGGGGCAGTTTGGTCACTATTTAGGGCACGGTATTTGCTGTGTCGGGAATACTGCGTCCTATACATTTTATTATTATTATGATTTATATAGCGCCAACATATTAAGCAGCACTGTTCAATACATTAGAGTGAAGATAGAACACAAGATAACACACAGGTACAGGTTATGACACAGGAGGAGTAGAGGACCCTGCCCGGACGGGCTTACAGTCTAATAGGTTGGGAAATAGAGTATACGATAGGTGGGGACTGGCATGGTTGTAATGTTAGGGGTGAGAAGATGGATAGGAGAGACTGTAGAGGTGGGTTTTCAGGGCTTTTTAAAAAAGAGCTGAAGGTAGGAGCAAGTCTAATTGGGTGAGGGAGAGAGTTCCAGAGAGTAGGAGCGACTCTAGAGAAGTCCTGAAGCCGAGCATGAGATGATTTTATGAGTGGGGATTTCATTCGTAGGTCACTGGAGGAGTGGAGGGGGCGGTTAGGGGGGTATTTGTGTACCAGGTTGGAGATGTAAGGAGGACAGGAGGTGTGGAGTGATTTGAAGGCACAGAATTTTAAAATTAATTCTCTGGACAATTGGAAGCCAGTGTAGATATTTGCTAACATTTCTTTTAGCAAGCCCGCCTTACAGACTATTTATGTTTCAACATTCCCCCACCCAGAAAGCATCTCCACTCCCGGTGAGAGTGAGCACTTCGGGGGGTGCTGTGAGTTTCCTCTACTCCTTCACTCTCCTCAGGCAGCCGTGGATAGGCGGGCACGCTGTGGGAAAGACACCTGGGCATTGGAAAAAATTTCCGATGCCCAGATGCCTCACTCGGCATGTGTAAGAAATTACTTCACTCAAAAATCATTATTTTCTGTCTTTTATGAGGTATCACATGGTATAGAAATATATGTATTATTGGTCTTTAATCTATAGATAAATTTACATTGTATTAAGTGGAATAGCTTGTGTAACAGACCATCTTTTAGGTGTCAATCAGATAGGCCTTACCTCATAATGTATAGAAAAACTGGGCATGCTCAGTGTGAGGTGTGGGTGTGAAATAGGTATTCCTGTACAGGATACCTTATATGTAATAGGAGAGTTTATAAATACTGATGAGCACGTGTGTCTGGCACAGAAGACCATGCTGTCACCCACCCTGTAAGATCATCATGCGCTGCTAAGTCAGCTAGGGTAAGGATTTTTGTATGTTAATTCTTTGTATTGTAACTTTTTGAGATAATAAACTAATTTCTTGTTTAAGCAATGATTTTCTGTTCTTTAGATAAATGGCGGTTCCTTAACGAACGCGCTATTTTACAGCATGATCCTACCCTGGGCATGCCATGCCTAAACCTGCCACTGTTGGTACTGCACATCTGAATTCAATATAAATCTTATATAACAAAGCAAAGCATGATTTATCTATATTTAATTGCGATATTTACCACTGCATGCATGTTACCATATTTAATGACCCTTAACATAACCAAATAAATGCGTAACTTTACACAAATGTCTAATCCACCTTGTTTAGGAGGGGCTGTGACATATTGTACAAGGTTATGACATTTGTGGAACTTAGATAGAACAGATAAAAGTCAGATAATAAATGCAAAGAAACTGAACGTTTTACCAAGACGGTTACCAAGAAGAAAATAACCTGTTGTAAGTATAAGACTTATTATTTCTGATAATAGTAACGTAGATTTTGCAATGTCGTGTAACAGGTGCATTAGAAGTAAGTGGTCAGATTTATTCTGCCAATGCCTAGAAGTTAATTCTAAGATTGATGCTAAATTATTTAGTGCAAATAAGCATAAAGAGAAACTAGCTAATGTAATGAAATGTCTTCAGAGTTTTAATGATTTTGTCACGCAAGACATCTGCAGTCAAACTCAGGAATGTTTGAATCATCAACCTAGCTTAACCCAGCAGCGTAATTTAACACAGGTAGCTGTTAATAGCAGACAGTTAGAAGGCATTGTAGCTCAGACAGTCAGCCCAAATTTAAAAATAGAATCTCTGTATGAAAAAAGTCTGGAATTGAAAAGTCAGAAACTCCTAATCAATTTAAGTAAAGAGATTCCAAAATATGATACCAATATAAGTGTTTTTCATAAGGCACATGTTTTTGAAATGTTTTGTGACAAATTTGAACTGACCAATGACCAGAGAAATACGATTTTCTCTATCTGGGTCCCAGCTGACTTCCCATCACGCTTGAAAATCTGTCGCGCAGATTCACACAACTTTGATGTATCAGACAGGCTAAAATGTTTGATATTCTGTGAGACAGGTAACAAATATTCCACCATCGAAATGCTTAATGATTTAAAGTTAAATCCAGAGCATGACGTATTCTCAAATTTAAGTATTTTTGAGAGGGCATGTGATGTAATTTTTGGAAAGGTCGAATCAAAATTCTTGATTACTACTTTTGTAGAGAAATTCAATTTAACCTCTACGATACATGCAACAGCTTTGGAAAAGAAGTCTCTTTTTGATGCAGCTACTTTTCTTGATAAGATATTTAAGGAAACCAAGCATAGGAATGTTAAAAAGCAGATAGCAACAAATAGTATGAGAAAGAAATCATTTTCTCATAAACCATTCAAAAGGAATAGGGCCCAGAGAAACAGAAACAAATTTGATCATAGGATCAATCATGTAAATTATGTCAGTTATTTTAAATTAAAACCGTTTCCATTATTGGTTAATATTGATTTTATTGCCAATAATGCTAAATTTAATTCTTTAATAGGCAATAATGCTAAAGTTAATTCTTTATCGGGCAGTGATTTTGATTTTATTAGACAGTCACATGCTATGCTTCCCCATATAGAAGGCTTTCCTTACATGGGAGCAAAACGTGCCTGGAGAGGGTTAACTAGTGAAAGGTCTCATGCTACCGTCCCAGCCAAAAAAAGACCATATGACCACGTGTCAGAATATGGCGGAGATAAGGTTATACAAATATACGATGTGATTTCCAGGTTATGAAATAATGCTATGTTTTACGGATTATGTTTAAAAGGTTTATGGAATAAGAAATATGCTATACAATAGTGTAATTATGTAACTATAATACGTGGTTTATATATTCTGATTGTTTTGAATAATTAATCATTGTCAATAGTGAGATATCTGTACCATTACAGATTAATTACTTATTGTATTGTTCAAAAGAATTGTGTCCTTCCTGAAACAATCACTATGTTACTATATATAAATGTATATTTCCCGTATTATAATCATATATTGTAATGACTAAGAGGAAAAATAATATATTGTCTTCTTTTTCCCTTTGATCAGAGCAAAGATAAATCACTGGTTTTATGAATATAAGTTGTGATTAATATTATCTTTGATTCCTTCCAAAATTAGGAACACAGATTTGTTCATCAATACAGAAATGCCATTGCATGATATGTGTACACGCATGTAGATATTAACGTTATGTTTGATAACAGTTTGATATTGTACTAATGCTAGTTTGTACATACAAACAAAATAATAACCTTAATATTACTTACGGTTTCGGATTTGTCTTTTAAATGCCTTTGAAGTAATTGAAAGTCACAGTCTCCGTGTCAATGCTTGTGTCAGCTTTCTCCATAAGCACATGTTGGCTTTGATTGGCAGGATCATGTGTTACATGTTTAGTGTGTTATTCTATAGGAGGGTGACATATCCCCCCTCCCATCTCCTGCAGTGTAAAGACACTGAAAAGTGACACCCTTAGTTTAAAGAAATAACGTTCCGTCCAAACTTTTTCTTAGTATAAAGTTACATGTTTTATATTTGTTTGTCTTGTGATTGTCAAAAGGTACCCTATACTTCCAGTGTTAATTTTCGTTCAAGGATAAATGATAATCAGACGTCTTTTATTCTTTATAGTATTTTTAATTATTTTGATTTTTAATTATTTTGATTATTCCTTTATTTTTGGGAAACATGAAAGGAATTCATTAGATTCTTGTTACTCAGGCCTGGTATAAGAGTTAAATACCTTTTCAAGTCTCTCTAACTTTATTTCTAATAACGTTATACAGTGGGATTTTGTCAAAGTCGTGTTCTCTAGCAATAGAGCCAACTATGATTGACGGGACAGCTGATCTATTTTTAGGATTGAGAATTCTCGCTATTACGTTTAGAGTTTAAAGATAGAAGATTGGTATATGATTTCTTGTGTCAATGGGATATGTATGTTTATTATAGACTATAATTATTTGATAGTGATATAATACGGATGGCTTAGGGTAAATGCATAACCCTATGGCATACCAATTTTTATTATATTTACATCATACTGTATATATGTTGACACAAGGTTTATCATTTATGATAAATAAATGTTTGATTCCTATTATAATTAATAGAAAATATAATATTATGAAACATTTTTATAAGGAATACTGTACAGATATGGGATGTTTTTCAGCCATGATTCATAATAATAGAAAGGTTATTTATATTATGATTTTCAGGTATTGTATTATAAAGGTATAATATCATACATGAAGGTGATATAACTCATGGTATAAATGAATATTATGGTATTCTGTGTGATGGTATAATGAGCTGATTTCAGTTCATAGACTAGATTAGGGAAAACAAATCTTCAATCAAGATATCCCTTGATGTATTGGGTTAATTTCATGTTTAACCACAGAGACTGAGTTTATGAAAGTTTGGAACTTCAGTAATAATAAAGAATGAGTACAAGGTGATCTACACTGAATAAAGTTTCACACCTTGATGACTACACAACACCATTCTTCTGTGCGCAGTAACTACAGACTATGTTGAATGCTTCTATTGAACTGTTTTATCTGAAAGACAATGTTTGACCACATGGATAAGTGTCTACAAGCATCATCCTTGACGGAGATATGACTTGTGATGTCCTGGACTCCATATAAAGGTATTGATTACAATTATATCACGTGAATGGTATTGGATCCTGATGGCCGAGAGTCTCTTTCCATGAGTGCAAAGGAAAAGCTATCCAGAGGATGTGTCCTATCGTGATTGTCCAGGAGGAGTCTTCACAGACGCAGATATCAACGTATGATGTGTCGTCCTGATGAGTTATGAAGGTTTGTCACAGAAACACTACACCTTGACATAGACTATGACTATATGAGGTTACGGTAAAGGAAATAACTTTACTCGTCAGATATACCAAGATATTGGTGTTACATAAACCCAGAAGAAGGATTTCTTAATTTAAATGTTTTTATAAATATTATACGTCGGAAGAAGAATATTCTCCACCCACTGATGAAAGAAGATTAAGAAGATAGATCCATCACAGAATAGAGTTAGAGATAATTCCAGTTTACCATAAGCTTCATAAATACTCACGAGTTTCAAAACGTATAAATTGTCAATAATGATAATAATGAGTATTGTTTTGATGGTTTCCGTGGATTCAACCACTCAACCTCAAAAATAGAGGGATTTGTAAGCGATTACTTCACTCAAAAATCATTATTTTCTTTTATGAGGTATCACATGGTATAGAAATATATGTATTATTGGTCTTTAA
>CM070037.1:102406300-102430976 GCA_036250615.1 Ptychadena robeensis | reverse complement strand
GGAGATGTAAGGAGGACAGGAGGTGTGGAGTGATTTGAAGGCAAGGCACAGAATTTTAAAATTAATTCTCTGGACAATTGGAAGCCAGTGTAGAGATTTGCTAACATTTCTATTAGCAAGCCCGCCTTACAGACTATTTATTGTTTCAACACTCCCCCACCCAGAAAGCATCTCCACTCCCGGTGAGAGTGAGCACTTCCGGGGGTGCTGTGAGTTTCTTCTACTCCTTCACTCTCCTCAGGCGGCCGTGGATAGGCGGGCACACTGTGGGAAAGACACCTGGGCATTGGAAAAAATTTCCGATGCCCAGATGCCTCACTCTGCATGATCCTACCCTGGGCATGCCATGCCTAAACCTGCCACTGTTGGTACTGCACATCTGAATTCAATATAAATCTTATATAACAAAGCAAAGCATGATTTATCTATATTTAATTGTGATATTTACCACTGCATGCATGTTACCATATTTAATGACCCTTAACATAAACCCCCAAAGACATTCACCTTATTTACATACCTTTTCATAAAACAGAGCTTGCCCAGCAAATCTTTTGTTGTACCATTTACAAACAAGACCGACTACCTATTCTTGGGGATATCCATTGATAAGCACCTTTTTCTCATGTGCATGTTTCTTTCAAGGACATACGTTGGTCAGTCTGCTGCATCTGAAGATGTATAAGTCAGTGGGGTATACAGTAAAAATGTTCTATCAGTATGTAGTATGTATAGTCAATGACCTAATTACACAACACACATTAGGCACACCTTGCTAGTACCAGGTTGGACCCCCTTTTTCCTTCAGAACTGCCTTCATCCTTCGTGGCATAGATTCAACAAGGTACTGGAAACGTTCCATTGCTCCATATTGATATTATAGCATCATGCAGATTTCTGAAGATTTGTCGGCTGCACATTCATGATGCGAATCTCCTGTTCTACCGCATCCCAAAGGTGCTCTATTGGATTGAGATCTGGTGACTGATCATCCCAATATTAAATGTAATAAAGTTCTTAGCTGACAGAAGTGGCACCCTGTGTGGTATTCTGCTCCTGTAGCTTAGAGATGGTCGAATGTTTTAAAAAAAGAATTTGACCATTTCGACGATTTCAAGTTAATTGCAAAGCCCCTGATCAAGGTCTCATCACCAAACTTACTGGAGATGTAGAGAAGGGTTGGAGGTATACTACATAAAAGTATGTCACAAATGGTTTGTGCACAAATTAAGTTCAAAGTCAAGTAAAAATTTAGAAAATCGAAATTTCGACTTTGTTTTTAACTTAATTTATGCAAAAACAGCGAAAAAATTTTTTTTCTAATATTCCCACAGCCCTTCTCTACATCTCCAGCAATTTTGGTGATGATACTACTTTCAGAGGCTTTGCAATCAGCTCACAAAGTCAGCTACCATCTGCCTTAAGGTTGGATGTGTTGTGCATTCAGAGATGCTCTTCTGCATACCGTGGTTTTAACGAGTGGCTATTTGAGTTAAGGCTGGGATACACAGCTCGATTTTTGAGTCGACAGAGAGAGCTCGGCAGTAGCGTGATGACGTCATCACGCTACTGCCCGGCTTCCCCGATATCGGGAGCCAGCTGTCAGCTGGTCTATACTATGAATGGGGAACCGCGGTTCCCTATTCAAAGTAAAGGCTATCGTACAAGGTTTACAAACATGTTGGTAACCTGTTCGGCCAAGCGAGATCTATTAATCTCGCTCGGAAAACGGAATACATGGGTCGATTTTTTCTCACATTTCAGTGCCGTGAGCGCACACAGCGTTCGGCTGTGCAGAAAAAAAATCGGCCCGTGTATTCCTACCTTTACTGTTGCCTTTCTATCAGCTTGAACCACTCTGGCCATTCTTCTCTGACCTCTGGCATCAACAAGGCATTTGCGCCCACAGAACTGCCGCTCACTGGATGCTTTCCCTTTTTCGTACCATTCTCTGTAAACCCTAGAGATGGCTGTGTGACAATCCCAGAAGATCAGCAGTTTCTGAAATACTCAGACCAGCCTGTCTGGCACCAACAACCATGTTCAAAGTCACTTCAATCACCTTTCTTCTCCATTCTGAAGCTCGATTTCAACTACAGCGGCTCGTCTTGACCATGTCAACATGCCTTAATGCATTGAGTTGCCACCATATGATTGGCTGATCAGTAATTTGCGTCAACGAGCAGTTGGGCAGGTGTGCCTAAAAATGTGGCTGGTGAGTGTAGTTTTCCTAAATGGAGGGAACATGTCATTCAGGATTACTCAGTTACTCCATCATCTTCAGTGATGACCCATTGTAACAGCAGCTTCCGCGTGCCACTGTCCCCCTGCTTACTGCTGCAGGCGCTATGTTTAGTGATGATTAGTGTTGAGCAGCATATGGTATATTCGTATATTCTTAATTAATCGAATATACAAAGAAACATTTGAAATTCGTAAAATTTTATTCAACTGTATTCTATTGCCTTCCATCTTGCACCCCTCGCAATGATTCGCGATCCAACTTTACAGCTTCTCTTCTTCATTCTTTGATCTTAGCCAGTAGGAGCTTTATTGCATGTATCCATTGGTTAACAATGTTGAAGCATAATATGACAAATATCCGGCATTGCGAATATCTGAGCGCACATTCACGAAATATGGCGAATATTCTCGAATTTCGAATATTCTCGCTCAACACTAGTGATGATTTCATGTGACGTGGTACTGGAATCCGTTCCATAGTCTCCTCTGAGCTCTGGCCACAGCATGTTCGCTGTTGGTTTTCTGTAGCCCTTCCTGAAGGACCAGCATGTGTCACTTCCTGGGATTTAGGGTAATTGGTGATGTGTCCTTGCTGACCAATCATGGTTGTCCTGCATGTACATAAGTGGCTCAGCCCTTTTCTGCAGTTGCCTCAATGTCAAGGTTCCTGTGTCCAGCTAAGGTTCCTGGTTTCCATTGGTGTTCCTGTGTTACTGGTTTATGCCTGTGTTCTGAGACTCTGCTACCTGTTTAACCCTTGTCTGCCTGCCTTGACTCTCCTGTTGCCAACCTACCCGCCTAAACTGCACCTCTGCTTCGTCGTTCGTTCCTGCACTGTTGCTCCTGGTTACAACCCAGCGTGCTTATGATGCATGTGCCTCTGATACCTCTCTCTGGTGTCCTTGTACCAGCTGCCTTGTGTGCCTATCCTTCCTCAAGTGGAAGCGACCCGGTGTTCTCCCATCAGGAAAGTCTGTCCCCAACTTGTCCCAAGTGGTATTTTGAAGAAAGAGTGGGTTCACTAGGCAACGCCCTTAGAGGAGATAGGACTTGTGGCACAGTGGGTTCACACCTGCTGTTTCGGGACACCCATGAAAAGATATTGTAAACTAAATACTTTTGTGAGATACAGTAGGAATAGAGCAAGCAGGAAGCAAGACAAAACAGGAACCAATGCAGTCTAGGTTAATACTCCGCATAGTGTGGGAAACGACCCTGATCTTACTCCAGGGGGCCATAGTGGCCAACGTAGGTGGCAGGTACACGGGCACTGCTTTGGATGGGTCCTGGTCGATATCAGCTTCCCAGTGGCATATGAGATGTGCTCCCCCTATTGGTCATTCTGTGCTACAGGGAGAGCAGATCTCGACAGGGAGCCTATTTTGACAGGACACGTTTCCTGTGTACCATACCTTTTCGGATTGATCATTTTGTATGACCCTTGGCTTGTTTTTTGTATTACCTGATAAAATATTTTTCATGTTTTAAATTTTTTCTTTCATCTATATGGTCAAAAAGTGCATCCAATCATGTGCAATTTGAGAATACAATGTTTTTACTAATAAAACTCTCAAACTATTTACAAAATCAGAAAGTTATATTTTAACTTTTAAAAATGCAACAGTGACCTCGTGTGGTTAAATGTAATATTGCAGTTCATAAAAATTGTATCTGACTTACTTGACCTCATCTTATTTCTGTATTAAGAATCAAAACTTTGGATACAGGATTAGATGAAGTTTACTGTTGCTAATTAGGCATATTATAGCAGAGCAATGTTCTTCATTAACAACAAATGATTAGGAGTGCTTGAGGAGAACAAAATATCCAGAACCTCAATACTAGCTGTGTACTTGGACCAGTCATGGACAGGATTTCACCCTTGCTGTTACTTTAACCTGTTTTGTATCAAGAGATGTGATTCTAGTCCATGTGTGTGATTTTAAAAAGACACACCCACCAAGAATATTTAACCTCCCTATCGCTCTTGCAAGGTCCAGATTTCTGTACCAAAAGCGCACCATAGACTCTTTTTTTTGTTGTAGACCTGTAACTTCCAAAAATTTGTCCGTATAAGGGTCTAATAGACATTTGAATGCTTAAATCTCTTGAATACTTATTTGGTATGAAAGATTTCAAAACAGTATTTATGTTTGTTTATAATAACATTTTTATTAAAATTGGAAATGTGTATGTGTGGGGGCCGTGGGACATTCATATGCAAATTAGGCGGGGAGAGACATGCCGGTAAGCTTCAGATCCTGGACAGCACAGAGCAGAGAGTATGTGCTGCTGCTGTCGGGAGATCTGAGCTCTGCTGGACGGCTCCATCTCATCAACTGCAATACTGCATAAGCAAGTGCAGGACAAGATAGTGCCGTCAGAAGCGCTAGGGAGAAAAATAGAAGAGTCCCAATAGCTAAGGTAGCCACTGCAACTCAGGGAGTGCCTGGTGCCCCCTTCAAATGGGTCCATATTTGCTTCTTGCCATGGTGCACTCCCTGGTGCTCACTTCAGCCTGGCCAGTGAACATCTAGTGTTCAGATGCCAAGGCCTGCTGAGTGTCTGCAAGTGTCTTGTTCTCAACAGTGACACAACCTGATTTTGGACTTGCTTGAACTCTCCTTGCCCTGACTTTGTATTGTCCCTGACCATGTCTCCTACCCTATCCATTTGTACGGTACCTTCTTGATCATTGTGTATGACCCTTGGCTTGTTTTTTGGATTACCCAATAAGGACTGTAAGGCTGAGGCTCCACTAATGCGGACAGAAGAACACATGCAGAAAAGCTTTAGTCCTTGGTGTTAATGGACTAAAAACTGTGGCAAAACCGTGTCCTATCCACATCAATTGATTTCAATGGAGGCTGAATGTGGTGCGGCTCAGAAAACCCGGTTCAAGTATAAATAAGCATCAACATTTATTATATTATGTAATCATTTTAAAGAGATTTTACTGTTTAGAATGTGTGAGAGTCTGTAAACTGTTTCACTTTAGGATTATTAGAATATCTTTATCACATGTAAAGCAAACCCAAAAGCAGAAGCTGCTGTACAAGATTGCTGGTCATTATAATTGCTGCTGACATCAGCACATCCCATTCTAAATCCTTCAAATGAAGCTACTGACATCACAGATTACTTTCTTTTGGGGAGACTTTCCATAAAATATTGAAGTGTGCTTTGAAATTTTGCCCATTGATTTAGAAGACTATATATAAGGTTTGGAACTGATGTTGGATCAGAAGGCCTCGCACAACCTCTGTTTTAGCTCATGCGCTTGAAGCCAGGTCTCCACCACCAGGTCTCTCTCATCAGAGTGCCAGACAAAAGAATGATTTGTCACTCTACAGAACATATTTCTACATCCCCAGTAATGGAGTGCTACATCTGACACTTGGCCTGGTATTGAGGACATTACATATCCTTACAGGCCATGGAAAAACAATGACCAGGGAAGGGATGACTTGCGTACAGATAAAACACAACACCCTCCTCAAAAACCACCTCAAATAAAGGCATGACACCAAATATCTTTGGTAGTTTTATGGATAAATGTAATGAAAAATAAATTTAAAAAGTCACAGCTTATCAGAACAAAATATCAATAAGCCCATTGACAATGACAATTAGCATGTATAATACATTAATATGAATAACAATAATAAACTCAACATTAACTAAACCTTCCATACCAGCCACTAGCCACTTTATCCTCCAGCTCAGTGGGTACATCAAAAACCAAACCTGTTAATAACCGGAAACTTAGACCATAGGGCCTTAGCCCTCTATAAAATACACTTAATCTCCTACTTTGGTGACTGCCATCGATAAAAGCACATCACCACAACCTGTTTCTGTTTTACAATCAAAAGGCACTGGCGAGGACCCGCCGTGCAGCTGAAAGAAAAAGCACCACCCATCTCTAGCACCCGGGTGCACCGCACGTACAGGGGTTAATCAGGGGACAACAATGATTACACCCCTCTGTTGCCTCGGGCACCCTTCCGTCCTCCAGGCCACACAGTCCTCTCCCGTAAGAGCGGCTGAGGGGGCTTTCTTTTTGTTAGCAGGTCCTTGCACACATCCCTCAATAAAGGTCCATGACACATCAGATTGTTGTGAATACGGTGCCCCTTTATTGCATAGACATCACAGTGCCAGGTACATGCCATTTCCTCCTTGGAAGCCATCTGGGAGCAGCCTCTGCCGGTAGCAGTCTCTACCCTAGCCTTCTTCACCCAAGTGACTATTCCTAGGCTAGGGATGCCCTTGCCCCAGCAGGGAACAATGGTGAGGACTTTAGTTAGGGCCTGGTCTTCAGATTCACAGGCCTGAGGCCTGAGGCCTGCTCCCAACTGGATCCATTACACCTCTGATCTTTTCTCTCCTACTGCTAGGAAGACCCAGTTACCCACAACCACTAAGTTTATATAACCTTCTAGTCTCCTTCCAAATGGCTCACAAGGTCACATCATTACATTTTCCAGTTTCTGCAAGCACATTCCTTAAATTGTTACATATCACTCCTAACTCTAACAGGACACCTGCTCTGCTTGGCAGCAGCTCAGCAGCCTACCCTACAGCTCTGGGAGGACATTCCATGAATCTCCTGAAACACAGTTCATGGTAATTTTGTGATTAAACAGATTGTCAGTGACTGTTCTACACTCTTGTGCCCCAGCACTCCATGACTCTGCTCTTTGACTTAATGTGTTCAACTTCTTCACTGAGCTTTTGATGTTCCTCAACACTTCCAATTTGCAAAATAAAAAATATGGTGGAATATCTAGCAGGGGCAGAAGGCGGTAACATTCGACAGTACAACACTTCAATTCACTGAGCTCAATAGAACATTTCATTCTTCCACCAATTTTTGTAAATACAGGCTGAATGGTTCTTGGTTTCATACACTTGTGGCAAAGTCTCAGAATGAATTACCTGAATCATATGGAAATGCATCCATACACCGGGACGTACAATGAACCATGCTGTGCTTTGGTGTTAGGGACACTGTGCTTTTATTAATGTTTTATACACTATACCATCATTTATTGAATTGGACAATATTACCTCAGAATATTAAAGGAAATTAAATCCCAAATCATTTTGCAAATTTTTTTACAATGCATTATGATAAAAACTCACTGCAGTGCCTGTTACTGCATAATGCAATGCATGCAGGTGTGAATTGATGAACAAGCTTTCTGATAATATCTCTTTAACATGCTTTAATGCTAATGCGCTGAGTTGCTGTAACTGCAACGCAGAATAATAAAATATGTTTAAAACTAGGAAGTTGTCAATATTGTAAGAAATTTTTTTTACAAACACAGAGGAATTGGTAAGAGGTCCAGGAGTGCTTTGTTCTCATTTTATGGGACAGAGAAAGTTTCCCTCATCGAGGTAAGGCATCGGACTTGGTTGTGGTTAGAGGGGTAGCGCATGTTGTTGCCCCTTCATTGGCCAGCAAATCGGCAGGCAGGGCTTTCTTTTGGCCTTGGAGGGAAGACGATGTTCATTGACTCCCCCCTTCCCCCCGAAGCAATACCAAGCCCCACCAGTACACAACACACTGCATGTGCTGCATTATTGCTTCCCATATGAGTGCATGAAAACTAATGTTTAAAAACCGGGAGAGATTTGCCCATATGGCTTAGGCCGGTTTTCTATATGTAGTTGTAAAAGTATTAATATGTGTGTGCATCATACAGTTAAATGGTTTTAAAATTTTTGTAATTTGTTCTGTACAATAATGAGTTAACTGTATGTGTAGTAAAGCAGCCAAAGTGGAGGTGTTGCATGCCATTTATTCTATAAAAAGCATAGTGGTTAAGTTCCCCAGGTCCTTCATCAGGGAGTTTCTGTGAGGCAGACCTGTCCTATGTAAAGCAGCACAGGCTGTCTGCAGGACTGAGGAACCAACACCAAATGTACTCACCTAAAGGTTCGCCAAGCTAGTGAGGCCTATAAAGGAGTGTGGGCAAGCAACATGGCCACTTGGACTGGGCACAGGCTTAAGAGACTCACTACTTTTGACCTCAGGAGCAGTTCAAGTCTGTAAATACCATTCTTCAATAAAGCCCCAGCTATTGTTCAATCTGCAGATGCTGTGTGGACATTTGAGTTTATTTGTGATCTGGAACTATGCATTTCTGGACCTCAAACACCATGTCACCCAGAGATTGGGGTGGCCATATACAGTGTGCTAAGGAGGATTCTTCACTAAATCTAAGTCTAAGGAGAGCTGCTGCAGAGAGGCGCAATAGTCTGCAGCCAAACACCCACTCTGAGGCCCTTCATGTGTTACAATTTTGTTCATCCATTTTGGTTATTAATAGATTTGGAAAGTACACTAGTTAGTTTCTTGTAGCTCTTATCCTGAGCTGTGCTGTTGACAGCTTGTGGATAACAATAAAAGCTTTCATAAGATATTTTTTCTCAATTTCGAGTGTGAGGTGGGAAGTATTTCAATAAATGAAAAGTGAGAAGTGAAGTCTGTGAGGCTACAGAGTTGATGATGAAGCTGGGTATTTATAGGCAATGAAGCTGCTCTTCGGAAAGTAATAAGCCCTCTTCTCCAGTAGTGGCATGTACTTACAGAATCAGGGCAGTGTCCACTTTAAATCCCTGGGCCATGGTGTCCCTGGGCTCCAGTGAGATATAAGGGAGGGTTCTGCCCCCAGGAAGTTGCTCAGTGGGGAAAAGTTTGATGGAGTAGGGGTAATTGGGCAAGCTGTCTCTGAGACTCTCTACCCACCAATAGCACACATTAACTTTCCAAGCCCCAGTTACAAAGAGATCCCGGTTCTCCTGCCACCCACCATTGCCAGGTTCTCAGTGGGGTGCCCAGACTGCGTGGAGCATATCAGATTGCCAGAGGGGATGCTACTTGTGTCGTGATACTGCTAGAATGCTGGCCAGGACAAGTACTGGCCGCTATTAGGCCTATTTCCCCTGGCCCCACGTGGGTGCGGTGATGTGAACCATGTGGGTACCACAGGTACAGTGGGCTACCCCTATCTTGGACCCTTCTTAAGAATACTTGTTGCATTTTATGTTTTCACAGCCAAGATCCTGTTGGGCCTCCAAATAAAAGTTGGTTTAACCATAAGCTGCCTTTTCATCATTGACTGCGGGCAGTTAGGAAAGGTTATCACACTAACGAAGTCTGGGTTCCCTTATACAGGAATTAATGGTTCTACATTTTAGAGAGTGGTATATAAAACAAGAGATGAACTGGAAAAGTGAAGTGATGGGTAGCCAAAATTTTTGAGAGCCATTATATATCCAATTTATTAAAGATGAATACGACATTTCAACTAGCTGATTTTGTGAGTTTTCCACACAAGAAGACACAGGCTGGACACGCCGGCAGCTCTCTCACACACAGCTAAGCACTTTGTAAACAGCCAGTCTGTCAGATTACACAGTCCATAGATTGCCTGTGGGTGGATCTTTCCTCCAGCTCTGTGTTGCTGTCTGTGAGCTGGGCTGCTTGAGCCCAACTTACATACAGTGCAGATGCAGACAGGAGAGACACCCTCAGGTGGCTCAAGCTGCCCAGCACACATACAGAGCTGTCGGGGTTGGAGGCAGGAAAGCAGTAAGAGACAGATACCCGGCCTCCTTAACTCCTGATCTGCTGGTGGGAGCAGGGGCGGTCCTAGCCTCTTTGATGCCATGGACAAGCAGGCCCTCTGGCGCCACCCTGCATGGGTTCCCTGAGAACATCTCTGCTCTCTTACAACAGGAGGAATATCTCTGTTCCCCAAGCTTTATCCACCTTCTGCCAGCACCCCCCCCCCCCCCCCCCCCCCCCCCACCCCCTTTCCAACTAGAGAACATCTCAGATGCATGGCTGCATCTCTCATCTGACAGCTCCTCTGCTTATCTCCTTGGTCACATATGCGGACCATAAGACGCAGGCACTTTTTCCCCCCGATTTCAGGTCTTACAGTCAAAAAAAATGAATTTTATGGAACAGCAATTTTAAAAAATCAAGAGATCCTTTAATTAATAATTCCGTTTTTATTGAAATAAACCAGTTAAACATTTCTTGCTTTGTTTTCTTGAAGGATGGGTTAAAGGCTCAACCGGTTATAAATTGTAACAAAAATACTTCATCTTTTTATCTTTTCAGTGGTTTGACAGACGAAGCTACTAAAATCAAAGGTTACACTGGCCTAAACTTCATTTCTGTAACTTTATAAGAATAATAATCTCCCTTGCCGGTCTCCCAGATTACTCCATCTGCATAACTGACATGTTTTCCTCTCAAATACAGCCCATTGAGATTGGAGTTGTGACAGCCTCCATACCACCAAGCACCTTTAAATTGTACTGCACAGTTACTACTGTATTCATCATTATCACTGTCTTTTGTGGTAAATGCTCGGTTGTTATGATATTCAAGGGAGTCACCTGCAAATGTAAATAAATATTAATTTAAACACAATATAATCAGTCTGCAAATTTCTGCAATAATCATTTCATTTTGTAAAATACAGATGATGTGTCAAAATTTTAATATTGTCCAAAAGTTCCTGTAATTCAGTCATTCAAAATAAAAGGTGAAACTTAAGCTGGCCACACAGGGGTAGATTCCCATGCAATCAATTGGTGATCAATTACAGCGTGGTGACGCCATCATTCTGTGATTGATCGCGGGTCAATCGTACGGTAATCAATGTGCACCTCATGGGCACATCAATCAATGTACGATGGGGACCCAGTTTCCCAGTCCCCCGGGTCTCTCCTTTCCCCAGCCGAAGAAGCAGCCAGCCTGCACGGCCGCCTCTCTTCTGGTAGAGCTGGGTCCGTGCTGGCCATGCCCCCTTCACACACAGAGCAGCTTGCTGATCTCAGCCTGTGTGTGCAGCTCAGCTGTCAGCCCATCCATTACATTGGATGGTGACTCGCGGTCCCCACATGTTGGAAAGCTGTTTGGTGGAGTTCCTTCAAACAGGATCCATTGATCCTGCTCGAAGAAACTGTGGATGGCTCAGATGGAAAAAAAAGATTAGAGGAAGATGTTCCGCTAATCTGTTACTTCATCAAGACACGTGTGGCTAGCTTAATATATGAATTAAACTGATTACATGTAAAGAAGATGATTTGATGAAAATCTCAGAAAATTTGAATATTACATGGAATCAATAAAGATTTTAATATAAAAAATGCTGATGAGTTAATATAAAAAAATGCTGAGGTGTTATGGAAGACCAGGATGTTTCAATAGCGGCCTTCAGATCTTTTGCATTATTCTGAGGGCCCCCCACAGGCTAGAAACTGTCCTAATACTGACCCAATTATGAGCCTGATTGTAATTTTGGCAAACTTATGTTCATGTGGCTATATTACATATTTCTCTTTGTATTATGAATTAAAAAGTAACTGATATTGTAAAACAGAAAATATATATTTTATTTCTGACCTTTTCTGTACAAATGGTAAGTTGTTTGAATGTTTTATGGTTAGAATATTTCTTTAGGCTTCTAATGGAAATTACCTGCACTTCCGCCACTATAAGGTCCAATTTTCAGCCTGTATTTGTCCTCTTCTCCCGAAATGGCAAATGCAGCATAAGTAGCATGACTGAAGTTATTTTCAAAATCAATCAAGTCAACCCGTAATTCATTAGTCCCTGCAGGTTAATATATGAATAAATGCACAGATGTTCAGCTATAGCAAAAATAATTATCTTTGATAAAACAGTACATGCACATTTTGTTTTTACTAATTCTAGAACTTAAACTAGAGTTCCTCCAGGGGCACACACTACAGTACCTGTTAACCAGAGCCAGACAGACTTTTGGCTCATTATAGTGCAGGGCAGCTTCATAACCTAATAGTTTGCGGCTTGCTTAAAAACAAAAACAAAAAACAACTACATTTTTACTTACCTCTAAACTGCCCCAATTGCTCAGAGTTGCTTGAAAACCTAAAAAAAAAATTACTTACCTACCCCGGTGTCGTCTGTGGGAGTCGTCATTTTGATTTATGTGTAGCCTCCAGTCATTCATGGGTTAAGGCTGCAGTAACGTAAATGGCCACCCGGGGCCGCCAGATACAATGTCTTTTAATGGACACAAAGTGAACGCAGTAGAAAGATAAGTAGAAGTAAGCAGCTATGATTTAAGAGTGTCCCATCTGAGACACCATTGTCTCAGCACAGTGTCCATAGATAGGAGGGTTGACGGGGGAAATGCACAGATATCTCCTTACAGCGCTCCAAGCTGCCATCGATCTGGTCCATAACTACACATGTGTTCCCTGCTTAAGGGTTTTTGGGAGATAACAAGTCTCGGTTCAGGTATGACACCCCAATCACCACAGCGGTCTTCACCTTAAGTCCCAGGTGCCCAACCTGCGGCTCAGTCCTCCACTTGCGGCCCCTGAAACCCAATTGTTATTGCATAGGGCATAGAAACTCACCTGTCTGCCTCTTTGAAGGTTATGTGCTCCATTGATATTATCAATGGCTTTGATGATATCTATGAGGCACATAACCTTTGATGAAATACATGACACAAAATGTGCATTACACACTACAGTGCTCCCTAATGCTTAAAGTATCATATTAAACACATTTTGTTACTTAAAAAATTAAAAATAATGTCTAGCTCGGCATGCTGTAATTTTTTTCAATAAAAAATGTATAGTATAGATTGAAAATGTTATGTGCGGCCCTTTAGTGATGCCGAGGGCCCTCCACTGCCTTAAGTCATGCCCCAACTTGAACAAGAGGTAAGATACGCCTAGAGTGACTGATTAAACACTCTAGAGATCCAGTGGAAGCAAGTACAAAAATGAAGCTGAGGTTTATGATGTCCAAAAACAGTGTTGGCAGAGGATTATTCAGGAGAGTGAGCAATATTTCAAGCAAGACATAAATAAGAGATCAGTCCAATAAACAAATTATCCAGAATATCTGTCAGGAAAGTGGTCATAAAACGAACAGAGGTCAGTGCAGGCAGAAGGCAAGACAAATCAAATGAAAACACCTAGAGCTACCAAGAGCTTTAAAAGTAAACTGATGTTATCACTGGACACTGGCGGGGGCTTATGATGCTTAAACATTGGCTGAGGCCACTCTCATAACCGAAGGTCTTAACTTACACAAATACCTGTTGGCATTGTCATGGCAAACCATCATTGACTTCAATGGAGGAAGGAATTCTAAAAATTTTAGGTCATAATTGTAGCCACAATACAAATAGAAAAAAGTGTCAAAAGGTTGTAACCACCTGGACAGTATCATGCCTGAGGGGGATCAATGGTTAAACCTTTTAAAGCATTTTTTTGGTCGGTGGTTGGTTGGTGTTTGCGGTTTGGGGGGCCTTCTTTTCAACAGCATACAAGACTAAATTAAATTTCAAGAGCCAGCTCTCCGCCTATGGGTTCCCATGGCCAATGCTCATGCACAGTGTCTTAAAATAGTGATGGTGGAAAAGGTGGAGTTCCAGGTTTTTGAAGTTATACATGTTGCTGGAGCTCCAGGGAAAAAAAAAACCCTTAAATACTTTTTGTCAGTCTCGGCTCTTATTTCTAGGAAATCTCTTTAAAACCTCCTCTGAATGGGTAAGAGGTCCTTGGGGCCTCTGTACTCATTCAGTAGGGGGGGGGGGGATGGGATCCCCCAGAGCAAGCCAGTTTGGCCCTCACCAGTGGGAACTTATATGTGAAAACATGGCCAATTCAGAGATACTACTAATCTCTCACAGATCCTGTGAAAATTACTTTATTTAAAACCAATAGACTCTCTGTTGTATAAGGTGCACCTGCAGGGAACTGCCAACAGAGCAGCAGTTACAGGACATGGAGAAGCTGCATCAGACCGCTTCCCTGCCTCCTGGTCCCACCATCAGAGCTTGTGTATGTGATCATTCAGCTTGAGCCCAGCTCACATACACAAGGCAGACAAAAGATCCAACCACGGGAGGAACTTCTTTCTGCTACTGCTGTGTGTATGCTCACATGAGATGTATCCGCTTAGTTCTCAAAAGTGTTTTAAAAATCTCTTTCCCATAAGTATAAATACAAATTGTTATATTTACCACCTTTCTTGTCCTCAATAGATTTAGGGCCCTTTCACACTATATGCGTTTTTTAAAGGCATGCATTTTTTATAGGCATGTGTTTCTGCATATATACAAAAACATATGTAGTTTTTGCACAAATTCATTTTAACAAGAGAATAATTGAAACATCCTGAGCAAAACAAACATAATTTTTTGCCCCGGAAGGGTTTTTTCTTTACTTTATAGTAAAGACAGGGGCACTTTAAAGGCCTAAGGGCCCCCATACACCTTTAGATCACTCCATACAATTTCCATTAGATCTACCAACAACTCTGCAGTATAGTTGCCCCCCTGATAGAATACATAGTGATTGGAAGGTTTAGAAAGGTCCTCATATTACATGGTTTTGGTAGAACAAAAGTGGATTGTACAGAAATTGTATGGTAAGATTGTAAGGTGTATGGGGGGCTTAAGACATGAACTTTACATAGTAAACTTTACATAGTAAACAAAGCATTTAATGTCCATAAAATGGTTCAATGACCGGGTTTTCGCTAGGGTGGATCTGATGCCTCCACACAAAGTAGCGAGTATTCGGTCCATAAGATGTGGGGGGCAACATATCAGTGCCAGCACACCAATGGGGTCATTGAGGGAGAACGGGTAGCCACTGATCCCTGGAATGCAAGTCAATTGTTTGCAGATGAGTATACTGAGTAAATGAGGTGAATCTCCCCTGCTCTCCAGGCTCCGATGCAAGTTATATTTATGCAAATTCATTTTAACATTAAGTCACAATGTTATGGTTTCAACTTCCGCACAACTTTGTATTTAACTTCCCTAGCAGTCTGTCCATACAAAGTACACTGCTGGCTATTTCTACCCTTCCCCGCCCCTCTCCACACAGCCGATGTCATTAATGACGCGGGTGTATCGGGTACACCCGACGCCCGCTGCCCTAGTGGTTCGGGGGAACCCGAATGGCGAACAAACAGGGTTTGTCTTAACCGATAGGGAGGTTAATTTATGCAAAAACTACATGTGCTAGAACAATACTTATCTTTGCAATGTTCCCACAACCCTTATTTACATCTCCAGTAACTTTGGTGAGCATATCATGTTCAGGGGCTTTGCAATTAGCTATAGCAAAATCAGCGTGTCAATAATTTACAAACATCTTTCAATCATCTTTAAGTTTCGGATGTAAAAGGGAACAAATCTATTACCAGATGATGTCAGCATGTGGATGTTATCGTTTCCCAGCCAGAATTCACTCAGCTGGTTGCCAAACCCTCTCTTGTAATCCTTCCAATCTCTTAGAAAATTCACTGTGCCGTCATACCGTCTCTGGAATACCTAAAAGGTTGAAATATACCAAAGATTGCAAGGATAATGGATGCCAATTCCTATGCCAGTAGAGAACATGCCAAGTTGTCCAAAACATGCAGGACCAGATGCAGGACAAAAAAAATACCTTTTGAGCTGTATCATTAACAGATTTGAAATAAACCTTTTTTTAACAGTAAATCATTTGCTTGCATATATTACATTTAAACTACAGTATTCATACCATTAGACCAAGGGTCCTCGTATGCGCAGTAATCATTGAGAGGACCAAATTCCGCTTGGACAGGTGAGTGAAGAATATTAATAATAATAATATTAATAATAATGTTGGTACTGTAACCGGGCAGCCCAGTGTCTGGCTGATTCACCGATGTACAATACTTAGGCGATTGTATAAATATTAAATGTCAATTAGGCCAGCAGCTGAAAAGAATATGTGGCTTTATTGTATCACACCAAAGCCTCATAAATACAAAAGTATAAAAGGTACAAAAGTTAAGTATAAGAATGAGTTAAGCTAAGACAGAATGCCAATGTGTAAAGCGACCTGTCTGCTTGTGTCAAGTCTTTGTGTAATGCGACCCTCGTGTCTTGAGGAAAGGGGGGTTGGTGTTGTAGTGGAATGTGTGTGTTGGAGAGTGTATGTATAGGATAGAATGTTAGAGTAAAAAAGTGTCCTAATGTGACATGCTATGTGTCTTATATACCAAAAATCGTGGAAAGACGTGATTTTACAGACAAAGACATTACCAAATACATAAACATTTCTAGGTTCTCACGTATAACTTTACATATAGATGATAATATTACGAAATATAAACACTGAACATCTGTCCAATATTCAATCATGTAATGACTCATGACCTTTCTGCTTCTCATGACCTCGGCCAGGCCTCTCAGGTTTTCAAACACAGGACACATATGGAACCAATTATAACATTCACACAACTTCTATGGGAACCTGAATTTTACGTGAACTTAATATAAATGGCCCACCGAATTATTAATATCAGAAATATGAATAAATGATCAATATTTCTAACAGTGAGTGAGCACCGCAGCGCTCTGATCAGCGCTGGACGAGTCCAACATGTCTGGTGCACTTTAACCTCCCTAGCGCACTGCTGAGGTACAGATTTCTGTACCAAAAGCGCACCATAGACTGTAATGGACATTTTTTTTTGTAAAAAAAAAATTTACATAAAAAAAAAGTTATTTAAAGTATAATTAGAATTTTGTTTGTTGTATATAATAAAAATTCTATTTAAATGTAAATGTGTGTTGTTTTTTTTACTTTAAATTGTACTGGGTACAGTTATCACTGTACCCAGTACAATTCCCCTTTAGATTTGGTGCCCCCCCCCCCCCTGTGTGAAGTCACCAGGTCCTCACACCGGGAGGGAGAGGACCAAACATGGTTAAGGAGAAAGCTGTATCCAGAACGATTTGAAATTCCCTGCTGTCTGAATTCAAGAATCCCGCCACCTCCAGGTGTGATGGATGGCGGCGGGATATTTAAATTCAAACCCAGACACAAATTTCCCAGACACTATTGGGGCGATCGCTACCCCCTCCTTGGTGGGGATGCAATCTGAGCTATCTACAGCAGCCGATGTTCCTGCTGCAGGAACATCGGCTGCTCTAGATAGCTCAGCAGATCGCATCCCCACCAAGGAGGGGGTGCCTATCAGCACCCCCTCCTTGATGGGGATGCAGGGGATACGATCTAAACGATCTACAGCAGCTGATGTTCCTGCAGGAACATCGGCTGCTGTAGATAGCTCCTCCGTGGGGATGCAGGGGATGCGATCTGAGCTATCTACAGCAGCCGATGTTCCTGCAGGAACGATGTTCCGGCATCCCCTGCACGGAAGTGATTTTCAATGTGGGGATGCCGTGGCTAGCTCAGCAGATTTCATGGGGTGGGGATGCCGATCTGAGCTATCTGCTGAGCTAGCCACGGCATCCCCACATTGACAAGCACCTCCGTGCAGGGGATGCCGAAAGTGCCGGTTCAGTGCAGGGAATGCCGAAAGTGCCGGATTCCCCGGTGTGACGTCACTACGTACGTGACACTGGGGGGAGGGATCTGTTTCCACACAGGAAGCTTGAGAGAGCCGATCAGAGCCGCTGCGGACACTTGGACAGGTGAGTGAGCGCCGCAGGGCTCCGATCAGCACTGGACGAGTGCACTTTTAGCAAGTCAGCACTGGACGAGCTGGACTCGTCTCAACCGCTAGGGAGGTTAAGCAAGTCAGCACTGGACGAGCTGGACTCGTCACGACCACTAGGGAGGTTAAATATCTCATCAGCCAAAATAGGCTCACACTTCCCAATGTTATTTAATGCTTTTGCCTTACAAAATAGGTATGTGCAGTGAGCATAGATATCTGTTCATGTTTATTTTTTTCAAACTATAGTTCACCTACCCCCGGCAGTCTGAGCCACCATGAACATTGGAGTGTCTGTTTAGATGAGCAGATGAGTTGGGGAATGCCAGACTCTCAGAATGTCAGAGGCCATGTTGTACTTGTGCAGTAGACAGAAAGCAATAGCGGCTGAGAAATCTTTTGGCCACAGGTACATTCACATTGCATTAGAAGGAGCACACGTGCGAAAAATAGGGTACATGGGGACTACTTGCTTCATAAATATGCAGCTACTTTACATCTGTGAAATGCTACTATTGCTGAGTCTGACATGACCCTAAAGACTGTTATTTTCCTGGTTTCTGTTCTGATTCTTCTCTTTTAATACTTTCTTAACCACCTTGCAGTAATTACAAGTGAGGCTCAAGGTAGATTTGAATTACCAAACCAAACTCATGATGGCTTACCTGTACCAGGTTTCCTCCAATCTTCTTCTTGGATCCACCTCCCTGAAGTCAGTGATGACACCAGGGATGTGGGGGTTGTAATAGCCATTGACTTGTATTAATACAGGCACAGGCTTCCCAAATTCTTAAATCCCTACTGAAAGTTGTAATCTGTATGCATTTGCATACTTTTTTTTAAAATGTATTGTATTCATCTTATTGATAGTATATTAGTGTATGTATTTTGCACTCATGCTCCATATTACAGTTTAAATCACATTGATGGAAACACCTAAAAACATGCCGGATGTTTATACAATCAACAAACATTTTCCAAGCTGACCAATAACAGGTCTTTTCATGTTTTGCTCTATTACCATCCCTTTTGGTCAGTTGGATATAGAAAAAAAAAGAAACAATTTTTAAACAATCCCCTAAAACAATCCATCCAACAGAAATATTGAGCCGGGTATGGGCAGCTTAATTGACAGGCGAATTTTTTCTGAATATCTGTTTTTTGTGTTTAATTTTCTTGGTAAATGTTGTTTATTAAATATTTTAGTATGAATAGAAATTGTTTTATCTGGTATTTTAAAACAATTACCGTATTTCTCGGACCATAAGACCAAAATTGGGGGGAAATAGTGTCTGCGTCTTATGGTCCAAAAGCGCTACCCCCATGGCCTCTCGGCTCTCCAGAGCTGTCAGATAAGAGATGCGGCCACAGCTAGATCTCTCATCTGTACTGTACTGTTTCTACCACCAGAGCCCAGCCAGCAGCTTCCATGTATGTCTGCCTGTTAGCTGTGATCACCATGCTGCTCACAGCTGGCAAGAAGGGAAAGAAGAGTGCACAATCCACCGAACCCCCCCCCCCCCCTTCCCTCTGCCTAAAGTGTGCTCTCTAGTGAAATTGGGTACTGCAGGAATGAATTTTTCAAACTGATTAGAACATTTCAAATTTTTTACATGTTTTCCTGCCCTAAAAACTGGCTGAAAAATACGGTACATTTCACTCACAATCCATCCTCCGCCTGCTGTATCCATGTCACAGAAAACCATTAGTGGCTTCACACCATCTGGATATATTGTGTACCAGTCACTGAGATAAGAACCCAGACTGAGAAGCTCTTTGCAGTTTCGGGCAACTGAAATAAAACAGAGAACATTTTTAAATGTAATATTAAATCTATAAAAAAAAGATATAGATTATTAGAGAATATTTAAAACTTACATCAATTTGATTGTTCTTAGCTGTCTGTGTTCTATTTGGGAGATCCCCTTGCACTTCCTATTCCTGCAACTATTACAAATCACTAATGGCAGCAATTTGTACTAGCCAGCTTGAAGGCAAAGTTACCATTAATGGAGACCTTCATGTTGACAATCAATGCTTAACAAACTATACATTGTTGTAAAATAAGCAATCCCTAAGAAAATAACTGATTTCTGGCACATACTGATGATATGCTCATCATGTGAGGAAAGCAGGGCTGGGTGCCATGAGGGGCGGAGTTGGATGGGGTAAACAGCACATAACCACGCCCACTTAGGTAGTGTTGAGCGAGAATATTAGAAATTTTTATATATTCAACGAATATCCGTCATTCAATAATTCTCAATATTTCGCGAATTTGCACTCGGATAGTCGCAATGACGGATAATCGTCATATTATGCTTCAACATTGTTTACCGGCATACATCGCTCATATTTGTGTGCATTGCGAATGGATACGCGCAATACGCACAGTGCTCGTACTGGCTAAGATCACAGAATGAAGGAGAAAAGCTGTAAAGCTGCATCGTGAATCATTGCGAATAATTGCGAACAGGCATACGCGATGGAACGCAATAGAATACAGTTGAATCGAATTTTTACAAATTTCAAATGTTCCTTTGTATTTTCACGAAATTACGCGAATTAGAATAAACCATATGCTGCTCAACACTACACCAAGGATAGCTTGCAGAGACACAGCCGGAAAGGCTTATAACACAGCGGCTGCGGAAGTCACTGGGGGAAAGGATTCACGTGAATTTTTTTAGGTTTAGTATAAGGAAGCAAGAAGGACCAGTGTGACATAGCTGGTCTATTTTAACTTATCCCCAGTGTCCACAATAGCAAAAGTTGCTTTTGTGGGTTTAGGTGTGCTTTAAGATGAAAAAAAAGATCACTACAGAATAACTAGGGTGACCTGGTGCATGTCAGAGTCCATTCCCAAATATATACTCCAAAGTCTTTGCAGAGGAGACTGGTAAGCTAGACATTGGGAAGCTATGCAGTGATACAGATTATTCATTGTTGCAAATCCTATGACTTGGGCAAGGCCGACGGAGGAAGTGGCCCTGTTTACCTGAACGAAAAACCCTCTTCACCTAAAATCTTAACTACAAATGAAAACATTAACTGCTGAAAAGGTCACTGGCAGTGCCCTTAACGATGATCGAACTCTAAACCAACCTGTACCGGCCACCAGCCTTACGGGCTCGGTGGGTACTAAAATTCGCCCTGACGCCTCCCGGAACAAACTCCTATTGGGTCATTGACCTTTACACGCCCTCAGGGTACTAACACCATGGTGACCTTCCCCACACGTCTAACCCCAAGGACACACTTGAGAAGAAGAGGAAGCAGACCCAGATAAAGGGAGGGAGATTCCGGACGAAAAGGGGATCATCCCCTTCCGTTGCCGCCTTAAATTTCGAAGAGGCTCCGCCCACCCGCGCGTCATAGACGCGTGCCGTAGGTGAGCATCTTCCGCCCGGACTGCCCCAGTCAAGTGCCCTTCGCCTAGCGCACTTGGCTCCAGGCAGTCCTATACTAGATATCATTGATGTTTTTTTTTTACAAGAGCAACACATGGATATATATTCTATTGACCACAAAATTTCATTTTGGTAAAACTATTGGTCCTAGATTAACATTCTTGTAACTCACCATAGCCTTGGTCTGGAGTACCCATTTCTCCTTTCTCTCCTGGAGAGATAAACGTAATGAGTTGAGTACATCATTCTTCTATACTGAATAAATATTATATTAAAAAAATTTAAATTAAAAGTGTTAAGAAAAATGACTACATTTGATGCATGCTACAGTTCTGTTTTAATGGGAGATATTACTATAGACAGCACATGTACCAGTACAATGGAAGTAGTTCTGCAAGAGTGATCTGTGTGCAGTGGTGGGTGCCAGCCAGTGTGACTGTTACTCTTTGGTAAACGCAGTCAGGAAATATAGTGCTATTTCCTCTTATAGATAGTGATGACCAATTTATAAATAAAAATAGGGAATATTACTTACTTTTTAATTATTTTATGTTTACAAATATTTTTTAAGTTGTTGTTGGGTATTTGGCTGCACATCAGATCTGCTGATATAGGCTGGTTATCTGTCCAGTGTTATAAGCCACTGCCAACCACTCCCTGCAGGACTTAAGAAATGAATCTCAAAATATCAAGTTTATTCGTCTGAATATTCTTTAATAAAAATAAAAATGCAGTCTAAGTGTTCAATCAATCAAATGCTATCTATACATTAGACAATCATTCTATGGTTCTATGTCCCAGGTGCCCAACCTGCGGCCCGGGGGCCACATGTGGCCCTTTGGGCGTTCCTTGGTGGCCCCCCTTGGTTTTCCACTTGTGGGCCCAGAAACTGTTAATGCATAGGGCATAGGAACTTCTTCGGGAGGGAAGAGGAGGAGAGGGACCTGCTCTGGCTCAGCACATGAAAGCCAATCAGCAACCTAGACAGCGCCTGATCACCTCACCAAGAATATTCCATTCTAAGAAGATGTGTGCTTATGCTCCCATTATTCCATCAAAGAACGGGGTATAATTGTATGTGGCACATAACCTCAGAATAGAGGCACATAACCTTGATTGAAAATGCTATGTGTGGTCCTTAAGTGATGCAGAGGGCCGCACTTGTGGCCCTCCATATCAACTCAGTTGCCCACCACTGTTCTATGTGGTATTAATAATTATTATATACAGGAATGCCACAAGTGGGCATTTGCCTGATTGTCATTGTGAATGAGGCTTTAGTTTCCAATGATGGTGCCATCTAAATATATGACATGAATCAGGAATTCTAGACAGCAGAAATGAAGTCCTTACCTTTTTGTCCTTTAAATTCAGGAACACCAATCATCCCTGTATAAAAAAACAAATTGAATTTGATATCACTAATTGAACCGGCAACATTTTAGATGTTGTTATATGGGTTTAAAGACTGTGACCATGCTCGAGTCTCTGCCCCGCATGTTTCATGGGTTGGAGACAGCCAATGAAGGTGCAGGTAAGCATTGCCTTCATTGTATTGCCAGTAGCCATGTCAGGTGCTGGCATTATAGTGATTGGCTGGCCGGAAAACATCATCAGGTGCTATATAGGCTTTGGCTCAGATAGAGACAGGGAGAGGCCCAGATAGGCAGGGAAAGATTTCCAGCTCTCGCTCCCAACAGATCCAAAAGTCCTTTTAAGGACTCTAGTGTGTATTTGGCATTCATCTTTTTAGGAACTTATGGTGTTCTAAACAGTGACTTGTAGTTAACATACATTGATCTGGGCACTATATAAGGTCTTGAGCTCAGTGTTACCATGCCACTGCTGTGTCTACTTAAAAGATCACTGCTCACAATTAAGGAGGATGCTCTGAATGTGGTAGATGAGGAAATGAGGGAGGAGATTACACAGGGTGATAGGAAGACCACCCACAGTTTCGCTTCACAGCGCAACTTGGACCATGAAGAAGAGGAGGAGACCTCTGCTACAGAAAGAAGTAGTAGCCATGTAACCTTATTTACATCTGTTTAGATTGGATGGGAAAGGGAGGAGATGGAGAGTCATCCAGATGTCGACATTGACGTCTTGCCTGTTGGTACTCTCCCACACATAGCTGACATCATGTTAGGCCGCCTTTTCTGTGAGCCTTGGGTAGTACATATTTTACATAACACGGATTACTGGGTGTTCACCCTTCTCGACTCCTGCTACAAAGAGAACTTCTCATCTCTCATTCCTGTGGTGGAGAGGACGAGTAAAATTGTGCAATACCAGAAGGTACTTGTGGAGAGATTGCTCCAAACTTTTCCGTCAACACGGCCGGCACAATCCGTACTTCCTTAGGCATCCAAGGAAGGGAGACAAGGGGAACACACAGCAGTTCCAACAAAGGCAGGGCAACACTATCCAAGGCATGGGGCACTTTTATGCCAGCAACCTACTCTGAAGCGTGGCCTAGTGTTACAAGGAGGGAAAAGTTTTGGACGATGGTGAAGGAATACATAGCAGACCGTGTCAGCATCTTAAATGATCCCTCAGTGCCGGTCAACTACTGGGTGTCCAAGCTGAACATGTGGCCTGCCCAGCTGTCAGTGTTTTATCTGAGCGTGTATTTAGTGCTGCTAGTGGTATTATAACAGATAAGGGTATCCGCTTGTCAACTGGCAATGCTGACAGGTTGACATAGATAAAAATGAAGAAGGCCTGGGTTGCTCCTGATTTCTCGACTCCACCAGAGGACTCAAGGACTCTTCTTTTCTCCTCCTCCTCCTCCTCCATATCAGCTCAAGTGCAGACCCCTTACCTTCAATTTTTTATAGGGTGAGCTGAACAGCGTGCTCTCAAATGAAATGTTTAAGAGCATCAGCTCATCTGCAGGCACTCGCATGTAATGTTTTACAGCGACAGCTCAACTGCAGGCACTTGCATGTAATGTTTTAGTGTCAGGTCTATTGCAGGCACTCGCACGTAATGTTTTAGAGCATCAGCTTAACTGCAGGCACTCACACGTAATGTTTTAGAGCGTTAGCTAGCCTGCAGGCAGAGGCATGTAATGTTTCAGAACATCAGCTCAACTGCAAGCACTCGCATGTAATGTTTTAGAGTGTCAGCTCACCTGTAGGCACTCTCATATAATGTTTTAGAGAGACAGCTAATTGCAGGCACTGTCATATAATGTGTTGGATCATCAGCTCATCTGCAGGCATTGCTGCATAATGTTTTAGAGTGTCAGCACTCGCATGTAATGTTTCAGAGCATCAGCTCAACTGCAGGCACTCACGTGTTTCAGAAGAGGAGGTATCTCTCATAAGTCCATACTGTCAGACTATACAGTAAATATACAGGCTGAATAAACATCATAACAATTTACTATGTTGGATACAATGTGTCTATTCACAAGTAGTGATGACCCGAACTGTTCGCCGGCGGACTATCCGCGGCAAACATCGCATGTTCGCGT
>CM070037.1:102388713-102405822 GCA_036250615.1 Ptychadena robeensis | reverse complement strand
ACTGCACTTCAAGCTAGCTTCCTTGAAGACCCCTCACACTGACCTCTCTGGCTATGTCCTTGCAAGGCCCACACACACCTCTTGTTGCAGTGACTCTTAGGATCCACCTCTGGACAGCAGCTTCTCTCCTGCAGGTTACTCGGCAGTGGAGACAATAGGCCTTGACTTGCAGCAGCACTCAGCACCATCTCTCAGTCATCACACCAGGGCAAGCAGCCCCTGGCCTGACACAGCAACACATCCCAGGGCCCCAGGAGGGGACACCCAAGGGAAGAACTCCTGAGCAGAGGTGATCACTCCTATTTATAACATCTAGCACCCCTACCAGAATCTATCTCTGGGCAGATTGAAAGTATCACTTCTGCACAGAGCTCTGTCAATCACCAAATAGATACATTTTCTCCCTCCCCTGTCTAGGCAGCTGTCCTAGCTGGCAAACAACCTCTAGAAACACAGTTAACCCCTTAGACACTAGTCACCTCTTCCAGAGGGGCTACATTTATAATTGCTTATTTGCTTGGTGTGTCCCCTTAAGGGCAGAACCTGCTGTGTACGTGCTGCTGAAACCATGAGTCATGGCTGGTTGTTTACCCCACTACTTTCTCTCCAAAAAGTAGCTAATTGACTTCTGCCCAGCTACAGGCCTTAAGCCAGCCCCTGTCTGAGGACATAAATAGTCAGTCCTTAGAATGTTCAGGGCTTCTTCTGTTGATTCTCCCTGGAGTACCACAGTCTTAGTGCTGGAACCAGCAGACAGTCCAACTAACACCCAGCCAATTGGTTCCAGCAAAGCAGTAGCAGCAACAGTAACGCTTATCCCTACGATTGAACCCCTGCTCTGCCCTAGGGAGTCGGAGCTGCAGTACATAACCCTCAATAAAATGTAAATAGCCCACTATCAGCTCGCTTTATTGGTGTGTAAGCTCAGCCTGGAAAGTGGACAAGAGGACATCCATCCATAAAGAACCTGGTGTTGTGAATATTACTACACATTGCACTTGCATGACACTACAAGACTTTGAGTGATAAAAAGGCGTGCCCCCCCCCCCCAATTGCACACCTTCCATCACTGCAACCAACATCCCCCACCCCCGAGTTCTACGGCAGAGGAGAGAGAGGCTCGTCTCTGTCGGAGTTCTTTTTCTATACAGTGTATATTGCATGTGATTTTTTCTATACAGTGTATATCAAATGTAATTATTTCTATACCGTGTATATTACATGGGATTGATTTCTATACAGTGTATATTACATGTGATTATTTCTATTCAGTGTATATTAAATGTGATTATTTCCATACAGTGTATATCAAATGTAATTATTTTGATACCGTGTATATTACATGGGACTGATTTCTTTACAGTGTATATTACATGTGATTATTTCCATACAGCATACATTACACATGATTATTTCTATACAGTGTATAACCATTATTTCTATACAGTGTATATTACATGTCATTTTTTCTATACAGTGTATAATACATGCCACTATTTCTATCCAGTGCATAATACATGCCATTATTTGTATACAGTGTATATTATATGTCATTATTTCTATACAGTGTATATTACATGTCATTTTTTCTATACAGTGTATAATACATGCCATTATTTCTATACAGTGTATATTACATGTCATTATTTCTATACAGTGTATATTATATGTCATTATTTCTATACAGTGTATATTACATGTCATTTTTTCTATACAGTGTATAATACATGTCATTATTTCTATACAGTGTAGATTACATGTTATTTTTTCTATACAGTGTATATTATACATGATTATTTCTAAACAGTGTATATTACACATGATTATTTCTAAACAGTGTATATTACATGCCATTATTTCTATACAGTGTATATTATATGTCATTATTTCTATACAGTGTATATTACATGTCATTTTTTCTATACAGTGTATATTATACATGATTATTTCTAAACAGTGTATATTACATGCCATTATTTCTATACAGTGTATATTATATGTCATTATTTCTATACAGTGTAGATTACATGTTATTTTTTCTATACAGTGTATATTACACATGATTATTTCTAAACAGTGTATATTACATGCCATTATTTCTATATAGTGTATATTACATGCCATTATTTCTATATAGTGTATATTACATGACATTATTTCTATACAGTATACACTGACCTTTCTCTGATGGGACACCAGGTTCACCTTTCTGGCCAGGAGATCCAGGCAAGCCGGGACATCCGCGAAGTATCGCCAACTTGTCAGAGCCTTCAATGCCTACAAGTTTTACATCTGTAGAGAAATAACATTTTGGAGAAGAAAATATAACATCTATATTGATATGACATTTTATTTTCCTCTGGTAACATTTTGCTGCCTATAGGTCCTTGTGTCACGAATACCTTCAAGCTAATTTTAGTAAATAAATTCTTGGTATTCCAAACACATTTGTATTTCCTTTGAAATTCACAGATAGAAAGCTATAACATTGTCACAGTTTTAAATAAATCGTTAAGTTTATAAACAACGCAGAAGAATGCTCACTGAAAGATATTTGAAGTTTGGAGTTCAAGTGATTCCCTTTATTGGCTAACTGAAGTAATTGAAAAAGCAAGCTTTCGGGGTGTCACAGATCCCTTCTTCAGCCTTAAAGCTATGTAATAAAAGTCAACAACTCTGTTGGTAATGTAATTAAGGCAGTCACTCTAAGTGTTTTCTATGAAAACACTGCTTATACATAAACCCATATACAAAATGATTTACTAATATACTATATAAACATACAAGGTTTTTTTTGCATTGGATGATTTGACTCACCTGGACAGGTCTCTTCGTTGTGCGCTAATGAAGACATCAGGAACAACACAGAGACCATCAAAGTCCACATAGTGGCTAAAGTGCCACTTTCTGGTCTTCAGGTCTCTTGCAGAATGAGATATTGTCAATACTCTACTCCAAGTCTTCTTAGTAACTCCTCCCCATCAACTTCCTCCTCTTTGTTAGTGACTGTTGCACAATTATCAGTGTTATCTTTGGGTCTGTAAACCATTGTAAGATACGCTGTGTCTACAAACCCCAGCATGACCTGTCTCCAAAAAATGATAACATATGAAACAATCAAGTACATTGTTATTAGTGATGAGCAGCATAGGCAACATTCGTATTCGCGGAAAGCTGCGAATTTTATGGAAAACATTCTGAAAATATTTGCATTCGGTAATATTCAGGGTTTTTTTTATTGTGAATTTCACGCGCAATTTATGTTTAACATGGCGCGAATTTGCGTGCGAATTCTCAAAAGTGAAGATTTTTGCAATATTCGCATCACCCCGATATTCGGTTTAAAAACAGATGATGGTCGCAGGGATTGTTGCTAAGCTCTTGATGCAGCCTACCCATTCGTCCACTTGCATTGAGAGGCGTGTGTAATGGGAAAAAATACCGAATATCCGGAATTGCGAATATTCGGCAATATATTCACCATCTTCGCGAATTTCCAAATTGCCGATATTCGCGATTAATATTCGGAATCTGAATATTCGTGATCGTCACTTATTTACTTTATTTTGTTGATAATGCATCAAGCTCTGATCGCCAAACCTTGAGTCTTGGTCAGGAGCTAAAAATCTTAATTATCAAAGCAAATCTTTAACATAAAGATCTTTAAATTATGATATATATTTACCCTTATTATAAAATTGTTGGAAAAGTCAAATCACAAAGTTTTCCCCATATAGCTTATAACTCCATAAAGTAATGATAGATTCCTGATGGTGAAAAGGGAGTTTCATTAGGTGATTATAGCTGAGGACTGAAGGAAAAAAGTATTTATTTACTATCCCTGGAACCATATGGGAGATTCAAAATTTTACTGCAATCTACTGCAGTATTACAAGTGGCCACCAGATATTGGTTTGCAATGGGGAAAATGTATCTCTGCAGTCCTGTATAAAGAGCAGATTACATATTTTCACATTCACTTTCAGCTATCAGATTTTCTCCCATGTCTCTATGTGGCATCATCACAGAGGTTGAGTGATGATGTACAAAAAGAATGTTATTTTTCATTTTATCACTATCCAGAAATGAACGCAGTATTCTAAATCATCTCATTTTTTTTCTGCTGGTGATCCCCCTTGTGTTGGTGTGATTGTTTTGTTTGCTTTCCCCACTGCCTGGCCATACACTGACCAGTAGCACATTCCCATGGTTCTGGTTAACATTGTACCACAATTGCAGTACACAGCTAGAGGATATTTTTTTCTCAAGTTTTTATTTTGTAATGAGATTTCATGTTTTGACCACTTCAACACTAGTGATGAGCTGCATAGGCAATATTAGAATTCGCAAATAATTCTACTAATATTCGATTCGATATTCATGAATATTCGCCCTTCAAAATGAATGGTCACATGTGCTATTTATTTTCGCATTGCAAATATATATTGGCAATCCATGCCTATAAGCATCCCAATGGTAAATATCCGAAGTTGTGTCTTTCCACCGCCATATTTGCGAATTCTCGAATAGCCGGTATTCGCAGAATATATTCACAATTCGAATATTCGAGCTCAACACTACTCAACACCAGACCAACTTCCATGCTGCATATACCCCCAGGGACATACTTTTTCATAAAACAGACTTTGCCCAGCAAACCATTTGTTGTATAATTTACAAATACAATAAACAAAGCCAGACCCAGTACAGAGCCTTGTAGTAGGCCGTGAATCCTCTGTTTTCTGAATGGACTCCTTTCATAACACATACTGATACCTCTCCTTTGACCATGGAATCACCAATGTTCTCAGATGTGTTCGCTTCTTCCAAGGACAGACTAGTCAAAAGATTTATAGCTGAGTGTGTAGTGACCAATTATGGCACTATTTTTTCATTTAAATGCATCGTTATAAATGCTTGTATATTTTGGGTTTTCACTAGCTTAGGACAGTGACAGGGCTTATTCACATAATGTGGACATGTTTGACTGTATTTATATACCTGGCCTGTACACTATACCTATGCATTTAACATATATATTTATGTGGTGCCTGTCCCTTTAAGGGTTGTATACCTGCTAGACGTGTCTAGACGGCTGTCACCTTTTTTCCCCCCTCTCCACTCCTCACAAATGTATCAATCCTAATCTGCCCTACTACTAGCATTAAGCCAACCCCTCTGGAGTCTATAAATGTTAGCTCCTCAGAACATTCTGGGCTTTTCTGATGCTGACTTGATACACTGCAGACCCTCCAGAAGAGCCCCCAGACACAGGATTCCTGGGTGGAATTATCCACTGCTCCAGTGTGACTTCCTGGCAAGGATCAGCTCTCTCAGTATGTACAAAAGCCAATAACTAGGTACTGCTATAGTCCCAGAAAAGGAGTACAGGTAAAAGGTAACACAGTCATTGAGTATACTAGAACTATACCATAGTGTTAATAGATATTTACATTTCTCAGAAAACCCAAAATTAGTGTTCTTTCTGATCCACCACATCGTAAGGTGCTCTACTGGATTAAGATTAGGTGACTGTGGATACCATTTGAATATTTTTATGAAAAATTATTTGAGCTTTGTGAAATGGCACATTATCCTGCTGGAAGTCGCCATTAGAAGACAAGTATACTGCGCTCATAAAGTAATGGTCAACAACCATTTTCAATACTCAGGTAGGTTGTAGCATTTAGAGAATTATATTGTGCTTCGAAAACCATAAACCATGACCACCAGCTTGTACAGTTTATAGGCAAGATGGAAGCTGACCCATAGCGACTCACCAGTGAAGCTGACCCAGCTTTCCTAATCAACTTTGGCACTCCTACATCAGTCAATGTTGATTGGGGAAACCAGGTCTACATATGACCACTGCACCCAGGGGGAAGGGGGTAGTGGGTGCTGTCTGGTTTTGTCTGGATTTGGTCCACCGCTGCTGAGATATGTAGACAGGGGGAGGGTCTAGATCGATGTGATGTCGATATGCCGAGAGCCGCACTTGTGGCCCTCCATATCAACTCCACTGATGCCCACTACTGATCTATCCTATTCTTTGCACACACTTTAGTAATGCAATGGTGACCTCGTGTGGTTATATATACTATTGCAGTTTTGTTAAATGAATTTTACTTGACCTGTCTGAATTCTGTATTCCTTATCTGAAGCTCCGTTTTTGTTTAATTCTTTATTAACAGCATGGAATGAGAGTGCCTGATGAGAACAAAATATTCCAGAATCTTAATACCTAAGATTCTCTTGCACCAATCATCTTCACTCTCACGATCTTCCAATCACAAAATAGTTTTGCACTATTGTTATGTTTTTGTTACTAACGTTCATCACATTAAAGCATATGTATACTCAATATAATTTTAGCTCAATAAATTTAAGTTTGACTTATCTCTGAGCTGGTTTGATGGTTGTTTAGGGCTCCAGGATCCTAAAACCAAACTTGTATTAAGGTGAGCATTCATGGGCCCAGTTTACCAATGAACCCTCGAGCGCAGTGTGATGGTGTCAATCGTTCATCTATTGAATGGGAAATAGATGCAACTCTTTAACTCAATCGATCCCTGTTATGGTGATCGAATAGGGATTTATCAACATGTTGGAGCTTTTTGTCAGCGGGATCGATTGTTCGCAATAGATTCTTGTAAATCAGTCATTACAAACACGCACAGTGGTCGATTGCTTTGGAATTGATTGGAAAATTGTCACCAGAAGGCCATATCTAGGTCCTAGTATCCACAAACAGATCAGCTGCCCGCTTTGCTTTTGTTCAACCAACCTGATGACCGCTCCGATGGGAAACTTGCCTGATCTTCCTACATCCAATTGTAAACATAAAAGGGAAAATAATCTCCTAAAATCGGTCCATTGATGAATTAAGATTTGCTTTACATTTTATTTTTTTCGATCAGATAAGAAATTAGATTGGAATTGACAAACAAAGTGAAACTAAAGCTAGCCACACACGGCTCGATGAATTAACAGATTAGAGGAACATCGGGCAGCATGCGCGCTCACGGCTCCCGATTCTCCTCTAATCTGTTACTTCATCTAAGCCATCCACGGTTCCTTTGAGCAAGATCAATGGATCCTGCTCGAAGGAACTCAACCAAACAGGTTTCCAACATGTTGTAAAACCTTGGTCGAAATCCATTACATTGAATAGGGGACAGGGCTATTCCCATCCAATGTAATTGGATGACAGCTGAGCCTGACACACAGAGCAGCTAAGCTGCACACACAAGCTGTGTGTTCAGCTATCGTGCTGTGTATGTGTGAAGGGGGCGTGGCCAGCACGGACCTAGCCAGCTCTGCAGGAAGAGAGGGGGGGCTTGCAGCCACCCAGAGAAGCTGGCTGCCGGGGGACCGGGAAACCGGGTCCCCGTCGTACAGTAATTGATGTGCCCATGTGGTGCACATTAATTACTGTACGATTGACCTGTGATCCAGCTTAAGAAGAAAAATTGACCATTGTTCTATAGAAATTATCTCTAAAAGTGTAGTCTTGACCATTGTTTATTATTACTCTGCATAAAGAATATTATCAACATATTATATTAGCTTTGGCAAGAGGATCAGCTATTGTTGCCATACACCTCCAGCATATAGGGATACCTTAAGGTCCCCATACCTTAAGTGTGCGCGCCTGCGCTAATCAGCCGTGGATTGCGGTTGCCCACATGGAGCAGCCGATCCATGTCAGCAAAAAACATGGACTCTCAATCTCCTGAGGAAGTCAGTGTATCGGGAGTAACACTTTAAGTATAATCGAAAATATCAATGGAGCAATATATACACACAGGCCAGAATTACGGGACATTTTTATTAATTGTGACTTTTGTAGATACACTTTATTCATTCATATTTGTGTTTGGATAGGGCTTTTTACCTTTTAACATTGTATAAATAAAACGTTATGTTATATACGGATAACCACTTCATTTAGGCCAACATCCCAAACAGCTGTATACCAATTGCATTTGAGGAATAAACCTCTAGATCTAAAAAGGGACTTTAATAACCAATCATATCCAATGGTATTTGCTTCCCCAACTTGACTCGATGTTATATATCCCCTTTTTGGGTCCAGAGGTTTATTCCTCAAATGCAGTTGGTACATAGCTTCTTGGGATGTTGGACTGTATAAGGTGGTTATCCGTATATAACATCCGTATATAACATATCAAGTTGGGGTAGCAAATACCCATTGGATATAGTTGGCTATTAAAGTTCCTTTTTGGATCCAGAGGTTTATTCCTCAAATGCAATTGGTATATGAATAAAACGTGTCCTTTTAATCCACGTGTTGGCTAAAACCCTTATTTAATTGTCGAGAAAATCCTTGAGGTTGATCACCTCATATAGTTTTGGTCTAATTTTGCAAAACTCTTTGTTTAAATAAGTAATCCAAGTGATCCAATGTGATGTAGATATGCTTAACACTTAAGCCCAAGCACATATAAAGATTTACATGCAGCACGGTGCAGTGACATGTGTGTTACAGGGGCCAGTGTAAAAGGTACAACAGATTCCTATGGAAACCTTGCCATAATGCTAGCTACACTGCATTGTGCAACTATACCACACCACAGCTAACACGTCTAGTGTGAAATAGCATGCAGTCAGCTGACACCAACATCATAAGGTTTAGTATGGTTGTGTAGGGAGTGCCCAGCTGTGATGCACAGCCTGAAGTGTTGGAGGAGTCCCCTAGAGGGTGCTCCAGGCCTGAATTTATAAAAGGTGAGCAGTAGTGATGGCCGAACTGCCCGCAAGGCGGACAGTTCGGCCGTGAACAAGCATGTTCGCCCTCCTTCTCACCGGCGGACAGTACGGGTGTTCGACCCGCCCTGTTCGCCGGCGAGAAGGAGCTCTCTATTCTTCCTCCAGTGGCATCATTAGCAACAAGATCCCGCCGCAGGAAGAATATTTCACTGAAGACCGGGTAGAGAACTCGGTCTATCAGTGAAATACCGGCTTGTAAACACGGATGTGACGTCAGTGATGTCACATCCGGTTAACACAACCAGGAACTATGCGTTCCAGGTGCCGGATGTGACGTCAGGGTTTTCCGATGCAAATTCCCGGCCGACAGGCGGGGAATTTGAATATGTCTGCGAACGGGCGGACTTTTTTAAAAGTCCGCTCCGCCCGTTCGCAGACGGACACGGCCGAAGTTCGGCCATCACTAGTGAGCAGGCAGGAAGTGAGCAAGCATTTTTCGGGGAGAAGCTGCAGGGAGGCTTGCTCTCTGATGAGGGGAGTGTGAAACCCCGGCCCAGTGAGGAGGGAGACTGGAGCGTGCAGGTGTCTCAGAACAACCTGTGTCCTCGCCCTCATCCCCTGATTTGGGTCCACCCGAATTTACTGACGGCCCGCACGCTGCAGCCCAAGGAGGAGGAGGCTGATCAGATAGCTGTGAGCTGAGCGCAAGAGACTGTTCCTGGATTGAGGCCTATGGCTGTTTACTGTTATCTGTTTGCATTGTTGAGGTTAAGTAAAGTTTCTGTTAAAGATTCACGCTGGTCTGTTTCCTCTGTTCGCTACCCCCGAGTCTACTCTCTTACAATTTCCTTTACCCCCTCCCCTCATTAATCAGATTGCAAGATCCTCCAGTGATCACATCCTATCTTTATTAAATAAAATAATATATACATTAAAATATAAAACTTATCAAAACATTCTTCATCAGTCCTATTGTTTTTATCTTATAAAATCATTAGAAAGGGCTCAGTCTAATTTGCGAGGGATGCAGCCTTCCATCTCCAGCACCTCTGGCCAGCCGTCATACTTGTTTGTTTCTTTATCGTTCTTGATGTGCTGTAAAGGAGAGAAAATAGTATAATGAATAGCTTTACACTTAACCCTTTCATGACAAGAGCTCACTCATGCCTGGATGCCCAGGAGCAAACATAGGATCAGAATTAAGTTTACTTGACAATAGTGTAAATCATTTGCCTAAAGCCGGGCACACATGGCTCGACTTTCCACCAGACCGAGGAAGCCTGACCATGGTGTGATCCTGTCATGATGACGACATGCTGCCAGCTCGCTGCCAAAGTAATGGAAATTAAACAGGGTTTCCCATCATGTTGGAACCCTGTTCAACCAAGCTCCTTCGAGCAGGATCGATTGATCTTGCTCAAATTAAGGCTGGATTGTTATACATTCAATTACAAGTGAGCTCCATGAACATACATGCCACTAGAGTAGGCTCAAATCTAATAAGAAATTGAACCGTGTATGCCCAGCCTAAGTCTATAACTTTCACGCTGTTTCTGAAGGCTGATTTGTTACTGTTTTTATAAATTCCTTGTCTAAATATAATCAAAAAAGTTCTATATGCATGTTACACTTATCTCAATTTCAGCATTAACTCATAGGACCCCCTCCGCTAAGCGTATTGCTGTGTTTAGACGTCCGCCGATGCAGAGGCTCAACGTACTCCACTTTGTTCAGCCCTGCATCGGCGGAACAGCTCGGCGCTGTGAAGACACAGCATCCACCTGAATTGCTTCAGTTTAGAATTATTTTCTGCTGTACAGCATATGAAATCTTTTCTGCTGACCTCACATCTGAACCAAATAGACCCTTACCTGTTCAAAGGGACTTTTATGCTTTAGGCCTTTTCCTCCGACAAACGTCCAAGAGTCCCGGAAACCCAGTTTCTTAATATAGCTACTGCCATAGCTGGCAAATAAATTCCTAGTCTGCTCGTCCAATCTAAAAAAGAAAACAGATTCTATTACTTTTCATTGATAAACTTTAATGGCAGGTTGATTTCATCAGATCCTGATTTGTCTTTGCTTGTATCACTATGGTAAGATAAACAATAATTGATTTAAGTTCTCAAAGTAATGTTGACCGTGAATATTCCAATACCAAATTTTTATTTAGAATATCGGCACTTTGAGAATTCGCGAAGATCTTACATATAGTGATATACCTTCGTAATCTCGAATATTCAAAATTTTTACATCAGTAGTGTTGATCACGAAAATATGCGAATACCGGCACTGTTTTGTGATAAAATTTTTCACAGTGAAGCTAATAATGACTGGAGATTAGTGACGGCCGAACTGTCCTTAAGGCGGACAGTTTGGCCGCGAACATGGATGTTCACACTCCTTCTAGCCAGCGAGCATTAGGGGTGTTTGTCCCACCCTGTTCGCCGGCGAGAAGGAGCTCACTATTCTTCCTCCGGCAGGATCAGGAGCTGTAAGATCCCGCCGGAGGAAGAATCTTTTCACTAGAAGACCGGGGTAGAGAACTTGGTCTTCTAGTGTAAAGCCGGCTCAGAAAACTGGAAGTGACGTCAGTGAAGTTATATCCAGCAATCAGAACCAGGAACTATGGGTTTTCCTGATTAAAATTCCCCGTCAAACAGGCAGACGCTGGACTTCTTCAAAAGTCAGATCCGCCTGTTCATGGACAAACCTGGCCGAAGTTTGGCCATCACGACTAAAGATTCTCATATGTATTAATTTGTTGCAAATATTAGGCAACATTTTGTGAATAAGAATATTGCCTATGCCGCTCATCACTACCTCAGAGCTTTAGCTACTGTAGAAATGTATGTGTAGATGAGGATCATTTTAGGATCTAAAGCTGAATGAAACAGAGTACTAATTTCAGTAAAAACAACATAACACTAATAAGGTAAAATTTAAAAAGAATATAAATATAATATCAACTAATAATTAGTGATGGCCGCAAGGCGGACAGTTCGGCCGCGAACAAGCATGTTCGCCCATCCTCTCGCCGGCGGACAGTACGGGTGTTCGACCCGCCCCGTTCGCCGGCGAGAAGAGGAACTGTATTCTTCCTCCGGCAGGATCAGAACCTGTGACATTGTGCCGGAGGAAGAATCTTTTCACTACAAGACCGGGCATGAAGCCGGTCTTGTAGTGAAAATACCGGCTCGGAACAGGAAGTGATGTCAGTGACGTCACATCCGGCCCCCGTAACCAGGAACTATGCGTTCCAGGATGCGTTCCAGGGCCCAGATGTGACGTCACACTGACGTCACATCCGGTTTTTCCAATTCGAATTCCTCGCCTACAGGCGGGGAATTTGAACGTGTCCGCGAACAGGCGGACGGCGAACTTCTTTAAAAGTCCGACCCGCCCGTTCGCGGACAGTCCAGGCCAATGTTCGGCCATCACTACTAATAATCATAGTAATAACAATGAGTGAATAAGCAGGCCTATGGTACAGGGAAGGAATACTCCATTAATTACCACACTGCTGATTCTTCTAGTTAGGTCATCATGACCTACTATGTCAAGACCTTTTGTAAAGAGCCAGAATGTCTGCTACTACTAATAGTAAATGTACTAATTAAATACCATTAATTTTTATGTCTTTGAAATTCTATCATTTAAACCCAGACAACAAGGATTTATACCTCATATGTTGATACAACCTTTTGCATGTACACCTGACTTAAAAATACTGACTTGTAATACACTTGTTTGATGGAGGAACAAGGTGATGAGGAGCACGACCTAGTGCAAGAACGTTAAGTACTGTTAATGATAAAGGAAAAAATTCAATATAACACTAAAGGTACAAAGCAGGTTTTAGTGATCTCCTACAAGGATAGCACAATCTGGCAATGAGGAGATTATTGCTCCTTGCTAAGCCTGCTTTGTAACTTAACTGTTGTGAGTATTTTACCTTTTCCTTCATAATTTACAGTACTTATCTTTGTTGCACTAGGTTGTGCGCCTTGTGTCCTTGTTCCTGTTTGTGTTTTACAAGGGGCCCACTCTCCTGTCATATTGGGAGCTGCATACCTACCCACCCCTCATACTGACCCATTTTTACTCAGATTTTTGGCTGTCTCCATACACCACCTAATGTACTTTCTGGCCACTGACACCACTCCTACTGTGTGATCACTGATAACAGTTGTGTGCAACTGTTTAAGTTTTATTTTCAGTTGTTTTCCTTGCAGCTGACCTCCCTTGCAGCAAACTCCTTATGAACCCTTTCTTTGTCTTTGCAACTTAACTTTATCTTATAATTCGTTTTTCTAATTAATATGTATGTCTTAATGAAAACAATGGCACCCATGAAACAAAAAAATCTTCAATTTTATTCATAAATTTTTTATTTCACAAAGTTTGTGTACTCTTAGGCTATGTTTCCACTATACGTTGGGACCCCTCTGCTAAGCGTATTACTTGGCTGGGATCCCGATGGAGGACATAGACCATACCTGCTTTGCGGATGCTGTGCTGAGCCGTTCTGCTGATGCAAGGCTGAACGTAGTCGAGTACATTGAGCCTCTACATCGGCGGATGTCTAAGCGCAGAATCCGCTGAGCAGGTAGGGTATATGTCCTCTGTCGGGATCCCAGCCAAGCAATTCGCTTAGCAGAGGAGTCTCGTTTCCACTTATAGTAGAAACATAGCCTCAAACCAAACAAAGAAATCAAATGTATAGTTTTTTCTACAATATATTTTTAATACAACTATTTTCTTTTTTGTTTGCTTTTCAGATTAAGGACAGGGCTCTACTATGCGCTGGGATCCACTTAAGTCCATGCAAGCCAGTGTTTCCCCAGTGTGGATCAACTAGCTGAATGAAGTCATGGTATTTAATTGTTCAGAGTACAGATTAGTGTGAAAAAGGTTGTGGCTTAGTGTAGACTTCATTAGAGAAAATGATGTTTTAGGAAATTTTGACTAGCTGACATTATGAGTTAATTGCACATGGCATCATCGCTAAACTTGCTGGAGGTGTAGAATAGGGTTGTGAGCAATGCTATATTTATAATGTTACCACAACTCTTTTCTACATCTTCAGCAATTTTGGAGTGATACCTTGTTCAAGGGCTTTGCAATGAATTCCTAAATAAACTTGTTGCAACTTAGCGACCATCTCTAGTCCTAGGGGGTTTATTTTGAAAGGTACCGTATTTTTCAGACTATAAGACACACCTAGTTTTTAGAGCAGAAAACCAGAAAAAAATATTTTAAAAGTTTTCATCACTTTGGGTTAATGCAATGTATTAAATGAATGTAATATTCAATTGAGACAGTAGATGTAACTAGCAGCTGTACACTCACACCACAAGCCATCTGCCTCACTGACTGGAAGGAGGGGGGGGGGAAGCTGCAGAGTCTCTCCCATGCTCTCCTCTCTGGCTGTTCCTGTGTCCATGGGAGCTGCAGAGTGATTGCAGTTTCCTCGGACACGTAGAGAGGGAAAGGTGCCAGTTCATCTATCTCTCTCTTAATTGCTTATACCAGCAGGGCTCTGTTGGCATAAGCAATACAGTTCATATGGGAGATCTGGACACTGGCCGGTATTTCTCATCTGACAGCTCCCCGGCTAATCTCCTTGCCGGGAGAGTTGGTGGAAGCCAAGGCGCAGGTGGCACATTCAGTCCTTAAGATGCAGGTACTCCCCCCCCCCCCTGATTCTGGGTGTGGAAAAGTGCGTCTTATGGTCCGAAAAATACGGTAAGTTTATATTTAAGTCTAGAACTTCCAAACAATAATGAAGCATTTAACATGTCTGTAGACATGTAGACAATATACCAACTTAATTTTCAGTAATTTTAGGTTATTCACCATGACCATGTGACTGGGGTATGTGTGTGATGCAGTGTACTATTTACTCACTTTGTAGCTGGATCATCATAAGATCCCAGAAGTAACAATGTGCCATCTGTCATTTTCTCCAAGAATTTCTTGACGTCAGCAACATCTGCAGGATATGAAAATTTAATCAATTTTAAACAAATCCTAGCGTAATCTACACATCATAACTAATCATTCTACTTTTATATAAACTACACACTGTAAATCACATATTTCTGTGTGAAACCCACAGAGTTTAATATAGGAAAACCACAACTAATAACTTACCACCAGAGTACATGTCATAGTGGCCTGTATGTTTAAGTTCACCTGTAGAAGCTAAAAAAAATACAAAAATATAGTTAGAAATAGTTTAATACAGGAACAAATTTAAAAGCTTTGTGATAAGGTTTACTTTCATGCAATTTTTTTTAATTGATGATATTAAACAAACTAATGTTATAGAATATGATAATGTTAGAGGAGTGTCCGAATTAGGGATTGTTTCCGGTGTGTCTTTTTCTCTGCAAATGAATGGGAAGGGATGCAACAAAGCTGTGCATTGGTGTCAATGATATGCAGTGCATCTATTAAAGAACAATGGACACGTCAACTTGACATGTAGAAACATGTCAACATGACTTTGTAACTGTTCTTGATCTGAACAAAACTATATGTAAGAATCAAGAGCAGACACCAGGTGAGCTATCAGTAGAGAGTACAGTACTATGGACCAGTTCTCTCACCAACACCCCTAATCTGTCCCCCATTCCCAGACCAAACCTGTCAAGTTTTCCCTTATCTAGTAAGGAATAGCTTACAGGAAGTTATGTCATGGATGTTACTTCCATCACGGATGCCACTTCTGCATTACAAATGCAGGAAGTGATGTCACTTCCAGCATTGGGAGGCTTAACATCCCCTCCCTCCTATTTGCTATCTGGCTAACGTAGAAGGGAGGAGGCACCTCATCTGCACAAGCGAAGTGGAAACTTAGGATGGAGAGTACCACCTCAAGTTATCCCAACTTCAAAATCCCAGGAAATATCCTGGATTGATTGAAATCAGTATTTAGCCGGGAAAGACACATAAAAAAAAAAACATGGAAAAGTACATGATACATTTGATTAGCTGATAAGTACAGCTCTCATTAGCTGATCCTGATTTAGCATAAACAAAAAGCACAAATGAGACACGATCAAATGATACAAACCAATGAATCAGTTTCAATAACCAGTTTCTTGAAAAAAAAATATTTTCAAAACTACTTCTATCAAATGGATCACATGGATTATAAAGTGTCCTTGTTGGCATGTAATATTTAATTGTTCTTACCATTGACTAGTGCCATGTTTAGTCCTCTCCCAATGTTATTTTTCACACTGCTCATTAGGCTGAAAGAAACAAAAATTTCAATTATTAATCCAATTTGTCCAAAACAACAACAAAAAAAGTTGTGATAATTTATTAATGGACATTTACACAACACTTTATTTAAAGGACTCTGGTATTTGTTTTATGTTTTATTCATTATACAGCAGAACAATGAACTAAACATACCAGACTAAACCTTGGCTCTTCTGAGGTACATGCATGGAACAGCATGCTAAAGGCCATGGACCATGATTTACAGTTGTCTACACAGTTCTATCTTGACTATTATTCATAGAGCTCTTTAATATACAGACTTTTACTGGATCATTATATGCGGCAAGGGCCTGACATTCAACTTATAGATTGAGTATGGATTTATCGGCTTCCTGCATAGTGCAGCCAGGCAGTGCACATTATGTTGTTGTGTGAAAACTATCTGATTTGATTAATTGGTAGTATTACAGCTAATCATCTTTTTGGCTAATTTCCTGGCACTTTACATTATTCCTTAGGAGCCTACGAGTCTACCATATGTTTCTTACAGAGAAACAACCTCATATCTGCTGATATACAGCAAAAAAGACAGATTGATCAGAAAATAACGCCTCCCATACACCTTTAGATCAGTCAATACAATTTCCATTAGATCTACCAACAACTATGTAGTGCCGGGTCCTCCCTGCTATAATACATAGTGATTGGAAGGTTTAGAAAGGTCCTCATATAACATGGTTTTGGTAGAACAAAAGTTGATTGTATAGAAATTGTATGGAAAGATTGTAAGGTGTAAGAGGGCCTTAACTTAACCTCCCTAGCGCTATGCCCGAACCCAGTTCAGGCAAACTGATGCTGCAACTATCGATATGCCCAAACTGGGTTCGGGCAAGAAGACACTGCGCTGCTGGAGTGATTGAAAGCTCACCGATCGTTGCAGCCATCCACCGTTCATGTCCCCCTCACTCTCCGGTCTGTGTCCTCTGCCTGCATCCTCCCGCGTCGGCGTGATGACGTCACCGGGAGATTTAAAGGGACATTTTTTTTTTTATCATTTTAAAATTAATTTTTGGGGCGAACCGGATCCTGGTTCGGCGCTGACGTCACTGCTGAGGGCGGGAGTTTCAAATTTTAAAGGTGACTG
>CM070037.1:102365188-102387953 GCA_036250615.1 Ptychadena robeensis | reverse complement strand
TGTATCACTTTTGGTACAGAAATCTGCACCTCAGTGAACCGCCAGGGAGGTTAATATAACCTACTATAATTACCCATAATACAGAAAAGAAGTAATGTTAAATCATTGTAGCCACGTTTTTTTTTGGGATCATAATTAATAACATTTATATATAGCGAATTGTCACTCTGTATGCATGCACAGTTTACTAAAGGCATTTAATGACGAAATTGTCTACATCAGAAGTTTAGCTGGTAATAACCAGAACCTGACTTTGCTAAGCTCCATTTTGACTTCAGTAAATAGATTTGTTATCACTTCATGTCTCATTGACACTTATACAAGAAAGGGTGAAAAGAGAAGGGTATGGCTGTTACTAAAGGCCTTTTTTTGGCTTAACAGCTACTTTTTAAACAAGATAAAATGATCCACCAATTAAAAAAAACCTTTTGTTTATACAGACGAGCAAATCTTACGGTGCCTCCCCGATCAACCAGGTGATTGCTATTGAAGTCATAGGCAACCATGGTCAAGACCAACCTGGCATTGTAACCATAATCCAACTAACTCAAAAGGCCAAGAACATAAGCATTGCCTAACACTGTAACCATTACCCAACTTACTGAAAGGCCCAGACTATCAGTATTACCTGACACTGTTACCATTACCCAACTTACTAAAAGGCCCAGACTATCAGTATTACCTGACACTGTAACCATTACCCCACTAACTGAAAGGCCCAGACTATCACTATTACCTGACACTGTAACCATTACCCAACTTACTGAAAGGCCCAGACTATTAGTGTTGCTTGACGCTGTAACCATTATCCAACTTACTGTAAGGCCCAGAACATAAAATATTGCCTGACACTGCATTACCCAACTTACTGAAAGGCCCAGACTATTAGTATTACTTCACACTCTAACCATTACCCAACTCGCTGAAAGGCCCAGATTATTAGTATTACCTGACACTGTAACCATTACCCAACTTACTGAAAGGCCCAGACTATTAGTATTACCTGGCACTGTAACCATTACCCAACTTACTGTAAGGCCAAGAACATAAACACTGTAACCATTACCCAACTATATAAAAGGCCCAGACCAAAAAATATTCCCTGATACTGTAACCCTTACCCAACTAACTAAAAAAAAAAAACTGACTGAGGCAATAACTTCTTCCTGCTATATCCAATTACAGAAAAACAACACTCTTTCTAAATTCCTATGCTGTGATATGTATATAGTGGTTGGTTTGTAAATGTTACTCTCTGTACAGTCTTGTCAGGAACAGATTACTTATGGGTAAGTTGAGACAGTTTTAACTGTCTGTGACATCCCATCCCATTGATGACCATTCAATACTGTTGTCAGATCTTTAGTTTTTAACATTTTTTAACAGGTCATCAATTTTCAACAGCATGGCCATCAATAGAAACCTAACAAATGAGCCAAAGTTTCTCAGTTACTGTCCAATTCCTCAATGTGTTATAGAAAAACATAATTCTAATAGTAGATGACCAAGGTTGAGCAATGGCATGATTGGCACCACCTAGGAAGGTAACCAGACACTAGGATTTTCCCTGATCTTATTCTAGCCAAAAGACCAGATGCTCTGCTTCCATTTATGTTTACAGTGTGTGCACACAGTTGGGAGTTTAGGAAGATGTAGATGACATGTCACATAATATGCTCAGTAAATGTATTATCAGATCTGAAGACTGCCATATGTTGTGTTCTACAGTAAAAAGTTTTAAATCTGCAAGTCATTAACAGGGGAAGGAGGAGTTTGGCAATGAAAGGCCCTGAACAAGGAAAATTTGTTAAGAAGCATATGTTTTATATATGACACTCATTAAGCTCCGTGCTGTGCGGTTCTTACTGGCAAAGGTTGTCATAAATGTTCATATTTTAAGCCCATATTACTCTTTATGATAAGTTCAACATAGCTGTACCAAAGGTGCATTTGTTTTCTTTTCCAAGTATTGTAAGGGATGGGGCTGCATATGGGACATGACAATTCCTTTAATGAGGTGAGGGACAAAGGGGGTGCTGTTGAATCCAGTGGCACATACATCCAGATTCTGTAAACTCTTCTCACCTCTGTGTTTTCACAGGCTTTTCTCTTTGTACCCAGCATGTCTACTGTAAGGGCTTGCTATACTCTGGCATTGAGTAACCTGGCAAGGGAAAGGCTAACACAACACTTCATGTGTGTGCTCCAGACCTATGGGTCACTACTGTGGCACTCCACTGTAAGGCAATATTCACATTGGGCATCTGGAAATGCCATGTAAAGCTGTGAAGTCGCAAGATTTGGTGTCTCCCGGTAGCTTTTCGGGGGCCTGTTCTACATTGATAGAATGTGGCAGGGGTGTGCTTTCTGGGCCAACTGTCAGCAACCTGGAAAGCGTATGTGTGAATGCTGTTTAACCTGTTTTGATTGCCTGTACAGCTCTGTGGAAAACTGCCAGGGAGGTTAAGTCTGGCCAGGAAGGTGCATAATGCTGGACCACCCACAGACACATGACAATACTTTCTGGACTACCAGTTCCCAAACTCTAAAGCCCCCCATACAATTTTAATTAGATCTACCAACAAATATGTAGTGCCGGGTCTTCCCTGATAGAATACATAGTGATTGGAAGGTTTAGAAAGGTTCTCATATTACATGGTTTTGGTAGAACAAATGTTGATTGTACAGAAATTGTATGGTAAGATTGCAAGGTATATTTTTTACAGTGATCCTCCCATACTCTCTGCCTTACAGTGGAGAAAGCTAATAGCTTATGCACAGGCCTCTGACAGTAAGCATAGTCCGCACACTGAAAACCATCAAAGGAGAACTTTACTTAAATAAAAAACACATTAAAGCTGGGCACACACGGATAGATTCCTGTGCAATCAACCCCCGATCAATCACAGCGTGGTGACGTCACCACGCTGTGATTGATCAGGGATCAATTGAATGGAAATCAATATGCACCAAATGGGCACATGGATTCCTGTTCAATGGGAGCCCTTCTCTTCAGCTCACAGCCTTGTGATGTGAGAGAGTGAATCACAACACAGTCTGCAGGCTGGGGAGGAAGGAAGCCAGAACACAGCCTCAGAGAGATGTGCTGGCTCCGCCGCCTTCACACTGACAGCGGCGATGTCCAGGCTGCAGCAGCACCTCCAATACTTTGCATGGAGATTCTTGTCTCTAATCAAAGTAATTAAGATTGAACAGGTTTTTTCAACATGTTGGAACCCCATTCAATAGGCACACACGGGTAGATTTGTAAACAGATTAGAGCACAATCAAGCTCCGTGGGCGCACATGTTGCTCGATTGTACTAAAATCTTTTACAGATTTACACGTGTGTGCCTAGCTTTATAGTGTTTCACCAACACAGAGCCCAGCAGACTGGCTAGACAAAAATTGTGTCAGGCCTGTGTACCACAGGGACTCCTCGCTGTAACTAGATGGAGCTGGAGCAGCAACAGAGAGAAGAATACAGGACCCAAAATCTCTCTGGCCCCTCGTATTTATCACAGAAAGTTACAGAAAAGAAAAACTTTTAACCCATCATTGCCTTTCCATTACTTTAGGTTTGTTTTTTTAGCAGAGAGTACCCCAGTAAATCCTTCTAGTTATTGTGGGAGAACAGGTTTATAGGCAGACTGATCTTACCTCCTGTCCTTGTGCAAAAATACTAAGTGAAAATGATTAACCCCTTTAGTAAGTCATCTCCACTGTCCAATGAGCAGAAAGTTCAAGAAGTATAGTTTCTTCTTCAATACCAAGGCAGAAATATGCATAGCAAAGACAAGATGAACAAAAAAACAAATAGTTCAGTAAGTTAGAGTGACTAATGTATATTGAGCTGAAGTTGGTCAATTTGGCAGATATTCATGTCTTTACAGCACTCGTGGCGGCATGTTCATAGAGTTTAAGGTTATATTCTTGTATGATGTGTATTTGAGGATGTTGTGTAAACTTCTCTTATTAAACCAACCATGTCCTAAGGGCCACGTTGCACAATATGCACATACAGTGTATGCCACACCAAATCTGACAAGGTACAACCCCCTATAAAACAATAGGCAAGTAGAGAGGTTCTGGCTGGACTTCATTTCCTGTATGAATAATCCTAGGAACACGGATCCATTCAGTGCTTACAGCATTAAGCGTATTTACACAGTGCAGGTAAAACTCACTAGACGGATTCTTTTTAATTATTGTATACACAACACAATATCCTGTAAAATCCTGAACACACAAAAACAATAAAAGTAATGTATAGTCTTTATTTTCCTTCTTCAGATAACATGAAAATAGCTTAGCTTGTGGCAAACAATCTTATCAGTATAGCTAGCCATACACGGCACGGATTCCCTGGCTGATCGATTCAGCACCCGATGGATTACGGCGATTCCGCCGGCATCCACAGGTGAGAACGATTAGCCAATTAGGGAATCCGATCGTGGCAGCCCACCTTGTACGGCCGGGAGGGATCCGTGTCCGATGGCTCGCCTCCCGGACCGCAACGCCCCCTGATCAGAGCAGAATCGGACCGAAAAGACCAACAGGTTGGTTCTTCCTCGGATCCGATTCTGTGCCCCCGATCCATCGGATGCGATCGGACGGGCAAGGTGGGCTGCAGGGGATTCCGGCACGATGGATCCGTGTGCACGCGCCCGGAATCCATCGCGCCAGAATCCGGCACGAATCCGTGCCGTGTATGGCAGCCTTATGTGTTAATATTGTAATCCCTGTGTCTCTGTGTTGGGTGGAATATATACTGTATACATACATGAGAGAGCCACAGGTACAAGGTCTGCTTACAATGGCTGTTTTACTACCAACGGATATCTCATATTACGAAAAGTATACTTGGCAACACTTCGTGCCACTGTAACATAAACAAACAAAAACAAGCACATATAGTGCTAGTTGGGGAGTAGGGTATGCTGTAATGGTGATTTTAATCAGATGTACCCTAGCCAAGGAATATTTATGGGGCCCCTTCAATCGGCCGGGCACCCTTTGTGTGCCGGCCATAAGCTGCAATAAAGACGAGTCTTCATTGCAGCTTATGGCATCAGCTTGCCTCGGCTTGCCTCGGCATCGGCTTGCCATCGGCCAGAGAAGATCGGACATGTCCGTTCTCTGGCCGGCCGAGCAGTGGGGCGACAGGGACCTGTCGCCCCATGTGGGCACATGCCGATTAGCGGACGATTTTTAACCTGACCGACGGCGCGAGCGCGCACGCCCGTCGGTCAGATTAAAAATCGGCCGCTTATCGGCATGTGTATGGCTAGCATTAGACTAACAAAATTGTGATCCTGAGGTGAAAAGCTTCACCTTAGTCCAACCAGTAGGGGACTGTTTAATTGGCATTGCGGGTACCAAGAGAAAATATATATAATTGATTGTGTCACAATAAAATGGACTTTATTATGCAACTGTTAAGGACCAGTATACAATTTAAAATATTAGGGCCCAAAATGGCCCATTATTATTTGAAGCATTTTTCACAGTGTGGCAATAATTGTACAAGGAGCAATACAATAAGACATACAAAACAACCAATTAAGAAGACTTAATTATAGTAGATAATAATCTTGTTTGTCGTCCGACGCGTTTTGCTAGATAATAATCTTGTTTGTTCTCCAACGCATTTTGCTTCGATAATAATCTTGTTTGTCCTCCGGCGCGTTTCACTTAAAAATTTTTCTTGTTTGTCCTCCGACGCGTTTCTCGAATACTATAATTAAGTCTTCTTAATTGGTTGTTTTGTATGTCTTATTGTTGAGGTTGTTTTGTTGAGGTTGTTTTTTATGTCTTATTGTTATCACTGAGGTCCAGATTTCAGTACCAAAACGTTACACTGTTTTTTTTTACAAATTTCATGTTGTAGGCCTGTAACTTAACCAAAATATGTCCTAACAAGGCTTTAGTTGACATCTTTAATAAGATCAAATTTGAAACACACAATTATGTTAAAAGAAATAAATGCAACAATAAAAATTGTGTTGTTTGTTTTAAACTTTATTATATTTAGGATGTCTACCAGACCCTTTTTTTTTTTTTACATATTTGGATACATTACAGGCCTACAACAAAAATTCTTGAAAAACAGTGTAACAATTTTGGTGCAAAAATCTAAAACCTGTTTCCAATCCAACACAAAATAATTGCAAACTTTGAATTATTTTATATTAGAATGGATACAGGTTTGAAGTGAATCCAATAAAAATGTTTTAATTTCCTGTCACGTCCCCAATGTGGCAGGAAATTAAAAATGTTTGCATTGACATTGATACAAAAACGCATATCCAATCCAATAAAAAATACAAAACTATTGAATTGACAGCCCCATGCATCATATTCAATGGGGAACATGGCACGGAATTTAACATTTTTCCATTGGATTGAACACCAAAACCTGTATCCAATCCAATAACATTTTTTTATTTATTTTGTATTGAAACTAATAAAAAAAATTTGTATTGCTTGTAACCAATCCAATGCACTCGCCATACCCCATCAACGTCACTGGGAAGCCAAACTGCAAAGAGACAACCATTGTCTCCGAGAGAAGATGGCCAGAGACCTTTCCAGCTGCCCTGAATCCAGCTCAGGGTAAACATTTTTAGGACTCAGGAGGTTTAATACCTTACCTATATTTTTAGGTTTTTTTACACCATAATATTGTACCAAAGCTTTTGGGAATAAATAAATGGTTGTCAGTGATCTAAACATACAAATTAAATAAAAATGCAACCTTATTTACTCCAAACATTAACCTAACTCTTGAAAGAAACTTGACATTAGCCAACAAACTTGTCTGTAGCTCTAACTTCAAAATGTAATATGTCTGTCATGGTAATATGATGATAAGTCAAAGCAAAAGGAGTTTTCATGGTAATTTTCCAGTAGCTAACTACAATACAACCCAAAACATAATCCCTAACCAACTCCAACCTGTTTAGTTGTCTATTTCCTCTCTTGTCTAGGGGGGTAAAAAAACTACAAATACTTACTTCCTCAATACCCTGTGCAGTTTATTATTTTTCCTTTTACCCAAAGAACCATTTAATCAATGTAGTGTGGTACCCCAGTAGATAATATTATTTAAAAGCAATCTGAAGATTGGATTTATCCCTTGACTATATGAACATTACCCCAACAAAGACCCCTTTCCAATTCCTACTTTTTTTATAATCCCCCAACCTTCTTATGTACCCCAGATTGTCATATATTACTATTTTCATGCAATTACAGTTAAAAAATACTACATTTATCTTTAAAACCATAAAGGAAGATGCTTAATATTTACAGTAGCTAGTCCTCTGACTTAATATTTACAGTAGCTAGTCCTCTGTGCAACACTTGGGTCTAAGGTCCTGATCTTAAACAGGGTGCTATCTGCAAGGAGTTTGCCCGTCCTTTCTGTGTCTGTATAGGTTTCTTCTGAGTACTATGGTTTCCTCCCTTTTCCTATGGTAAAATTAGATTTACCTTATACCCCTTTTTATACATTTGACTTGTGACCATACCTATATTCACTCATGCTATTTCCAATATCCACAGATCCAACACTTGAACATATCCCTATCTGCTTTTAGTCATGAGGAAGCCTCAACTATAGGGTTGAAACATGTAGACTGATCTTTATGGGCTATCCCTCTGCCATTTTCAATCTTGGCAGTATCTTCAATGGTTATATTGTTTGTACAAACTTTGTCTATTTTAATTAACCGCCCTAGCGTTAGGGATGGCACCATCTCATCCAGCACTGCTACCATCAATATTGCACTGGATGAGATGGTGCCGTCTAGTAAACATCGGGGCTCCGGCAGCACATACTTACTGTTTTGCGTGTCCCGGTGTCCACGATGCGACATGCTGGCTGCTGGAGCTTGGCTCACCCCCCCTCTGAGTGACGTGATGACGTCACATCGGGGAGGCGGCGGGAAATTTGAAAGTGAATAGCACGAAATTTTTTTCTATGTAGAATACTGCTTTCAATGTGCTGCTATGTACTAAATCTCGCCCAATAAAAGTCTCTGGTGCCCCAGATGTGCCCGTTTGCAGTAACCCTCTCTTCCCTGGTGTGATTTTACCACATCCATCACACCAGGTTAGAGAGGGTTAACTGCAAATGGGCACATCTGGGGCACCAGAGACTTTATTTGGCCAAGATTTAGTACATAGCAGCATAGCTTTGTGCCCTGATATTTGTGTTTTCTCATTAATTTTATTATAAAATAAATTTTTATTTTACATAATTGTTTGTTTCAAACATTATTATAGTCAGGATGTCTATTAGACCCTTGTACGGAGATATTTTGGAAAGTTACAGGCCTACAACATAAAGAAAAATTTACCATTGAAGTCTATGGTGCACTTTTGGTACAGAAATCTGGATCTCAGCAGTGCGCTAGAGAGGTTAATGTATCTAATAAAAATCTTATTTTGTTCAACACTTGTCTGGGTGTTCACTCAAAGTCCCAGATTTTGAGGGTGTCTAACTTTTTTTGTGTGTCTACTAGATTTACCCAAATAAAAATAATGCCGTAGACTTTTCAAATGCTGTAAATATGACTACCAACTATGGTAGGAATATTAAATTGTGAGCTCTTCTGAGAGACAGTAAGCAACATGACTATATAAAATGAAAAACTTTCATCAGACAACTATTTTGCTATGGACAGGACAAAGATACTGAGGTCTATGAGGCAGCCAATCAAAGTTCTCAAGAGTAAAACGTATTTGACTTAAACATCAGACACATGTTAGTTTGAATGACTTTGGTCAGTACACAGAGCTGTGTCCTTCCACTGGTAATGTGTTAAATCAAGATTCTACTTACATGTTGTTATCCAAACAGATTGTAGGACCGACCACGTTGGCTGCTCCACTTATGATTTTAAAGGCAAAGTAATTGTCCGGACATTCCCTCTCATTCCCACATTTGTTTTGTATTTTTTCCGGCTCTACATAGAAAAATAATCCATCACATTTTATTAGAATATACAGTATAAAAATGGTTTAGAGAAGCAAACAGATCCCTAAAACCTCAAATCAGTTGACATTCTGAAACATGTGGTGAGATGTTACGAGGATTAACGAGTCAAAATCTTACTATAAAACACTCCTGTATTTTTCTTGGAAGAAATTTGGAATTTAAAATGTGTACTTATTACTTAGATTAAGCTAGAAACATTGTGCCAAAAATGTTGTGAGAGGAAAGGTATATGAATCTGTTTTTTTAATGGTGTAGTATAATGGTCTGTTTTAGCTGTGTGTAATCTACTTTGTGTTTTTTTGCATGAAAAAGGAAAGTCTTAGTGGGTTCCCTTTTTATTGCAGTAGAATAATATCAATCTAAACCCCTGAGGTTCAGGGACTGCATCTCAAATTCCACTTGTGGTGTATGACTATGGACCTGAACCCTTGGCCCGGGGACTCATTATCCGATTGAAATAACATTTAAAGCTTGGCAACTTTAATAAGCTAAATATAAAGATTACATGTTAAATATATAAACATTCAAAAACACCATAATTGACCCAGTTTGTATTAAAGTGCATGCAGTTTATGTCTAGATACAACTATGGAGGTTAGGGGTGGGAAATTGTCAAGTATTTTTCATGGTTTCATTACTAAAGCAGGGTACAGACGTGGAGATATGGGTCAAATTGATGGCCGTTTCAAACGCCGTGCGCGCTCACGGCCATCTATCTGACCCATATAATCTGCCCCTAGAGCTGTTTTCGAGCGGGACAAATCAATCCCGCTCCAAAACAGCCTTATCGGACATGACCGTTAATACGGCGATGTCCGATGCTTTACCTGGGTCTCCAGGCAAAGCTCAGCTGAGGAGGAGGAGAGGCAGTTCTGCTCTCCCCAGCTTCCCCGATATCTGACAGCAGCGTGTGGGGGTTCAAAGTGAGAGAAGATATAGTAGCAAAATCTGACAAGACTAAAGAGATATATGATAGTTGGAACATGACTATTATAGGTTGCCACTAGGGGTTTGAAATTTAAACTACAGGTAGTCTCTTGGTTCTTTACTAACCCTGAATGTTTCTTGGCTGTACTAATAATGATGTATGCGATCTGGGAGTTCAAAATGGAACAGTGCTGTTGGGGGTGCACCCAACTTTAGTCCCGCCCTCCTCCGCCAGGCCATGGCAAAATAACTTTTTTTGCCACGAGACCCTTCTGTCAGAAAGCCACCAATTGCTTTAATACATATAAAATGTTTCTGTTTCAAGCATTATATACCCCTATTGTGTTTAAATTCCTATGATATACTAAGTGCTATCTAAAAAAAATTATGTGAGTTTTCTCCATAGCCTTTGATTTGAACATTTTAGTGAGAAAAGAAGTAAAAATTTTAAATGTTTTTTCGACTAGACTGTATAGATGCATTTTTACTTTGTAGTATGCACCATGCCCCACTTATTTAATTACTAAGTACCCACAAAGCTAAAGGTCTCCCCCCCCCCCCCTTCCACCATAAAATTCACATGCTCTGGGTCAGCTTTGGCTATTGTTATAATTTTTGCAAAATTGTGCAGGACTTAGGGGTTGTTTTTTAAACAGGTCAATCGGACTACAGGCAATTACATTTCAGTCAGGCAACAGTCCAAAAACAGACTGGGGGATGGCCACATGAGGTGGTCGTTGTGATTTTAGCTTGTTCACCGGGCAGTTAAAAAATGCCTGTGTTAATGTAGCCTAAAGGTTCTTTGACACTATCAGCACAATGCACAGGCCTTTATGCTAGTGCAAACAAAATTCTTGCAGCAAGGCATTGTACAACGCAGCACCAATACCCATAGGTACACTGCATATTAAAACTTAAAGTTTGGGCATGGATCAGCAAAAATGTAGTTCATATGACCTCCTAAAAAGCAAGTCACATTTTTGTACATTTGCAAATTTCTTGACATTTGGTATTCTTTTCTGCAGGAGGATACATCTTGTTATATAATCAGCTACATAGGTATGGCTTAGCCTGGGAGTCAGGAAAGTCAGGACCTTAGTAGCAAACTGAAACTAAATCAAAGATGCACACAAAGAATGATATTGTGGCAAAAAAAGTAATAGAACTCTTATGCAGGACTTTTGAAAGTTTAAGAAATGCTGACAGGTCCATTTTTACCACAGGTAATTTGGGGTCTGTAGGTACATTTTATTGCTTTATGTCTGTCCGATAACAGAGATTAATAGCTGCGGTTCAGCTGAATAACAAAAGGAAATGCAAAGGGACACCTCGGAACATGTCAGTTTGTGTGTATTATCACTTCTGTACAGAGAAACTATATTTTTAGCTTTAGCAGTTTAAATCACCAGTTCCCAGAGACAGTAATGAAGATTGCCAAGTATAATAAACGTGTACTTACTGCCAGGATCCTCATCCCTCTTATCTAGAAGAAATGAGAATGAAAAGGTATTAATTAGCTGTGCAGCAGTAGAAATGTGTATTTAATCACTAGTTTTCTGTTTTCTTAAAGCTGAACAATGGGTAGAAATTGTACGAACCCTTTCAGTCTCAACACTGTTAAGGCCCCCACACATGTAGCCAGCGGGGACCGACAGATGAGCTGTAGAGAGCAACGTAATGACATCATCACGCTGCTCTCCATAACTCACAGTATCGGCAGGCTTTGTGTTCCGGCCATTAGTTTGAACGTGGACGTCGGTCCCCATTCAAACTATTGCCATCAGCCAGAGATTTACGGACATGTCCGTTCTTTGGGGCCGACCGAGCTTTGGGGCACCAGCGATCCGCAGCTGCGAAAGCTCGCGCACATCGGTTGGCTGCAAAATCACCCACAGCTCATTAGGTGTATGGTGACCTAAAGTGATGGAAATTGAACCTTAAATCAATTGCACTGATAAATCTAAATCTATTAAAAAATAGAACAATCCTTCTAATTGGGTAACACATATATAAATTCAATGACAACTATGTAAACCAAAAATATTACATTCTGTAAATGTTGCATCTGGTCACTTGGTTTTAAATCCACGATAACGACTTGGGACTGTCAATGGAAACTTGGAAAAAATATTTTGATGGATTTGTATCCAATGATAATATGGAGCATGTAAAAAGGGCTAAAGAAAGGAATCCATTGCTTTAATGGCGGTATGATCCCATCAATTCATTACTGCAAAGAGGGATGACAAAGTACCACCCACCGACTGGATCATCAAAAGATAACCGCACCAAGAGCAAGAAAATCATATAAGGGAATAAGTTGATGGCAATTCAGTCCTGAGATCCCATGTGTTTACTGCATTTTGTGTTTTTATAAATGCTCTAAAGATAGAAGCAATAGTGGTCAGTCCACAAAGAGTCTGTGCCCACAAAAAAGAGTTAGTTGAAAGTCATAGCTGAATACTCTATATTCTTATACTATAAGACACACGTTTTCCATTAAGATCAATGGGGAAAATGTCTGTCCATTTTATGGTACCATTTGTTTTAGTTCCAAACATCCTGGAGGCAATAGATCTGCATCCAAAGAGGCTGGAATTTGTTCTATGCCCTCTAGCCAAGCTAAAAGAACACTGCCCAGAGGAGTATCATAGTCTTATTAGGACTAGAGTACCCATTCTCTGAACAAATAATGTGACACAAACTCACCTCTCCTGCCACATGTAAATAGATGTTTATGGGTAAGTTGTTATTGCCAGATTGTAAAATGTGTCTCTTCAGTGGGTTTAGAGAATGGATACTGCTGGTGTGTAGACACATGCTAAAATTTCAACCCCACACACTCTGCTGGAGCTTAGACCTCCCATTTGGCACTCACCTTTTGGCTTGGCAAGAGTGAGTAACACAAAGCAGTCAGGTATAGAGGGAATACTGTATGGTCCAGCCCTGCCTACATTGCTGGGGTATGCTGTATATTCACTTTATATGTGAGAGACTGTTTATCTGATTATTTCTCCAAAACTATGGGGTGTGTCTTATGGTGTTAAAAATATGGAAATATTTCTAGGTATTTGCAGCATCTTTACATAGATAAAAAAAGGAAAATGTATGCATACAGACCTATATGTTTTTGTTTTTTTCCCTGGACCATCACTGTAAAAATTATTAATGACCCAAAGCAGCCAATTTAAAAATATTTGTGAATTTTGCCAGAACTTTCTAACTATTTTCCATTGAACCAATCACTATTCTTCATCCTTTATCCAATACTCCACTGGGGCAGGGAGATTATGACAACGGTAAATGAAATTCCTTTTAGAAGGAAGATAATAACCAATAAAGATTGGTTATAATTCAGGTAGGTTAATATTCAACTACATTTTGCAGCTTACCGAACATTTTCCGGAGACTATTTGCATCCAATTTCACAGCGAACATTGTTTCTGCGAAGTACCAGGTTGTCAGGAGTGTGCACAGAATCACCACGACACGTATAATTCCTGTAAATGGGGAGAAACATATCAGGTTAAACATGGGCCGACCGTTTATAAAGATATTTGACACCGGCAGGTAGAGAGGGAAGGATCCTGAAGTTCAGACCGATCTTTCCATGACTGCAATCAGCCATCATTATTTCTCTATCTACTCGGCATGGCTAATTGAACACAAATAATGGCTGTTACAGAGCAGAGAAAGGGTGGATGACAATTTTGACTATTTCACTGTGAGGATGACTTACAGTATGAATACTTATATTAAATTGCTTTTCTTTAGCAGCATACTATAAATTTTACACAGCTTAAATCAAATTTGTTCATATGCATAAGTCTGAAAAAGTATGAGCTACATAATCAGCAGTATTTGTATATATATATATATATATATATATATATCTACAGGCCAAAAGTTTGGACACGCCTTCTCATTTAATGTGTTTTCTTTATTTCATGACCATTTACATTGGTAGGTTCTCACTAAAGACATCAAAACTATGAATGAACATGTGGAGTTATGTACTTAACAAAAAAAAGGTGAAATAACTGACAACAACATGTTTTATATTCTTGCTTCTTAAAATAGCCGCCATTTGCTCAGATTACTGCTTGGCCCACTCTTGGCATTCTCTTGATGAACTTCAACAGGTAGTCACCTGAAATAGTTTTCCAACAGTCTTAAAGGAGTTTCCAGAGGTGTGAAGCACTTGTTGGCCCCTTTGCCATGCTGGTTCAGTGTACCTTCAATTTTGAATAAATCCCCAACAGTGTCACCAGTAAAACATCCCCACACCATCACACCTCCTCCTCCATGCTTCACAGTGGGAACCAGGCATGTTGGATCCATCCGTTCACCTTTTCTGCGTCTCACAAAGATACGCGGTTGGAACCAAAGATCTCAAATTTGGACTCATCAGACCAAAGCACATTATTCCACTGGTCTAATGTCCATTCCTTGTGATTCTTGGTCCAAACAAATCTCTTCTGCTTGTTGCCTCTCCTTAGCAGTGGTTTCCTGGCAGCTATTTGGCCTGATTCGTGCAGTCTCCTCTTAACAGTTGTTCTAGAGATGTGTCTGCTGCTAGAACTCTGTGTGGCATTTATCTGGTCTTTGATCTGAGCTGCTGATAACTTGAGTTGTCTGAGGCTGGTGACTTGGATGAACTTGTCTTCAGAAGCAGAGGTTATGCTAGCCATACACACCCCGATGGGTGCAGGCAGACCAGTCCGATCTGCACCGGGATGCAAACGTGAGGACGTCATCACGTTTGCACCCTGGTGCATTATGGGGCCCCTTCAGTCAGCCGGCACCCTTTGTGTGCCGTCCATTAGCTTCAATGAAGATGCCGGTCTTCATTGAAGCTAATGCCCACGGCTCCCATCGGCCAGAGATTATCGGACATGTCCGTTCTCTGGCCGGCCGAGCAGTGGGGCGACAGTGATCTGTCGCCCCATGTGGGCACATGCTGATTAGCGGCCGATTTTTTACCTGACCGATGGTCTTCCTTTCCTGGGTCGGACTTCATGTGTGCCAGTTTCATTGATGGTTTTTGCAACTCCACTTGGGAAAACATTAAAAGTTTTGCAATTTTCCGGACTGACTGACCTTCATTTCTTAAAGTAATGATGGCCACTCGTTCTTCTTTAGTTAGCTGCTTGGTTCTCGCCATAATATAAATTTTGACAGTTGTCCAATAGGGCTGTCAGCTGTGTAGTAACCTGACTTCTGCACAACACAACTGCTGGTCCCCACACCATTTATAAAGCATGAAAATCCACAACATAACCCTGATAAGGCTTCACCCCTGTGAAGTGACAACCATTTCAGGTGACTACCTGTTGAAGTTCATCAAGAAAATGTCAAGAATATGCCAAGCAGTATTCTGAGCAAATGGCGGCTGTTTTGCAGAAGTTTTTTTGTTTTGTTAAGTACATAACTCCACAAGTGTTCATTCATAGTTTTGATGTCTTCAGTGAGAACCTACCAATGTAAATGGTCATAAAATAAAGAAAACACATTGAATGAGAATGAGTGTCCAAACTTTTGGTCTGTACTGTATATATAAAGATCTCATGTACAACATCTATTTCTAACTCTTGCTAAATGCAGTGCACTCCAGTTAATTCAGTTTTTCTAGTGTTCTTTTATCTGAAATTAGATTATATAATGAAGACTTCAACTACAACCTAGTTAACACGTATCACATTTTTATATTTAACAGGCCTATTGCATATAATGTGAATTTTGTTGACATACACAAGTTATGGTCCCCAACTAGGAATAGTTGTAAACCAGGCCTAATAAACATAATTCCAGCTACTTTTCCTTAAAAAGTTATAGCTTGTGTGGAATCTGAAGATCTTGTGGTGCACTGGGAGCTTTCTGAGCACTGCATGAGATGTGTTGTCAATCACAATGACAAGTGAAGGTTCATATTGATTTAGGTCATAGTATAGATTGTAGTTCTTGCAAATGGACTTGTTTTGTAATGTACTGATGCTTTTCTGGTAACTAGTGTTGAGCGACCTATGGTATATCTGAATTTGCATAATTTTGCGAATATATTAAGGAACATTCGCAATTCGTAAAACTATATTGGACTGTATTCTATTGCCTTACATTGTGTGTAGCTGTTCGCAAGATTCAGCTTTTCAGTTTCTCTTCTTCATTCTGTCATCTTATGAGCACTGTGAGTATTGTGCATATCCATTGGCAATGTATGTTGGTAAACAACATTGAAGCATAATATTACAAATATAGGCCAGTGCGAATATACGAGCGCACATTCGCGAAATATTGCCAATTCTCGAATGTCGGATATTCATCGAATATATTTAAATTTTGAATATTCTCGCTCAACACTAGTAACTTCCTAAGTTCTTGGGTGTTAAGGTTAATAAACCTACTGGGCTTTGTGCACATGGCGTGCTTTTTAAAAAGCGTGCCACAGGCGATCCCAGTGGAGCACATTAAATGCCGTTGCGATTTCCTGCCCTACGTGAGGTGCGTACACATCCTTGGTGTCAACAGTGATCGGTAACATAGAGTGGCCCGCCTCAACAGGTATGCTGATGGCCAGATTTGCTGAGGGAATTCGGCAGACAGAGTTTTTAAGTAGTTAACTTGGGGTGAGTTTTATCAGCTGAGACGCTCACCCAGAGATAACTCAGGCAGAACATCCAGGCTAAGACTGCCGCTAATAGTGCGGAAGACAGCTAACCTGTAACTAGGGTCGGGCCAGAGCACCAAGAGCAAATAAACATGAGCAGGCAGTTGGTGGGGCTCCCCTCTGTCCCACTCATAATCAAGTTTAGGTGGGGGGCCTCTATGGAGGAGGCATGCCAATGTGTCTGAACAAGCCTGGCCCCCCGTGACCCGCCCAAAGTGCTGCAACCGAGTAGCAACCATTGCCAATACCTTTCAGCCATGTTATCATGTTTTCTTTTTAGGCAACTACCTGGGTGTGTTGTCACATCCACCCAATCCATAGCAGTCTCGAGTCAGTCAGGAGCAGCAAACAGGCAGTTTTCGACCAACAGGGACATAGTAAAAAATATTTGTTTTAAATGGAGTACATTCAAAGAATTTGACAATAGAATGTAGTAGAAATCGAATGGTATTATCCTTCAGGCTGTTGGTTATGTCTTTAAGAACATTGTGTTTAGTTCATGTGAAATTTCTGCTTAAAGCTGACACACTTAGTGTATATCTTTCTGTATGTATCTACTTTCCTCCTAGCCGCATGTTCTAGATTTGCCATGATTACCCGTGATTGCCTCACACTCTTGCTCCTCCTACTCCCTCGTTGTGAGTGAGTATGTAGAGCAGGGTTATGAAACACACAGAGGGGTCAAAATGAGGCAATTGGACAAAGTCACCAGCCAACCTTGATATTTATTGAAAAAATGTCTATTGAGGAAGTTTTTGCTTCTCATTAAATATAACAATGAACAATGCATAACAAGGTTTTGCTCTAAAGATTGAATCTGGAGAACATATGAAATCAAACGTCAAATAAAATACCAATCTAAAGACCCCCATACACCTTACAATCTTTCCATACAATTTCTGTACCAAAACCAATACTATGTATTCTATCAGGGAGAACCTGACACTACATAGTTGTTGGTAGATCTAATGGAAATTGCATGAATCGATCTTAAGGTGTATGGGGGGCTTAAGGCAGTTATTTCTTAAATCAAACCTGAACAAACTATCTAGCGAGCCAAAAATAATGACATCAACAGCCATATTTGGCCTCCAGGCTGGAGTTTGAAACCCTGGACATAGAGGATTGGAAAGCTGGTTCTAGGTTATCACAAGCACACACCCACACTATACAATACAAGCCTTCACTGACAGTATCAGAGATACTACTAACAAGCAGCAGCTCTGATTCCCAACAGCTTGGTGTGAAGTTAGGAGGGAATCATGATTTCTTCAATACAACTCTATAAAGTCTACACAGCCTATCATAGCCCCTGATCCGTTGGTCCAAGCCTCAGTTGTGTTAACATTGACAGGGAGCCCTGTCTGTCTATTGACAATCAATGCACACCTCATGACTAATGCGCCCAGGCATGTTAATTAAACATCAGCCCATTCATTAAAGGAGAAAGGAGCTACAAGCACATGTAAATTTGATGATGAAGAGTTTGGCATTGCAGTCAATGTTTTTGAACTTGCTAAGCTACATATTTAGAATAGTTAACTTTTCACTTCAGAACTGATTAACATATATAAAAATAGAACAACACGTCAACCAGACTTGTAGAGGCAGGTTCTGCGGTATAACAAAGAAAGAAAGAAAGAGAGATCTGATGATAGTAGACAGAGGTGCACGAACAATATAAGTAGAATTTAGCAGTTCCTCATTGATGATTAAAGATGACGTGACATTACCATAACTCTACTGTAAATAAGTTACAAGGTCCTCTGTAGTCCACTGAATGGAATGTTATAATTTCGCTAACAACTCATAAACCAAGTCCTAAGTGAACTTAATTGGAGAGTTTATGTTAGCTGTCATTGAGCTGGAGGCCTCTTTTTCAGAAATGCACTCAGCCAGAGAGAGGGAAAGGAGACAAATGTATGGGAGACGCGGTTTAAAAAATAGATGTTGTAGAGTGGTTTGCGGTAATGCGCCACTTTGAGCGTTACCACAAAACGCGGACCAGTGTAAAAAGTACAAAAGAGGTACTATGGAATCCTGTGCATTACTTAAGCCGTGCTGCTTTGTGGTACAGCAATGCAATACAGCTACTGTGAAATGGCCCTACATATAAACCAGTGTAGTTTGAATGGGCAGGTTTGATTATGTTGCTGTTTAGAAAAGGGGGAAAGTTTGGGTACCAGTCCTATAGAGTATTATACATGACTTTGTCATGTCATGGGTTTACAAATTCAAAATATTTAGGTATTGGAATGGACTGGGAATTTTTGGGGCTCGGGCACTCAACTAAGTAGCCCTTCCATCCATATGTCCCTTTTAGCAGTCCCTTTTGATTTCTCTTTTCTCCTTTTGCTTTTTGTTGCTCTGTCCACAATAAGAAATTAACTATTTATCCTAATCCTGAGCCTTTACCACTGGCTCGCACCCCCTGTTATCTAAAGTGAGGCTCCTGTTTACTATAGGTTCCTTTAATTGCATATGTATGATTATGTCGAATGGTCCTAATTTGTTGTATTCCTTTTGTTTCACGTTTTTTTTTTTTTTGTGTTTTATACCTTACATGATGCAATCTTTTATTTAAAACTTTTTTTGGGGGTTGCTCATTGTTTAGAGCTGTTTAGTGCAGTGATTATTTGTTAAAATTGGCATATAACATATCAGAGTTGTAAAAAATTTGATCTGGTAAAGTCTTCCGTCAGCCTCCAGCCCATAATATATTTTAACTGACCTAAAGAAAATCTGGCCCGTGTGCACCAGCCCAGTCCTCCCATGTTGTCCTGCATACAGTCATTAATTTGTTTTTCCATTTCATGATTGGGATTGAGATATCACAACTAGTTCTACCATTAAATACTTATATTTAATTCAACCCATCAATATCCACCTTCAGCCTAGAATGGTGCCTGATTTATGCCACAAACTATTCTTAGCCTGGTTATATTTGCTCCTTTCTAGAATACCTGGAGAGCATATGAAAAGAACATAAATTAGTGTAGACCATCATATTATCTACTGGCATAGAAACATGAATCAAATCATAGTTACAGATCTTACCTATCCACCTCATGTTATTCCAACAGGTCTGCCAAACCAGTGATGCAGAGGTATGTACTTTACGGACTACTCTGTAAAGATAATAATACAAAAGTTAAGATTACATAATTAAATAGTGAGCAATCACATTCTATGGTCTGATTTTCATAAACATTTACTCCAGATGGTGTGAGCAGTTGAATTTCACCGTGTGGCCATTTAAAGACCCCTATACAGCAGTACTGGAGTATGAGGAAAAAAGGAGCACAATGAGTCTAAAAGTGACCAAGTGATTAGCTCATTATGATGCTGCTTCTCATTTCACTGTTTGGTGAGTAGAGATGGTCGATTTTATTTTGAAACATTTTACCATTTCAAGTTAATTGCAAAGCCCCTGAGCATGGTATCATCACCAAACTTGCTGGAGATGGAGAAAAGGGTTGGGGGTATACAACAAAAAAGTATGACTCTAACACAAATCGTTTTTGCATAAATTAAGTACAGATTTTAACTTTAACTTTGAACTTCATTTATGCAAACTTCATATGCTAGAGCAAAACATTTTCTTCCAACGTTCCCACAACCCTTCTCTATATCTCCAGCTATTTTGGTGATGATACCATGTTCAGGGGCTTTTCAATCAGCTCACAAAGTCAGCTAGTCAAAATATTCGACCATCTCTATTGGTGAGTAATGCTAGTCTTTGTCTGTAGGTCTAATACCACTTAATAGGACATACTGCAGCAAAACAAAAGTAGTGGAATGCCCAAAAAAAATTCTGTGATAGTTATAACTTCATAAATATCCTACCATGTAAAGTACAAACCCCTGAAATGATCAGGGTACCTGATGAAGTGCATTTATAAAGTTCAAAGTCATAGTCTTCCTTTGTCATGATTAAGAGAGATACAGTTTATTTGCATGAGTAATACAGGTTACTCCTGTCTACAGCTTTTATCTATTTCCTTTTCCCCAGAAAGGGTTATTGTCAGGTTTTTTTTATTAAGCTAGCCATACACTCTGAGATAAAAATTAGGATCCATTAAAACAGACCAATGTATCCCGACGGCAGTATCGGTTTGGATCGTAATATTCAGCAAAAAAGCTACCACATTGAAAATCCAATTTAGGATCGTATTTTTTTTTTTTTTACGAGGATGTCATCGAAATTCATCGCCATTTATATCGGCCATTGTGATGTTTTTTTTTTTTTTTAAAGGGGAAGCCTCGGCAGTAATTGGTCGGTAAACACTATGAAAACAGTATGAAGTTTCCCAATGTTGCCAGACCAATTAAAAATTTTGAACATGTCCAATAAATTACGATCGTAAAAAACGGCAATTACGATCGTAATATATCGGTTGTACCATGTGGACATGTGCGGATTTCAGGACAATAAAATGCATTCATTGGTCGGTTTTAATGGATCCTAATTTTTATCTCAGAGTGTATGGCCTGCTTTAGTGTCTGTGTTCCTGGGGGGAGATTTTCCCTCACATTCTTTCAAAACAGGAAATAGATGAAGATTACCTTAAACACAGATAATATCTAATGCACAATGTAGAATTGCTGACAATCGCTTGTTTTCTTTTGTCCCGGTCAGAACGACATTGTCCAGTTTATTGTATATAAAGGATGGGGTCTAGAACTGAACTTAATCTTCTCAACAGTAATACAACTTCCTCTAGGCGCTCTGCCCATTACTACTTTTTTTTAAAGAACAGTACAGGTAATGCAAACAGAGTAATCTGTTTGAACTTCCTGCCCTCCCCCCCCCCTTCACATTCACGATGATACCGGGCATGTGAGGACCCGTTGTGCCCAGGCCTACATTACCATCTAGGCCAATGGTTTTGGGTCCCTCTCCCTCTGGATAGGACCTGGAAGGATTGGCAAAATCAGCAACAAAGGCGTTATGGGCTCCCCTCAGACGGGTAAGCAAGCCTAAATGTAGCTTGGTAATGTTTGTAAACTAGATTTAAGCAGGGTACAGACGGCTCGATATTCGAGCCGACCGATATTCCCTGCAGCAGCGTGATTACTTCATCATGCTGCTGTCAGATATCCGAGGTGCTGGGAAGACAGCTATGCTCTCTCCAGCTCAGCCGATGCTTTGCCTGGAAACCCGTGGCTCTAGGCAAAGCAACGGACATCAGCCATATTTAACTATTTAAATATGGCTGTTTTTGAGCGGAATTGATTGGTCCCACTCGAAAACAGCGATGGCCTCATATTATATAGGGCCAGATAGATGGATGTGAGAGCGCACGGCGCTCGAAACGGCCATCGATCTGGCCCATATCTTCACGTCTGTACCCTGCTTTACCCAAACTAACTCGGGCCTAACAGCCAGGAGGTTAAAAGATCGATGGAAAAATGGTTCCTGTCCAGGTTTGAAGATAAAGGCCTGTACGCAGGTTCCACAAATCCGATCGGCTAAAAATCCCTCAAAAACCTGTCAGATACTTGTAGACTAAAATTTCCCAACCTGACCAATAACAACTCTTTCCATTTTAAGCTTCATTTCCATAACTTTTGGTTGATCGAATTCAGAAGAAAAGAATTGATTTTACAATCAATTCAATAGAGCAATCGACTTCACAGCTTCATTGAACAGAAAAATCCAACCGTTTATGGCCAACTTAAAGGGGTTTTGTTCTCATAGGCTTTTATAGCAACAATTTGACTGATATTGATGCATTCTTGCGTAAGAAGTTGGCACTCATCCAATCAGTGCTGATATCATCTTACTTTCATTGTTACAGGGGAAACTGGTTGGGTTGGTTATCTGTGGGTCTGTGAACTGAAAATTGCTTGTGTCATAAAGTATGATTAATGGGATAAAAAGACTAAAGGTGGCCATACACCCTTCCAATTTCGCTATTTCTTCTGTAAGATCTACTTGTGCAATTTAAATATTGACCGTCATTCTTGATCATTTGTTAGGCAGTCGATCGATCGTACCACCACACAGTGTGATCCATTCAAAATAGGTTGGTTCCTTTCCTTTGACCAGTGTGCATGCTCCATAGTACCATCTGATACAAATTCCATAAGATTAAATAATCCCCCACACACACTTATGCTCACCATACACTCTGAGATAAAAATTAGGATCCATTAAAACAGACCAA
>CM070037.1:102342333-102357487 GCA_036250615.1 Ptychadena robeensis | reverse complement strand
GTTCGCCGTTCGCGAACCCGAAAATTTGGGTTCGCGACATCACTACCCGGCACTACATAGTTGTTGGTAGATTTTAAGGATATCTGACAGAGAGATCTAAAGGTGTATGGCCAGCTTAGCCTAGCCTTGTCTTGACAGAGTTGATGGATTTGTTTACCGCAATAAACTCCACATTTTTTAACATGGCATTAATGTGAATGGATAAGGACAATGCAGTTCATTTTGGACATGTCCAATGCATTTTCATGTTAACGTGCACCTGCCAACGTGGTTAACCATGTTGAAAATAATGTGATCAAGACAAGACCCTGAGGGGCCTGTGATAATACGTCCACTCACCCCAAACGTGGAAGCTTTGATTCCGTGGAGACTGGGCCCTAGGCTAGGCCCCATTTTGAATTAGGGACATGATAGTGTTAACATGATTGTAAAAGGACCATGAACCCTTTTGGGAATGAAACATGGTAAAATTAACATGTGAGAATACATCCAAAACTATGCAATGAATACCTACAACGTGTCAGTGTCACATCAGTGTGAATGCAGGGAACGGCATTGTCATATGTTTGGCACACTGACGCATCTATTAAATAGGCAACAGGGGGTTTTTTATGCTTTTTTCCCTATTGGACTCAATGATCCTTAAACAGTTAAAAAAAGACAAAAGGAGCAAATGTCTAGCAAATCTTAGCTTTGACAAGTTGTGATGCCTAAATGGGGTCAAAACATTCTTTGGTGTGTTCCAGGTATGCAGGGTTTAGTGCCTGCCACAAGTGTTCTAAGAAAGGAGAGTAATGGACAAGGTCAAGGAACCTAGGGCACATACGGGTGCTTAGGCTACCCTCCATGGTTGGATCCCATAGAAGAACTACTATAGTACATATTGCTTAATAATTTTTGCTGGTCTTGGAATGGTGTTATTGGATTGTATTATATAGGCTGAGGTGGTACATATACACAAGCGGTCACCTTTCCACCTCCGTTAGCCCCTATAATATCCATTTGATCTCAACAACTTTACAGAATAATAAAAAAGATGGTCCTATTTTGCGGTGGATTAGACTTAAGGAAAAGTCCGCTGTCCATGGCGAACCATCAACTCCAATAGCGTGTCTGTATCCCTAAACGTCTACCGGCAAAATAATTTTTTAGATCCCTGCGCGGCGAAAGAATACCCTCACCGTCGGCGTCTGTGAAGATAATTTGTAAGACCTCTGTACGGCATGTGCAGATATTGGCAGGCATCTAAAAAAATAACTAGACAGTTGCTGGTGGTGTGAGCATTCTTCCACTGGCCAGATCTTTTTGGATACCTGCATGACTGATCGAGCCAGCGGAAGAATACCCACGCTTCTTGCTGGCGAAGAGAGTGGGTCAAACACTCGTACTTCGGCCATCTCTACTGACCACAGGTCACCTTCTGAAATATATTCCTTAAGGGGTCAGAGATATTCTGGTGGCACAAGGGTGACTTTCTGCTCAGCAGTACAATAGTATTATGGTAATTAAAATTTTACACAACTGAGGTACAAATAAAATGCATAAAATCTGATAAATACACCTGTAACTTTATTGTGATATTTTAAGTTGAAATAAATTGTCTGGCAGCGAAACATCTTGGAGTGGATATTTGAATAAATGCCAAGCCAGCAGAGTTCTGCAACATTTGGGAAGCTTTCTAAGAATCCAAAGCTTTCTTGCTCATGTCAAAAATCAGCCCATAACTTTTAAAATGATGAAAACAATGGCGGCTAATAGCAGCTATTCATTTAGGTTTAATTAGAATAGGTAAAGTAGGGCCCACCTGAAAGCTGCACCTACTGATTTATAGTTGAAAGTCTTGGCTCAGCTTGAGCGGCGACAAGAACAAATTGTGCCATTTTGAGCCTACAAAAGCTGCTCAGGCTGATCCAACACAAGTCAATAAATCAACAAGTTTCAAAGAGTTCCTGCCTACCCATTCTTCTTTTATTTATAAAGTACCGGTAGCGAGCACTAAAAATCATAATGCAGCAGCTTTCAGATTGGATTTAATATGAGGCCCGGCTTCTCTCATCTGAGAGGTCCTTTGTTTATGGCTCCGAGGCCTGAAAGGCTTTTCATCATAAAACAAATGATTTTATTTTTAACTGAATTTTTAGCTTTATGGTATATTTCTGCTTAACACTATATACAGAGTGTATATTGTATATTATATATATTGTATATAGGAATAAATAGCCATACCAGGGAGCTTTTAAAAACATGTGATTGGGGGAGGGCTGAGTAAACTGTACATTTATTGAAGAATAATGGGTAGGAGCTTAAATATGGCAGATTAAAGGGATGTGTGGAAGGCCCTTAATCTGCTTGATTGGCAGTTAAAAACAACTACTATGTGAGTAAAGTGTAAAATATACTTTGCTGATAGGCTCATTATATTTTTTCATTTGCACAGGAAGTAGAAATGTATTTTGATCAAATTATTCTAACCATTGACCCTGGGAATACTAACCAGATCAGCTGATCTCATTGGTCATGAGCTTCTCCATGAATACTCTTGCAGAAGCAGGAGTTGATTTCTCTCTTTTCTCCTCCTATGAGGAATGCTTTTCATTAGCATATAGAATTATCTTGTGTACTCCAGAGATTGCAAAAAGTCATATTTAGATCTTTGCTTTCCTTACATAAAGGTATTTAACTTCATGGGTGGTTACCCTGAGTCAACTCAGAGTTAAGGTAGCCATACACCGATCAATTTACGTTTTGATTGATGAACGATTGATCGTCGTACACGTTTGCGATCGCCAGACAAATGGAAAATCGATCCTGCTCGAAAAAGTTCGATTGAACCAGGAATGGAAATGTCCATTAATCCCCCGCACTTTGACCCTTGAAAGGGGTGGAGCCAAGCACGGCCGCTACGGACAGAGTACAGGGTGGGAGCGCCCTCTGCAGCTATCCTGTGTGTCTCTCTCAGCTGCCTGTCAGCAGCTTCCAGGGTGCACAGGACCAGGGTCCCCATCAAATGGAAATCGATGTGTAAAGTGGTGCAAGTCGATTCCTGTTCAATCATCACCACGCTGCGATCGATCGTGGGTTGATTGAATGGTTATTGACCCGTGTATGGCTAGCTCAACATTGACCTACATGTTATGGAGGCAGTGCCGACTTTTTTTAGCACATGTGTAGGATGTGTAGCGGGAGGGAAACTTCAGGATTGCCCATGGCACACTTCTTTTAAATGCTCAGGAAGTCAATGATATATACTTATTTAATATAATTATTATATATATTTGTCTACAGTTCTGTTTTACATTTTTTCTGTACACGTAGTTTGATATTTTACAAGTCACCTAACATTTGCACACCTGTACTGTATCTGTAACTGACGGCATAAAACATTTTCCTTCTTATAAGTCATATCAAGCATAAAAGCTACAGCAATGGTTCACTGCTAGAAGATAAAAACACATGCACAGGAAAAGTACCATTCCATACACCAGCAAGTTCCATGGCCCCAACCGGACATCCTTCTCACACCCCTCTTCTAGTTCAACTTCCTCTATCTTACTTCATAAAGTAAAAGAATTATAAAGGGTGCCACCCTTAAAATATGCAACCTGTTTATTGCTATATTGTCCCAATGACATGACTTTATAAAGAGAAATTAAAGTCTTTAGATTTTTTCCTTTGACTTAACTTCCTAGTGAAGAAGGTCTTGAAGACACAAAAAAGCAACACATCTTAAGGCCCCCCATACACCTTACAATCTTACCATACAGTTTCTGTACAATGAACTTTTGTTCTAGCAAAACCATGTAATATGAGGACCTTTCTAATCCTTCCAATCTCTATGTATTCTATCAGGGAGGACCTGGCACTACACAGTTGTTGGTAGATCTAATGGAAATTGCATGGATCAATCTTAAGGTGTATGGGGGGGGGGGCTTAACCAAATAGGAAAAAGACATAGATAATACTCTTGCCTTCAAACTAGAAATTAAGTTTTGCCTGAAGAAAATTATGAGAACTTTGTGATTGTAAAGCTCAACTCTGACACAATAATATTGTCAGGGTAGAGCTGTTATTTCTTCATTGTTAATTGCTTATTTGTATGGTAAAGTCATACCTTGGTAAGCACAGCTGAATGCATACGGCAGTTTTAGAAAAAGCTATAAGGCAGTGCACTAGTGTTAATGGTCACATAAGTTTAATAAGGAAACTGGAGCAGTGGCGTCACAAGGGTTGGCGTCACCCTGTGCCAGAAACCCATGGTGTTAACTCCTAGTGATGTTTATGGTGTGCTGTGAGTAATGTGAGTGTCAAACTGTATACACACACACATTTACATACACACACACATATATATATATAAGGCTGACAAGTTTTTTTTTAACTTTGCTCAAACTGCGAACATTAATCTCCCCCCATGCCTAAAAAGGTTCTGTGGTTGCATGGATATGTGTAGCCAGGGATCGAGGGGATGTCCTTTAGAAATGGCCTCTTGGTGGGGGGCAAGTTTGGTGTTACCCTTTCTTTGGGAGTGAAATGGTGTTACCCAGCACTAACTCCCACCCACATCCCTAACTGGCTTACTGACTCAACTTAACCTGAGTAGCATTGCACAGTGTGATTACATTTAGGGTAAGACAACCCTCAGCACTCTGTTTCTTGCACCAATATATACTAGCTTTGCATTCTTTGATCAGTAAATTGTTTATATATAAAAAATATATAGCAAAATTACCTCTTGTACACAAGAAATCAAAGTTCAGTTATATACAATCACAGTCACGTGTCATTTCACATGTTCACCATAAGAAAAAAATCAATACCTCCTTAAAAGTGTGTTTTTCTTGCATTCATATACAATCGTATATGCAGTTCACAGATAACAGAGCCTATACACGAATGATAAAGAGGTTTGTGGTCATAAGGAGGAGGCCAAGGAACATAAAGTTATGCATTGAAATCAGCTGCATTTGCAATATCATTTATTTGTGTAACCCTGGAGTGGAATTAAATATGTATCTCTTTTGAAACTAGTTTTATTTGCTTGTATTTATATATGTTCAAAAGTTCAGAGTTAGGATATGTCTCCACTGTGTTATCAGCAGTGCAGTACGTCAACCTCCAGAAGGTAGTGAGAACAGACGGTGCCTGAGACAGGTAATGTGTATCAGCTCCATCGGGTCCCCGCCAAGGAATGCGCTTAGCGCAGGAGGACCCAACGGAGCCGGTAACGCTAAAAATGTCATCTTGTGATCTAACAAGGTTGGTACAGCTGCAGCATAACATTTGAGCATACTACCTTTTAATTGCGTGTGGCACACATTTTGGCTTGTGAGCTACTTTTAAAATTCCCAAGTCAAAATGATCTACCAACCAAAAAAATGGTATACATATATTTACTTATATATACGTACCAAGTATACTTAATATTTAAAATATACAGTTTATCATACCAGCATGTACGTACGGCACAATAAAATTCTGTACAATTTTGGCCATTACTTTGTTTATAAAAATGAGATGTAAATTTACATTTATATCTATTATACAATTGTATGCAATTTATAGAGTATACCAGCGATGGCAAACCTTTTAGAGAGTGAGTGCCCAGACTTAAACCCAAATCCCATTTATTTACTGTAAAGTAGTGATGAGCGGCATAGGCAACATTCGTATTCGCGGCATGCCTCGAATTTTTGGGAAAACATTCGGAAAATATTTGCATTCTGGAATATTCTTCTTATTGCGAATATCGGCGGTTTTATGCGAATTTCGCAAATTTTATATATTCGCGAATATATGTTTAACTTGCATTGAGGGGCGTGCTGAAAAAAAAAATTTGGACGCCATCTAAGTGATTTTCGTGAATTTTCAAAAGTGCAGATTTTCGCAATATTCCGAATATTCGCATCACCCCAATATTGGATTTAAAAACTGTTGATAGTAGGGAGTGTTGCTAAGCTCTTGTTGCAGCCTTCCCATTCGTCCACTTGCATTGAGAGGCGTGTGTAATGGAAAAAAATACAGAATATCCGGAATTGCGAATATTCGGCAATATATTCACCATCTTCGCGAATTTCCAAATTGCCGATATTCGCGATTAATATTCGGAATCCGAATATTTGTGATCATCACTACTGTAAAGTGCCAAAATTTACCCTGAATTACAGACACACACTACATACAGTGTATGTGTAAGTATTTGTTCCCCTGCTGATTTTGAATGTTGGCCCTCTGACAAAGAAACCACCAGTCTATGGAAAGGTGGGGTGTGTGCATTCAGCAGATGGAGAAGAGAATGGACAGTCAGGGGAGCGAATAGACAGCTGTGTTTTGCAGGTCTCTCCTACAGCCGCCTCATTTGCCTCTGTGCTGACGGACAGCTCGGGTGCCCACAGAGAGGGCTACAAGTGCCACCACTGGAGTATACGATGCAACTAGATCAAACTCACAAACACAGCGGGGGCCAACATTAAAAACTTGGGCAAAGTCACAGGCTATAACATTCTACAATTGTGGAGGATTTTCCTTCTCAAAATGTTACATTCTGCATGGAAAATGTGCAGGCCAAATATAATGCCACTAATTGTCAGATATGACACCCAGTGCTTGAGATTGACACCCCAATGTAGACAGTGTCTCTTCCTAAAACAATTATCTGCACCAGGATAGTGATGAGCGTCATAGGCAATATTCGAATAATTCTACTAATATTAGATTTTCGCGAATATTCACAATTTGAGTGTATGGCCATGCATTGAAATATTCGCAATCGCATCGTGGTGGTATGGGATGTGGTATTTATTTTTGCATTGCGAATATATAATCACAATACGTGGCCATAAGCTACCCAATGCATGATATCGTGAATATTTGAAATTGTGAATACCCGCCTCCATATTCGCGAAATTTGCAAACTTGCGAAATAGATGATGTTTGATGAATATATTCGCAATTTGAATATTCAAGCTCAACACTATACTAGGATATGAATGAATGGAGACATGTCATACATGTAACATCATAGATCCCATAGATATTCAAAGTGTGGGTTTCTAAGTTTAGTGATTTCATACATGGGTTAACTGGATAGCTATGTCTATTTAAAAAGCCTACGCGTTGCCAAAATGTTGCATAGTGGGACCCTTGTTCTGCGTACGAGCAGTGGTCATCCTACAAAAGATCTGATAAGAGGACCGACCCATCCAATTAGCAAGTAGCATGAGCTTTGTCTGTAATAAGTAAACAAGCTGTTTTGGACCTATAGGAATAAGAAAGAATACTCTGATGGATGCCAATTTCATGATTGATATGCACCTAGGGTTATATGTGTCTGCTATGTAAAGATGGTCGAATGTTTCGACTAGCTGACTTTGTGAGCTGATTGAAAATCCTCTGAAAATAATATCATCACAAAAATTTCTGGGGATGTAGAAGAGGGTTGTTGGAACAGGTGTAGTTTTTGCATAAATTAAGTTCAAAATCGATTTTCAAAGTTTTGACTTGACTTTGAACCTAATTTATGCAAAAAAAAATTATACTTTTTTTTGGAGTATACCCCAACCCTTCTTTACATGTCCAGCAAGTTTGGTGATGATACCATGCTCAGGGGATTTGCAATTAACTCGAAATCATCAAAATGATCTCTACTGGTATGTTGGTATGTGTATACAATAACTGCACATTCATCTAGTGATGAGCAGCATAGGCAATATTTGTTTTTGCAAAATATTGTAAAATATTTGCAATAAATGTGATCTCCAGTCATTATTACCTTCATTGTTCAAATTCCCACTTGTACAAGTGCATATTGCACACACAATGCACAACAGTTCCGGGTACTGATGTAAATATATTTGCGATAATGGAAATAGCATTTTCTTCAAAATGTTTGTGAATTTTCGAAGTGCTGGTATTCACAATAAAAATTTGCGATTTATATATTTCTGATCAACACTAGTTTCATCCAGAGTTTTCCTATGTTCTCTCTTCTGGGTGTATGCTACATATCCCCATAGCAGTAAAGTTGACATATTTGGCGTCCTGTTTGCAGCCTCATAGAGCTAGGTGGTGAGGCAAGAAATGGACTATATGTATCCGATAAGATTCATAAAGCTCGATCATTTGTGTACCTGTCCCTTTACTAAATAAACCTGCTGGAAATAGGTTCTGTAAATGTATCACAGTTCACATGCAAAGTTTTTTCCAAATTTACAGTTATAATATAATGAAATAAAAAATTATTCTATATAACTCAATGTAGTTTAAACGAATTTAAATACATATACATTTAATAACATAAATGACTGTACTACTGTATGTATTACTGATTACTGTATGAACTACTGCACCTCCTGCCACTAGAATATCTTGTTACATCCTCCAACCAAATTTATTATATGAGTTTTGGGTAGCTGCCGCCAGTTAATTAATTCACTGGTAGGTGATTAAGAGAACAACTCTTAACAAAGAGAATAGGCAGCTTTAAAAGAATATGCAAATTACCCTTATCAGAAAACTAGAAGCTCTTAAGGTAGCCATAGACTCCTCGATTTGTCTGCGATTCGATTAGATTCCTGATTGGATCATTCCCGGCGATCGAGGAATCGTGATTGATCGTTTTATAATCAATGGCGCGCCACCTTGGGAAAAAAATTTGGGGTCGATTTTGACAGGAGCCGTTTTCAAAAAAGGTTGATACCTCAAAATCGATCGATCAGAATGGCTGCAGAATAGGGAGCTATAGGTCAATCACACAGGAAGTGATTGAGGGTCTCCACTAGAGATGGTTGAATTTTTTTTTTCAATTCGACCATTTCGAGTTAATTGCAAAGCCCCTGAACAGTTTTTGCACAAATGAAGTTCAAAGTCAAGCCAAAATTTCAAAAATCCGAATTTCGACGTTGTTTTTTAACTTAATTTGTGCAAAAACGACATGTGCAAGTGCAAAAAGAACTTTTTTTTCAAATGTTCCCACAGCCCTTCTCTTCATCTCCAGCAATTTTGGTAATGATGCCATTTTCAGAGGCTTTGCAATCAGCTCACAAAGTAAGCAAGTCGAAAAATTCGACCATCTCTAGTCTCCACCAACATACTTCAATTGACAAACAATGAACCATAAAATAAAAAAAACGTGCATGTATCAAGGTTCGATCTGATTTTTGGTTGATTTTTTTTGGGCAGCACTCGATTCGTGGTCCATCGATCGATACGAACCAGTGAAACATTGACCCATGTATGGCCACCTTTATGACTGCAAAGGAACAACCAACTCAATATTCATATCTATGGATTTAGATGTCAATTTTATAACTGTGCTTATAAGTGTAAAAGACAGGTGTACCAATACTTTAGTTCATATCCTGTAACTTTATAATGTATCTTTGTTACAAGATCTATACCTGAAGCTGATATCGAATACACAAATAAACACAATTTCATATTAAAAAGTACATTGTTTAAAAGAGACCGATACCCCAATTTAACTTGGTATCAGCCTATTGGAGAAAGCAGAAAATGAATTGCCATGACCAGTGCAGTTTGACCTAGTTGTGTAAATTGAAAGACTGTACAGAAAAAGACCCAGCAACTTACAGCTGGTATTTATGTGACTCATTTGTGTATTCTCTCTATTGTCTAACCTTCAGGTTTTACAAGTTTGTAAACCCTAAACGGTATTTAAGATATAGATTCAGTAGAATCAGGTTAAACCCTGGCATCTTCCCACCTCCACCTTCTGCAACCACCACAAAGGGGGATCAATACAAGCAGGGTGTCTGTAGACAAGGGAAACTCCTAAAGGAAGATCTGGAACTAGATTACTTTATTATTAAAACTCATAAATTTTCTGGGAAAACCAACATTTCAGTTTCAAGTTGAGTTCATAGAAAAAAAACTAATAAATACATATATATGTAACAAGAGCTGCCAGGTAACAAAGTTCATCGTTGATTACAAGGAATGCAACGTCATAAATGTCAGCAGGCATATAAAACTTTACAGTATGGTAAGACAGGCTGGTTTAATATGTTCAGCGATAAAATAATATCTGAGAACATCTTTAACTCATTCATTACATCAGAAGTGATCCTGGGTTTATTCCATTTTCACATGTGACTAAAATAAAACCTTGAAAAAGAAGTTTACAAAAAAAGAACAGAAGCTTGACTTTTACAAAAATAATACACATGTGATATATAGTTATAAACATTTATATGAAGATAAAAAACATTTATAGAAACTGTCCCTTACCGCGACAAGTAGGGTGGATCAGAGGAGGTCCAGACCACACACGGCCCCAACTGGTGCTGTCACTGTTAGGACAGTAATGCTTGAGGTATATGAAGGAAGCACATTCAGCTTTGAAATGGGAGGGGAATGTGTCTGATAAAGTGGAAAAGCGTGAAGTATGTTGCTATTCTTTTAGATAGTTCATGCCTTGTAACACGCCCTACTTTGTCCAACCTGCTATGCAACTTCCATCTCCACCCAGCACACTCACCTGTCCTAACAAACAGGAGAACAGCTATCTGCTTGGGCTAAGAATGAATCAGCTGCAGAGCTGATTGTGACATACAGAATGAATGAGAAATAGAGATATAGATAGATATGTTTAATAACTGAGGGAGGAGTTCATTTAAATGCATTAAAATGAGAGGTTAGTCATGGAATTCCTTCAGAAGTTCTCAGCTCTTGGCAAGCTTCTCTATAAAAGATTTTAGATTAGGATGTCTAAATCTTTATATAGATCTTCAATTCAGGTCACATACCGGTATAACCAGGTCTCCATTTAAATTATTCTATAATTTATTAACTTTTGTTGGTTTAGGTAGCCATAGACGTGCAGATTGTCCCTCGATAGATGAGGGATCGACTGCAGTGTGATTATGTCATGACGCTGCAGCCAGACCCTCAGACGATCAGCGGGCAACCTTTGTGTACCATCCCCATCTCCACCATGCGATCCGACATGCGGGTGGATCCTGGTAAATCTGTCCAGGTGGGCCCATCCGATTTGCAGCTGAGCGACCACCGGGCGACCAGTGGGAACGCGCATGGCGGTCAATCGACCAAAAAACTGGGTAAAAATCAGACTGTGAATGGCTAGCTTTAGAATGGTAATAGTTCCTGGCCCTCAGGGCTAAAGTTGGACATCTCTGATGTAAGTGATATCCAACGTACAATGAGCCTTAATCTGGCCATAGACGATTTGATCCATGGCCGATTTCGTGGCAGAAGAACCACCATGCTTGCAGCAATCGGGCGAAAATCACCTGTATATCGAAGCTGCCGACTGGTATTGTGCCGACTGGAGTGACCAAAAGAATGGAGATGTTCATTTTTCTTAGTAGCAAAGCAAAGGTAGCAAAGTATATGTGGGCACACAAAGGGTGCACACCGATCCTTGGAATGACAACCGATCATTCGTGGTCGATGGGCCATGCATTGCATCATCTTTGGACAGCTTTAAACAAGGATTAAAAACAAAACAAAAAACTAAGCACATTCAGACCTAAATGTTTAAACGCTAGTGCGATTCCATAATACATTGCATTTACAAAAATATCAGGCTACTTAAAATATAAGTTCAGCACATGTTCCTGCTCAGAGATGAATTCTTAAACCCATGACCACATCTGTAAACCACATCCCCAGATTCCTAAAGGGGTTGTTCAGGAATTGGGCCAAGCACTTTAGGATTCAGACAAAAGGACAAACACTTTGGCTTAGGGACCACATCACTAGGCTAAAAAGGAGCTGACATACTAAAACTGGGTACACATGGCTTGATGAATAAACAGATTAGAGCAACATCGGGGGCTTTGTTGAAGATGTTTCTCTAATCTGTTACAAGATTAGAGCCATCCACGGTTCCTTTGAGCAGAATCAACGGATCCTGCTCGAAGGAACTCGGCCAAACAGGTTTCCAACATGTTGGAAAACCTTGGTTAAAATACATTACATTGAATGGGGACTGCCGGTCTCCATCCAATGAAATGGATGGGCTGCCAGCCTCAGAAGTTCTGTGGCTCGATATGGAGGCAGCTCCAGCTGAGAGTGATGGCGTCATGATATTGGTTAGAGCTTCCTCAAAACACCCGTGTATTGAGCCGTGTGTACCAGGCTTTAGGGTTACTCAATAAAATCTTAATATGGTCTTAATAAATCTTCATAGTAAAGATTGCAGTGCTGTTATGATGTTTTGCATTATTTAACTCAGTTTGTTAGGATGGGTTGCTCTGTAGTTTGGGGTGGGAGGAGAGTATACCACACACTATAGTCACAGGATCAGCTGAATTTCCTTCCCTCCCTCATCCAATTTTGTTTTATTGTATAACTTTTAGCCGTGGGGGCCTATGTATTGGGCAATGCATTTACAGGGTGCTAGATAACTGCCTTCAAGTTACCTTCATATTATTTAATAATAGCCTGTTTTATGATGCCCAGCCCCAAAAACGTCTCTATCAAAAAAAAAGGTCACACACTGAGCTTGATGACGCAGCAGTGCTGCGCCGCGACCTCCTTCGATATCGGGCTCAGCAAGATGACATCATGGGCAGCTCAAAGGCTGATCCATCTCATGGGCATCGACCCGTGTATGGGAGCCTTAATAGATGTGCACAATGTACACAAGAATGTTATAGGCTGAAAACGGCTTCTATAAAATGGTAATTATAATGTAATCAAGTCTAAGAAGTTCCAGCTTGTTGTCCTTAAAATAAACAACACCTGTGTCCCAGTATAATTATAATGCCAAATATCATCTATCATCAGCATAACTAAGTAGATTAACTAAATTGTTTAATATCTTATTAAAGAAAAGTGCTGCATCTAATAATATTTACTTACATGACGTAGTTTGTAGGTTGATGATAAATTATATTTGACATACATTGACGATGGTTATAAGAAAGTGGCAGCATGATATTTAGAAGGGAGATTGGACTGTAATGTGTAGTGATATCAGTAGATTCCAATACTTAGCACAGTAGGTTGCCATGTATAAAATAAGCCAATTCAGAAAGAGATGGCTCGGGTTCCTGATTTATATTACAGTGCAGCTGACTCATAGCACAATAAAATCGAATCTGACTTTCATTATTTAAGCTAGGCACACACGGGTAGATTTGTAAAATGATTCGAGTACAATCAACGTGCTGGTCCACGGTGATTATTTGTACTCGAATCTGCCTTACAATCCTCCTGTTTGTGCTGTCCTTGCGGGGGTTTCAATAGAGCCACCTCGAAGGTACCTCGCTTGAATGGGTTTCCAACATGTTGGAAAACCACATTCAATCAATCACCAACACTCAACATGAATGTTTTCATGTGAGTGCAGGGAAGGAAGCCGACAGCTCATAGACTGACGTCTGGAGCGCAGCTCTGGTGAAGGGGGCGGAGTCATGCATTCCGTTACTGTAGCGCGTGGAGAGTCGGTGAGAAGCAAGCCTGGATTCTTCTTTCAGCTTTCAGAATGAAGTTTTCTGCTGGAAGCCGGAGAGACTCTAGCTAGCCGGACTTCTTTATTGGCGTTGTATGCGATGTGGCTCCATTGTGGGCCCTTGGATTCCGTTCATCGACCACCATCAATCACGCGTGGTGACGTCACCACCACCTGTGATTGATTGGTGGTCGATTGCACGGGAATCTACCCGTGTGTGGCTAGCTTTAGCTGGTTTAAATAGGCCAGTCAGACCACAGACGTCATGATCTTGGTTACTCTATTCTATCCTGTTGACATTCCAGGAGGTAGGTGAATAAGAACATATGGCTGGCAAAGACAGCTGGAAAGTGGCTGATATGTATATTTGCTTACACACAAAAAGAACTACCATTAGTGCTAACATTATCTCAAGTCTTTCACAGATGCAAAGGCTTTTTCCAGTATTACCTTATTGCAGTATTAACATTATTAAGCTTATCACATGACCCAGGGAGTACAAAGCCATTTTGTCTCTTGGACTTCATACAAATAACGACAGAGACCATGATATACTCTTTGAAAAAGTTTTATATATAATTTGAAGTGCAAATGTATATATAAACATGGCCACAGCCTATATACAATTTCAAAACAGTTAAAGGGGGGTCGTCCGACAGTGCCACCAACTTCTTCCGCCACCCGTACCTTCCACCAGCCGTACCAACCATACCAGCCAACAGCCCTTCAATTCCAGCTCGGTGGGTACCTTATAGAATAATGCCCCCCATACATACACAGATTTTAGCGTCAGACAGACTAAAAACGATCAATTTATTTCAATCATACAATCGGAGATTGATTGATGGAAAATAGAATACACTCCACATGGAATAACCAATTTTTGATGGATTTGTTTTTTTATCGATTTTTTTTATTATTTTTGATCGTCCATGAAATTGATCATTTAATCGGGCGATTATTTTTTCATTTGGAAGTGCTGTGTACAGAGGGCGTGGTCATTTGATGACAATGAAGTATTAGTATGCAAATGATCAAGAATGATCAAAATCCGTCGGTTACAAAATAATTTGTACTCAACCAATCAAAATTTTCCAACATGTCCGATCATGTTTGGATCGATTTTTTTCACAATTACGATCAAATTTAGTTGATCGGACCATGTGGGCATGCACCAATTCTCAGTCAACCGATCTAAAAACTGATCGTTTTTAATCGGTCGGCAGCTAATATCTGTGCATGTATGCGGGCCATTACTTTAAATACTGTAACATAACTGGGGCTTAAGCCCCACCTTAGAAAACATTTTTACCAGTGTTTGTGACTGAACTTATACCAACACGTCACAAGAAGACTCCAAAGTTTCTCCTGCGGCACTGTCGAGCTTCCGCCATGACAAAATGTGACAGAATAAACAAAACAGGTTACAGAACACATAATACCCCAAACACCCAGTACAATAAATTTAGGGAAGGAGGGTGGGTGAAAATCCTGATCCAAAAAGGATCTGCCCACTGCTGACCCTTCCTTATCAAACTTCCTGATCCTGCCCACCTAGAACACTCCTCCATTCCCTAAATCCCCATCTCTGTTTCAAAACCAGTCTCCCTGGTCAAGTTGCCCTCCCACCTATGCTTTCAGCCCGGTTCTGGGCATACATTAGAACAGTGGTGGGCAACCGAGTTGATATGCAGGGCCACAAGTGCGGCCCTCGGCATC
>CM070037.1:102302833-102329455 GCA_036250615.1 Ptychadena robeensis | reverse complement strand
CGAAAATCGTCACTTTTAAAATTCACATAAAAATTTGCGCCATGTTAAACATATATTGCGTGCGAATGTTGCCTATGCCGCTCATCATTAGTAAAGACATCGACTGGTCATATGCAAATGCTTGAACTGCTTTGTCTCCATTGTGTCTTGACAAAAATATGGTTAATTGTACTTTTTTAGAACCACAAGCTCAAACACAATATGCCACAAGTATGATGGGACAATTTAAAAGGAATTGGGGCATGCCACAGACATAAAATTTTTGGCACGATGCAGTGAGACTAAGATTAACCATTTTCTATTTTGTATGTATGATCTGCAAAGCACTAGGACAGCACAATGCATTATTTACATGAGTGAGTGCAAGCCATGATGGTATCTTTTTAGGCTACCAAAAGATGGCTATAAAGGTGGTTTGGATTTTAACCTAATGATGCGATTCAAATTTTTTTATAATTTGGAAAGATAAAGGGAAATGGTGACCGTTCACATAATAAAAAGTTTACAGTTAGATTTTGTTTTAAAACATTCATAAATCTTTATGAAATACAGTTAAAAACAGAATTTCATATTAAATGATATGAATAACATGATTATGCAGTATGTACATTACATGGTTTGATGATAGTACAGTAGATGTTTGTGCAGTTCCTGCTTTGAAATAGTGTTGAGCTTGAATATTCGAATTGCAAATATATTCGGCAAATATCGGCTATTAGAGAATTCGCTAATTTCGTAAATATGGTGGCGGATATTCGCAATTTTGGATATTCTGCATTGGGATGCTTATGGCCATCGATTGCGAATATATATGTGACCACTCATTTTGAATGTAATTGTGAGGCGATTATAATTGCTAATATCAAATCAAATATTATGAGAATTATTTGTGAAGTATCGCAAATTTGAATATTGTCTATGCCGCTCATCACTACTTTGAAAGGCACCAACCAGTAATTGTTTTATAGATCAGGCCAAACTTGGCTGATTTCAAACTTCTAATGTGATTTCTTCTTTCTAAATAATAATAATATTTTTCAGATACCTTTCAACGCGTAAAACAATTTTGAAAGTATCTTCTTATGTGCCTATGTAAATCAATACTTCAGATATGTATAAATTTTTTTTTAAATATTGCTTAAATAAGAAATGTACCAGAACATATTGTGTAATCAGTTACAGCCAAATGATTTAACATTGTAAAAGACTTAAATCAAACCCACGTTTGGCAGGGCATTGCTATCGCCAAATTAGATGCTTGGCAAAAAAAACAACAGCTTTCCTTCTTTTTTTTTTTCATGTCACTCTGTTCCTTAAAAATACTCTAAAGGTTCTTCTTTATACAGACCATGGTATATCTAGAAGTGTTGATTGTGAATTTCAAATTTTTGTTTTGAATATCAGCTCTAGTGATGAGTGGCATAGGCAATATTCGAATTCACGATATTTCGTGAATAATTCTACTAATATTCAATATTCACGAATATTCGTTTGGCCGTGAATTGCGAAAATATATAAGCAATTTGCTATTACCTTCAAAATGAATGGTTGCATGTGTGGGGATTTTTCGCATTGCGAATATACTGTTTTTTTCGGACCATAAGACGCAACCATATTTTAGGGCAGATAAACCAGAAAAAAAGATTTAATACGTTTTGACATCAGTTGGGTTATTGCAATTAATTAAATGAATGCAATATTCAATTCAGTCAGTAGATGTCACTAGCAGCAGTACACTCTCAGCACAATGTCATTCTCCACACTAATCAGGGGGGGGGGGCCGGGCTGCACAGTCTCTCCTCTCAGTCTCTGCTCTCCTCTCTGGCTGGCTGTTCCTGTGTCTGTGGGAGCTGCAGAGTGATTGCAGTTTCCATGGATGGAGAGAGGGATATATGGCCGTTCATTTAGGTCTCTCTTCATTGCTTATGCCAGCAGGGCTCTAAGCTCTTCTGGCATAGGCAATTATACAGTACAGATGGGAGAGCCAGACACTGGCTGGCATCTCTCAACTGACAGCTCCTCCAGCTCCCCGGCTAATCTCCATGCCGGGAGAGCTGGCAGGTAGACAAACCGTGACCACCCGCGACCAAGTGGCCGCATGGGATCATGCATTCGGACCGAAAAATACGGTAAAATTGCAATGCATGGCCATAAGCTTCCCAATGCATAATATCGCGAATTTTCGAAATTGCGAATATTTATATCAACCATATTTGCAAATTCTGGAATATTCTGTATTCGTCGAATATATTCGCAATTAGAATATTCAATCTCAACACTAATCAGTGATGTCACTTTCGGTATATGGATCGTGGTTCTTCCGCGTTCCACGTACCGCGGCCTTTTGGCTGATCTAGCAGGGAGGGGGCATTACTCTCCCTGCTAATGTCCCACCTGCTTGTGCTGATAATGTGCGAGGTGGGACATTAGCAGGGAGAGTTACGCCCCCTCCCTGCTAGATCAGCTCGATTTCAAGAACCCGAGAAAAATCTGGGATTTTTTTAAATCAGGATTTGGCCGGGAGAGCCACATAAAAAGGTGACTTTCCTGGCCAAAACGGGAGGCTTGACAGGTCTGCAGTAGAGTTGCAATCACAAATTCTCGAATTTATGGATTTGTTGCAAATATTAGGCGAAAAATTTACCATATATTGTGAATATTGCCTATGCTGCTCATCACAAACCTTTAGTAATGAGTCAAAGCTACTGAAAAGTATATATATTTCTGAAAGTTATTCTTAAGTGTAGAACCCAAAAAAAAACATATACTCACCTTGCCCTCTTCCTTGCTCCCACGCCACAATCCTTAAGGTGGGCTTACACTAATACATTTTTATATCGACTTAAAAACAATAGTATTAAGTCGATCATTTGAAGATTGCTTCCTTTTTTTGGTGAAAATCAGATTGGATCCAAAATTGGATTGAAATTGAACTTGTTGTTAAATTTCTGTTGATCGTTCAAGTATCTGAACAGCTTTCTAGGTAACTCAGTAGATTTGTACCCAATGGTAGTAAGGAGCAGGCGCACAGGGCTAAGGAAAGGAATCAATTATATTATGTGGTGGTAAAAATGTTCCAAATGTAATAAAATTAACTTAAAAAATGGAACCGTGTTTGCCCAGCTTTACCCTATCCAGTTCTGCAGTGTGCAAGATGGTGGATGAGACTTTATCTTCCCAAGTTTCCTTGGACCAGGAGCCAGCAGTAGCCTGACGTCACTGGAGGGGAGGAGTATAGCTGGATTTAGAGGATTTTTACCCAGGAAAGAAGTTGTTTTTTTCTTTCCCTATTATTGGAAATTCTGGTGTTGATAATAGAACCAAAAAGGGTGGTGATAGGACTGATTATGCAATTGACTTTCTTAATACTGAATCTTGCGACTTCAGTCATATTTGTGTGGCCAAAGCACAGGTTCACTTGGAAAAATGAACCCTTACACCCATGTTACATTCTGCTTATATTTTTGACAGGTTCTTCTGCTTTGCACACTATCATTATTCTGTTTTGAATAATCTTCCATTATACCTAGTGCTCTGGCTTTTACAGCATGTAAATTGCAGAAGATTGTTTAAATTTCATGTTTTTACACACTAACAGTAAACCCCAAGCTATGGTGCCAAGAAAAAAAACAATAGTTCTTAGAATAAGCACTGCATTAATGCAATGTTCCTTTAGGGACAACGGGTGATATCTTTCTAACACTTCATAGAAAGAATCAATTACACAGTAGCGCCATGGCAAAAACAATGGAAACCGCATTTTTACTTTCATTGTATATGATTACTGATCATGTGTTTTCCCTAATATGTGACATTGTCCAAGTGATGCACATTAAGTTTTATTGTATGAGCTCATAAAAGTCAAGTATAAATCAATTTGTAAATGTGCCATACACATTTAGATAAGCGGCCGGATTCGGCCAGAAATCAGCCGCAAAATTGATCCAAGCCATTACGGACATGTCCCTAATTCTTAGATCATTTGCATTACTTTGGATGGGGACAAAAGGTGCCCGGTCTATTCTCGGCAGGTCTGGCCACGTGTGATGAGGATCTGCTAGAAGATTAGCTGCTTTTCTAAGCATTTCGAGCTCGTTCTTTAAAAGACTGTGTACATTTAGACTGGCTTCTTGTCTCTGGTTCCAAGGTTAGGCCGGGCGTTCAGGAAAGACAGTAGTCCAACCAGTCTGGTTGTTACTGCTGTGATCATCCCACCTCACAGGTTCAGCGTAAAGTGGACCAACAAATGTAAAAAAAATACTTACCCTGTAAATCTTAAAAAAATTCTCTAACGCTCCACCTCTCCTGTGGCATGGGAAATTAGAAGTCCCTCCTGAAGTCAACTGCCAGCAACATCTGAATCGGTTAAAGATGAGGGGCGGATAGGTGGATTCAAATGCGGATAGGTGGATGGAGCGAGACCAGAAGAGTCTCACTCCTCCATCTTGAAGCCTGGAGGACCGTTCACTCCAGGTATGGTGGAGCAAGATGCCAGTAAAGTTAAGTATTTTCTTTTTAGGGGTCACTGACCCTGGAAAAGGACGTAATGTGTATCTGCTTTTTTAAAGGTTTTTTTAAAAAATCCACTTTAACACTAGACATGTAAAGCACATGGTTCGATTTTAGCATTCAATCGACGTTTTTCACCCAAAAAAATTATCGCATGTAAAAAAATCGATGTGCTGCACACATAGTACATATTTATCGATTTTTGTCAAATCGACGATTGAAAAGTGATCGGACAGGTTGGAAAATTTTGCTCGATTGGTCGATTTTTTTGGCTACTTCCCTTCAACTAAATCGTAAGATGAATTCAATCAACGATTTTGGATTACTTTGATTAACTTTTCAGTCGAAATTGAACAATAATCGTACTCCCCACGTGGTGTACATCGATTAAATTAAAATCGAGTTTATATTTTTGTGATTGAACTACAAAATCTAATCGAACCTCGATTGAACGCTAAATTGAACCATGTGTGGCTAGCTTAAGAATATGACAGGGTAGGCATAATTGCATTTTAAGTAATGCAGACACACAAGTGGCAAGGTTTTGGTGGTTTCACAGCCACTAACCCTCACAGGTCACCATCTGATTTAAAGAGAACCCCACAATTCATATAAAGGCACAGCTGTGATTATTGTCTCCACTGATTAATTTAATTAAAACTTCTACTTCTGGATGCTTTCAAGCTATTAAGGCCACTTTAAACTCATAGGTTTTAGACTTGAGATAGACTGGTCTGAAAACCATCTTTGCAGTAAGTATATTAAGGTGTAAGGAGTTCTTCAGAATTGGCTGGGTTTGGTCCCTTCATTCCAGAGAAGGAAAATCTTAATGGATCTCCAGTCTAAGACGTTTTAGACAATCCTATGTTTCAGAGTAGGTCTTTACTGTCCATCCAAGATTGTGGTCAAATATAGAATGCAAATTCCATAAATGAAAAAGTAGGTGAGTTTGATGTAAACAAATTTGACTGGCCCGCAACCATCTAGAACAGACAAGGGCAAACTAATATCAGGAACCTTTAGGGTAAGGCTCCACTTGGATGGTTAAGAATTGGATGCAGTGAGGTTTTTTATCTATTCCCAAACCATTACTTCCAATGTGCTTAGTTCCTCTGCCGTGGATTGCCCATGGCCGCACTACACTGTTATTTTTTTTCCAGGGCCGCACTGCACTGCTCCGAATCCATAGCATAAATGCCCATAGACAGTCAATAGACTTTAAAGAATGGTCTCCTTGTAGAGGACATACCTTACCCATTTCTGAAATAGAAGGTTAAGGTTATAATGCAATATTCATTAAGGTGGAAGACACAATGGCTCTAGTGATATTTTCCCCTCCCATTGCTACCTCAGTAGAGTTAGTACCCATACCACACCTCAACCCATTAGAGGGAAAGGAGTAATATTATCTCACAAATATAGAAACTTAAAGTTTAAAAAGTACCCATTTGTTGACATAGAACAAAGAATTATATGTATATATACCGTATCGTCCGGCATATAAGACGACCTCCAACTTTTCCATAAATAAAGTTTAAAGTTTAAATAAAGAGTTTGGGATATTCTCGCAGAATAAGACTACCTCTCTTCAAACGCACACCAAATAAAAAATATTATGTCTACTCTGACTTTCAACCCCCAGAAATCTAAAAATGTAATATAGTGTAATACAGTTGTGTATGAAGTGAAGTTTTTGCACAGCTATTTAATGTGTTCTAGCTGAAAGCTCAATATCCCTGCAATACCAATTTCAGAAACAATGCACAATGTCGCTAGTGAGCACACTTGTCGTCAGTAGCAGCTAGCTACCTTCATCACACAGACATCGGGAAGGAGAAAGAGGGGGCGAGGGGGATTTTGAAGATTTCTCCCTCCTTTTGCAGGGAGCATGGATCGGGGGAGCAGACCTCAGGGCTCCCCTACATGGTTGAAACGGCACAGGAGAGCACCCTAGCACACTGTACCCGGTGATATAAGACGACCCCCGACTTTTGAACACATTTTCCTGTGTTCAAAAGTCGTCTTATACGCCGGAAAATACGGTATATAGAATTTTGAAAATTATATAAATAGAGCAAGTAAACATTGAGTGATTTAAATATAGTGAACATGAAAATCATGACTATTGGACATAATGACTTATGTTGGATATGTACTGACTTTATTTATTAAAACATAAATATACATGACTTGATAGAAGAATGTGTGACTGCATTTTCTTGTTAATGATAAATGTTATTGTTTATTGGGAAAGTTTCTGATGTAATATAACAAACACAATGTGAACTTTTAGAATATAGACCATTTGAGACTTTGATGTAGCAACCTTGTAGAGATCTTGTTGTTGGATCATGGTGAGGGCAAGTCCCCAGCCCTTGGGGTGTGGGTTTGAACTCACAGACACAGGGGCCCATGCACGCCATTTGTCATCTGCACCATCTCTGCTATCTCAGCCTCAGACTCTCCCGGGAGCAGGGGCCTCTCTGATCCTGGGGCAGAGCTTTTGTGTCCGTGCGTAGCTATGGCGGGGGGGGAGTGGCATGGCCAGTAGAAAAAATGAGTTCCATCGTGTCCGTTAAAAAAGATTTTATTGCCGGCGATCAGTCGGCCAAAAAATCGGGTGCGGTGATCTTAAACTTAAAGAGCTTAAATTGGCAGCCAAATTGATCTAAGCCATTATGGACATGTCCGTAATTCTGAGACTGGTCTGATACTTTAGACACTGTGTCCCCGTCTAAAGTATGTTCTCCTCAGCTCCGTCCAGAGGAATCAGCTGCCCGCTTCTGAGGGGGGAAAGGGGGGGGAGCAGCTACCTTCCCTCTAGGCCCTAGGTGCCCAACCTGCAGCCTGTGGGCCACATGTGGCCCTTTGGGCGTTGTACGGCAGCCCCCCCTTGGTCCTCCACATGTGGCCCCCAAAACCTTACTGACAATGCATAGGGCATAGCGGTTTACCTGTGAAGTGGTCACATGCTGACCTGGCTTTCCAAATAAACTTTGGGGAACCTACATCAGTAAAATTGTCAGTGTTGATCGGGAAAACCAGGTCTACCTATGACCACTGCACCCAGGGGCAGGAGGGGTGGGTGCTGTCTCCTTTTGACTGCCTGTCGTGATCTGATCCACCGCCTGCTAAGATATGTCGACAGGGGGAGGGTCGAGATTGATGTTAAGTGCAGTCCTTTAGTGATGCCGAGGGCCGCACTTGTGGCCCTACATATCAACTCAGTTGCCCACCACTGCTCTAGGCTGACACACAACACAGCCGGCTGATGCTGTCTGCCGGGGCTCCCTAGCTGACAGCACAAGTAGCTAGAGAGACCCGCCGGACAGCGCTGGCAAACAAAGGGTGTCCGGGCCGATTGTCATTGTCATCACGCACAGTCCATTGGCCAAAACATCGGATAACAATCTATACGTGTATGGGGGGCTTATTGCATTGTTATAATAAAGAACACATATTGCTTTACAACCCTATGAACATGCTAAGGAAAGGTTTTACTCTATTTCTTTGTGTAACTACCTATTTTTGTATTTCTCAATGCCTCAGGAGATGGTGACACTGTACAATGCACACAAATAATTTAATAGGTGCACTTTAATTAGTTTTGTTCCTGCTGACATTTCCATTTTCATACGCTGCATTTTTATTCTCTGTACACAAAGACGCCGTAGGCCTTATTAGTAGAAAAAATTGTCAGTTTTCCTTTACTTACCTGCTCTTCAAAAACTGCTGAAATCGAAATGGTTGCTTTGGGTAACATAAACACACTCCGGCTCTGTACTGTGCTTTATGTCCATTCACAATATGGAAAGGTATGGCCAGTGAAATCCTTGCTGTATCTGGGCTCAATCATCCTGCGCCTGCTGGTGGTGCTGTTGTCTTACTCTTCATGCCGACTCCTGACAACAGAGTATCTCTATGTAACATAATAGAACAAAAGCTATTATGGCAAAGCGACTCTCCATACGAGCAAATTATCATGATACAACAGGCAAATCATGGACTGTTTGTGAATCTTATTGCAGTAACAGTGCATTGTCCTAAATATATAACACACTAGTTTTATCAGTTAGAATAATGCTGTAGACAATTATCCATAACTCCAAGGCTCTCAGTATCTCATTATCAGTTTAATCTTGGCAAGTCATCCTCTGCATGCACTGCACAGTTTTGCTATTGAGACAATAGTGCCAATCGGGCAGCATGGTGGCTCAGGTGGTTAGCACTTTGACCATGGCAGCGCTAGAGTCCTAGGTTCAAATCCTGGCCTGGGCACTATCTCCCTGTGTCTGCATGGGTTTCCTTCCACACTCTAAAGACATGCAGTAGGTTAATTGGCTTCCCTCAATAAAGATACTCCTGTCTTAGTTATATGTGACCTATGACTGTTAGTTTCATATACATGACTACAGTAGGGACATTAGATTGTGAGTTCCTCTGAGAGACAGTTTGTGATATGACTGTATATGCTCTGTAAAGCCCTGTGCAATATGTTGGTGCTATATAAATAAAAAGCTAGTGATATGTGGATTAATAATGAAATGTATATACATGTCTACTATAATGTTGGCTGGGACTTTTACTGGAACTTGTAACTCCTCAAGCTGATATCTAATTCATTAATAGTCACTCTCAAGCAAACAGAAGCTCCATTTACCCTATATACTTAAATATGAGCTGAATTTTTCAGCACCTGAAATGTGCTCCAAAAAGAAATTCAGCTTATATTCGGGTCAAGAAATATAAATCGTGGCATTTTGTAGGTGGAGTTTATGAGTGAATTGCAAAGCCCCAAACACGCAATCATCATCAATTTGAAACATTTGACAAAAAAATTATTGCTCTAGCATAAGTAGTTTTTGCATAAATTAGGTTAAAAATTTGAACTTATTTTGTGCAAAACTTGATATGCTAGAGCAATACTTTTTTATTTACACTGTTCCCAAAACCCTTCTCTACATCTCTAGCAATTGTGGTGATGATATCATGTTTGGCTTTGTAATTAACTTACAAGTCTACTGAATTAAATAATAACATCTCCTAACACATTTGCTAACCTAACATACTAGCACATATGCTGTGTTTTTCTGAGCCTTAGCTGCTGCATTTCCCACCCTAGGCTTATACTCAAGTCATTTAGATTTTTTTTCTATAATTAGGTACCTCTGCTTATATTCGGGTCGGCTTATACTCGAGTATATACGGTATCTGGAATCAACCAATCCTAGTAGGCGCCAGATAACAGGAAGCTTATTGTATATTTGTAATAAACTATTTTAAGTTCATCTAAAATAACTGAAAGAGAGATAGCCATGAAGTTTTGAATTGACGTTGAACTTTGTTAATGCAAAAACTACATGTGCTAGAGCAGTGTTGTCAAACTCAAATATGCAGTGGGGCCAGATTTAAAAACACAGAGAACAAAGTCAAGGGCCCATTACATGCTATGCAACAACCTTGTTCAGACAGGCACATCAGTATCGGTTGGCTGTGAGTCAGCTTTGTATCAATGGCAACGCAGTTAGCCATAGATGGAGCATGTTCGTTCAATAGGATGCATCAAAAATGGTGGGTTTGTTCCATAGGCTCTGCAGCCCCCCTGTCTGCTACAGCCCACCAATCATTGTCATGAGATCATAGCTGGTAACCCTGTGTGGAGAGGTAACGGCTCCATGATGGACTTTTTAAGTGGCCAATAAACAGCTTTTATATCACTGGGAAGCCACATGAGAGGTTCTATCACACTACAGACAAGAAGAAACACTTTGGCCTTGATAAATGAATATAATTTTAAAGCATTTGAAGCCTTTAGGTAGAAGTTTAAATATATTAATTATGCAGAAAAAGTTTTTCCTTTTTGCATACATTAAATGTGATTTTTTTTTTTCACATTCGCCGCCTATACCCGCAAGCATTAATTCCAAGAACTGACATTGACACTGGTGTCACAGAATATTGTGAGGTTTCTAAATAAAAACCATAGCAGAAGCTGTTTCCTTAGAGACTATCACTCTATAATTGAAAACCTTTTTGGAGCCGCACAATAGAGGGAAGCGTGTATTCATATGTGTGAGCACCAAGAGGCCTTTTTTAACATCAAAACAATTATGATTAGTCTGATAAAACATTTTGTCAAATTTGCATGACATACTAAAGTGAAGATGTAGAAACACAATACATCTTTTAAGCATTCGCCTACACTGGCCCAAACACTCTGTAATAAGTAATACACTGATGATGGAGTGTATAAAAGAAGGCTTTTGTTCATTTCTCTCATTAGACAATTATATAGATGTACCGTATGATGTAAAGGACACAAAAAAATGCATCTTATAGTTACTGTACATTATTAATATTATACAACTGACACCACACACACATGTGCCTCTTTACGACTAGGTGGCCCACTGACTTCACTATGTGAGGTGAAATGCCTGACGTGCAGTGCCATAGAAATCTCCAGTCCCGCCCGGCCTGCATGACTAGTCCATTCACTGATATACATCACTATACATTTATCTATACAACATTTCTATACATCTGACTCTACAATATATACATTAACAGGTGTGATGGGGGAAGGGAAGGAGCGTTCAGGGTGGGGGGATAGAGAGGCCTGAGGCTTTATTCATGGACAAAATTGACACATAGGGGGGAAAGGGGGAAGAAAAAGAACTCTTCAGCCCTCCTCCTCTTCCTCCTCCAAAGAGATAGTAACACAAGTGCCTGGCATGCAAAAGGCCCTGAGAGGTAAACCCCATCCATGCCAAGTCCTTGTGGCTTTTTCTAAGCCTCTGTGATCAAATGTTCTGCAGACATACTAACAGGTGGCGGAGGGTAGGCCAAGGGCAGACACCATAACATCTCTAGAGTGGATCAGTTTGTACACTGTCTTGGGTTTCCACAAATCCGGTTGAACACCATGCAGCTCCTGCTCCTTGTGTACATAAGGATGTGTTTATGCAGCCCAGTGTAATAAACTGAGATTAAAATGTGTAGCCACAGTTATTGTCAGTTGTTTCCTTGCTGCCCTCGCTCCAACTTGGTGTTAGCAGTAAAATGATAAAGAACAGCAGTAAAAATAAGTAATGCAATGCTTCCAGTAGTCATTCTGACAATAATAAAGTTTGAAACACACAATTATGTAAATGAATTGCTAAGATGGCATGATGGTGAAGAAAGGCTCCACAATCCTTAAAAAATCATTTCAGTTCTGGAGTTGCCATCTTTTGTTTTTTCCAGTTGCCAGCATAGTACATAAGTACTGGTTGCTGTGAGTCACCGTTGTATCAATGTCAATCCAGTTAGCCATGTTGGCATGTGCAAATGGAAAGTGTTCATTAAACAAGCACTGGATGCATAAAAAATGGCGGGTATGTTATGTACTATGTACCAGCATAGCAAGGGCTAATTTAAGAGAATATATCACCTGCATTTTGATCAGCATCACAAGTGGCAAACAGTGTAAAAACGTACCTGTAATGAGTTTACTGTGAAAGTTTTTTCGCAACCCATCCTCTCCCCTTCTAAAAGCTGGGAGAAAATGTCATCAGGCTATGTGATATAATATTGATATGATAACTATAGTGACACATCTTCTCCATTGAAAAAAAAATTACTATATGGCGCCTCCACTGGCAACTTATGACATTGCACTGAATTTACCCTCAGAATCCTGGCAGATAAATATGGAGTATATTATATGATTCAAAGGAACATAAGGTTAGAATTTTTGGAGATTATGGAGTGGTATGCCATCCTCGTGCCAGCTAATAGCTAAGTCAAATTTTTATTTTAAATATATTTAATATATAATATACTGTAGTAAAAGCAGTATAAAACCGCCACTGGTGTTCCATAATGCTTATCAATGGTGAAAACTTATCTCTGAAGTGTTGCCTATAGATTGGTCAGACATTTACTCATCCGCAGTACAACATATTTGAAGGGAAGGAGCAAATTATGACAATGAGGTAAGGTAAGGTACAGGTAAGGTTTATTTCATATTTTTTGACAGATTATCTATATTATTGGGAATGTGATGCTGCAGCCATCCATGTGCACTTAGCCATAGTCAATCAATGTAGTTAACCTAACAGTTTCTGGCTGCGATAACATCATCAAGATGGCGCTGATCTTTCTACAATGTCCTTGACCAAGCTGTGTTGCTTTCCAGTGGAGAACAGTGAGGTCACAGATTTGGCTTCGGTGTCTGGCAGAGGTGCTCAGATCACAAATCTGGATATACTAAATGATAAATCTTGGCAGCAAAAACACTCACATAAGTATTTCAAACGTGTACTTAGCTGCTTGCCTGGAGCTCAAGTTTAAATGTTCATAATTAGCGTCTGCCAAGTACAATAGGCTGCTTAACCCTTAAAAAGTATTCTACACTTAAAACTGTATAATAATATCTGTTGATGGTAAACTGTTTTAAGTTCTATTTTGCGTTCTGTTTTGTGTCATTTATTTGTAGTTTTCTGTCTTCGGTAAGAAGCCTTTAGAACAGAGCTGCTTTTATAAACACATTTCTTAGAAGTGAAGGAATAACAGAGGCTTGCTCTTGCAGAGTAAACATATAATGTGTTATTTTTCATTCTCAGGCTTAATATCCGTAGGGGTGCACACTGCCTTTCTAGCCATATGGCCAATGAGCACTGTACTATTCGTAATAGCTATTGTGCACACACACAATAAACAACCTTCTCTCGGTGTCAAGCTTTAGCCCTACAGACGTCTCGCACAGTGGAATCTGCACATGCAAATTAGGATCACATTTCACAGCAGACTTACTCCCTCCAGCTGAATTAAAACCATCTTAGAGAAAATTAATTACCAAATGTTCCAAGGTGTTCTCCATATTAATATTCTATCCATCAGACCCAAGCAGTGGTTTTCTCTGGCTTACTTTTTACATGGGTACGGTTTACCATTCCTCATTCCGCTGCTGTTAACCTGGCAGGAATACAGCCATTGCCACGGAAGTAATTTTACAGATGAATTAGTAGATATATTTTACATAGAATACTATAGCAATGCAGTGCAGCAGACTATGCAACACAGTTCATTTAGCAAAATAAATACTTGAGACAAAGATACAACATACAAAAAGACTATCTAAAGTAATTCTAAAAAGGTTGTTCAAATATTCTTGATTATCATAATGTTGGCTCATTATCTTCAAATAGTGAACTGCCAAATACAGAAGACGATCAGGCAATACATTACACAGTTACATACACTGACCTACACATGTCCCTTGCAGTCAAGCTAGCCATTATGGACTATCTGGCAAAAAAACCTTATCAGTAAATCCCTGTTAGGGTCCCCACACACATAACGAGCTGTAGCCGATTTTGCTGCCTACCGATGTGCGTGAGGGTGCCCACAATGCTCGGTTGGCCAGAGAATGGACATGTGCATAAATCTCTGGCCGATGCCATTAGTTTGAAAGGGGGCCGGCGTCCTCATCCAAACTAACAGCCGGCGCACAAAGGGTACTTTGAGCGACATCACGTTGCTCTCCACAGCTCATCTGTCAGCCCCTGCTCGTTACATGTGTCCTTATTCCAACTCATTGCTCTCCTAGGATGATGTGTTACCATGATGGTGGCAACTCCTCTTTTTTTCAGCCTAGCTCTGCTTTAAATTTAGTTGAATTGAAGAATCAAGATATGAGGTCACGTGCCATTTACTCTTCCCCTGACATTAGCCAGGTGACTTGCATGGACATAAGAATTTTTTTTCTCCTGCCTGTAGTCAAGGGCAGAAGTGATATCAGGTTTTCAGGTATATCATATCTGACTTCCTGTGAATGTCATTTGGCTTGTTCTCTGGGCCTGTACTCTGTTCTGTTCTCTTTGGTTTTCTGCTGGGCCTTATGTTTTGAAACCCCTGGCTCTGTTTACTAGACATACCATGGTCCTGTTTGGAACATGCATCTAGTCTCCCGAGGCTATAGGCAAAGGCATTGGCATAACAAAAAGGAATCTTTGTCTGACAAGCATTGAGCTTGGGTGTTGGCAAAATGTCTAAGGCTGGGTCTACACTAGGCATCCCCAGAAACCACGAGTGGCGTTATGTAGTGATGGCGCGAACCCGGAATTTGATGTTCGCGAATGGCGAACGCGAACTTCCGCAAAAGTTCGCGAACTGGCGAACCGCCATTGACTTCAATGGGCAGCAATTTTAAAACAAAGGGACCCTTTCTGGCCACAATATGTTGGGAAAGTTTTTTCAAGGGGTCTAACACCTGACAATGACATGACAGAGGGGATCCTAGGCAAACTCGCAAGAAATTTTTTTCACGCATAAATCCGCCTAAGGATTCTACAATGATAGTCATGGGATTTGAACATAAGAGGGAGCTGGAGAGCACTAAACACATGTTGGTAAATGCCTGTGTGAATTCCACCTGAACCAAACTGTGAAGATCTCTTTCCACGTTGCCTAAGCTTAAAATGTAAATTAAAATTTTTGGAGGACCTGGTGGAGATGGACAGTATGGAGGCACTGGTGGAGAGGACAGTGTGGAGGACACTGGTGGAGATGGACAGTGTGGAGGACACTGGGTAGATGGACAGTATGGAGGACACTGGTGGTGAAGGTCAGTTTGGAGGACACTGTTGGTGATGGTCAGTGTTGGAACACTGGTGGTGATGGTCAGTTTGGAGGACACTGTTGTGTTGATGGTCAGTTTGGGAGGACCATGGTGGTGATGGTCAGTGGTGCAGCACTGGTGGTGAGGCAGCATGGAGGACACTGGTGGTGATGGTCAGTGTGGCAGACACTGGTGGTGATGGTCAGTGTGCAGACACTGGTGGTGATGGTCAGTTTAGGACACTGGTGGATGGTCGTGTGATGACACTGGGGGAGATGGTCATGTGGAGGACACTGGTGGAGATGACAGTTGAGGACACGGTGGTGAGGCAGTTGGAGACGCTGGTGTTGATGGTCAGTGTGGAGGGACACTGTGGTGATGGTCAGTTTGGAGGACACTGGTGGTATGGTCAGTTTGGAGGGACACTGGTTGGTGATGGTCTGTTGGCAACCTGGTGGTGATGGTCAGCATGGAGGGACACTGGTGGTGATGGTCAGTGTGGAGGACACTGGGAGATGGATATTTCCCCATGTATGGATGGGATATCCAGTGAAGACTGCAGATGACACTGAACACTGCCCTAGCTCATGTTCCCTATGCAGCGCAGCCTCTCTCTGTTCTAACTCTCTCCTTCTCCAGCCGAATGTGTAATGGCGTCCTGTACTTGATATGTTATAGGTGGTGTGATGGTCCGTGAGTGGGGGGTGCGGATGCTGGATTATGTCTGCTGACTGTGACTCCCATGGGTCAAAGTTTCACCAATGTTAAAAGATAGGGGGCTGGTCGAACTCGCCATATGTTCGCAAAAATGCGTGAACGCGAACATGCGATGTTCGCCGCGAATAGTTCGCGGGCGAACAGCTCGGTCCATCACTAGCGTTATAGACACGTTGGCGTGGCGTGAACAAAGTGGCCGTCTGTGGGTTGCCCGCTGTTAGGGCGCTGTTTCAGGGCATTCAGGGTGCAGTATTGGCAACATGACATTAGGGGGGTGGTTCTGCACATGTGGTGAATTTTTTGGAACACAAACATAGTATATAATATTAATAAAATATAAATATGTGTAACACATTTTTAAACTACAAAGTGGACTGCAGGCATGTAAAAAGTTGATTTTACATACCATGCATAACATGGTGATGACTCAACTGAACTGACATCCTCCCATGCTTTTCCCAGGTAGGATAGGTAGAATAAGGGTTGACAGTCCTGGACCCTAGATAAAAAAAATCAAAATAATTTTTATCTTGTTAGATCAACTCAACTATGATAACCTACCAACTGCTGTTCAATGCCTGTTTTCCATGATCTTCATCATAGATCATTTCACTGCTATAGTGTAATATAATGCAACCACAGGCCTCCAGAAGTAATGTCCCCTTTAAGACAGGGACCATAATTCCCCTGGGGACTGGGGGTGTATAAGAGAGGTCCTCCCTCCCAGCAGTTGCTATGTGAGATCAAGTCTGATGGAGTAGGAGTGTAGCAAAGCAGTTACAACTAGATAACTGGGGTAAATTGAAAGGCAGTAGCCAGTCCTTGTAGGTTGTCTCAGCAAAGCAATGACAAGTCTGTAAATTCCGGTTGATCACCTTTGCTTTGGATAAGGACCAGGGTCCCCACAGGGTGGGTGCAATGTGGTGCTCATTAATTCGCCGTTCAAACAATCAAGCGCAGCATGGTGGCATCATGATGATGTCACCACACTGCAATTGGTTGCGGAGTGACGAAACCGGAATCGACCCATGTACGGGCACCTTAAAGATGATCATGTCTGTTTCCTAATTTTCTTTGTGCGCGATTCACCGTGAACAAGCATGACAATCGCTCATCTACTGAACAAAAATCCATTATGTATATGGGGCTTTACTTTCTCTGTCTGCAATTTTGTTTAGTTGTCTGTTCTTTGTAGCAAATCCCCTTGGGCCTCGGGTATAATAAAGCCATCTATGGTCATTGGTTGATCCACACATCTTTACAATCCACATGTTACGAATGTAAACCACATGTTACGAATGTGAATACAAAGTCAAGTGGTAAGTGTGGTAGAGCACAAAAAAAATGACATACTCAACTACTCAACTCATACTACAAGAATGTTGACCCAACTCTAAATAAACAGCGTAAGGTACACAAACAAAGGTCAATTCATTGGCCATATCACCCCCGATGAAGGTGCGATCATCCAGTAAGTGTTTTTTCCCTCCCCTAGTTAATGTGAATAATGGCTCTCTATTCCACTAGCTGCCATTAGATAATGCAATTCAAGATTTATGCAACTAAAATAACTGGAATGCCCTAAATAATTATAATGGATGGACAGAGAGTCTTAGCTGGCTTCGGGTCTAATGTCAGCAAGTGTTAACCATTAGACTGTGTTGACATCACAAAAAATTACCACAATAATATTGCATGACAAATGTACACTGTAGGCATGACTCTACCACAAGCTGGGTCGATGTGTTTCAATAGAGAAAGGTTGCTTTTAAAATAGCTATTTTTCATAATTAATTTACATGAGAACTTTTCATAACTTGTATTGATAGATAAGTCGTGAACTGATTTTATAACTGACTGACATTTCAAAACAGAATATTTCAAAAGGGCAATTTCCTTTTTAATATACAGACGGAGTATTTCTAAGGACACAAAAGAATCACCCTTCCGATCTACATGGCAAATTTTCCCAATAAATAGCAGAGGGGAAATTTCTTTTAAAAGCTGTAAATCAAAGCAGATCAACAGCTTGACTATGGTATACCAGATAGCTGTCTCTTTTGTCTGATTTGTTCAACCACATTCACTCACCAAAAACCTAACTGGAATAATTAAGACTCAGACAGATTGGGTTTTAAATGGCCCGGCAGCCTTTTATTACCAACATAACAAAATAATATACAACAATCAATAAACAGACCATTATAGATTAAAATGAAGGTCCTTTGAAGGCAGTTATCAAGCACCCTGTATCTGCATCACCCAATACATCGGCCTCCAGCAGCACTACACTGATTTGGAGACAATTACAATAAAATGCAGATACCACCTTACAGAACTAGTTCTAACATCCTTAACAAAGAGTGGGACACCGTACCTACGACGGTCCCTTCCAATGACCTTTTCCATGACCAGACCACCTTTAAGGGCCTTACAACCCTGAGGCTTCCGTGACAAGTTTTGAAACCTGAAAACAAAGGAATAAATCAAGGTTTTCTAAACCAAAGAAAATTGAGGGAGGAAGGGCGGGAAATTCATCTGACACAGAACCTTCTCCAACTGAATTGTGGTGAATTCTCCCCACACTAAACTACAGGAGGACCCCTGTCTATTTTATCATTTTTGTCACCATCACAATATATCATTGATGCGGACCCGTGCAATCCAAAAAGGAAGGTGATTAAGGTGGTCTGTATCTGATCATCCAAACATTTTAAATAATATTGGTATAAATATATCATAAAAACAAGAAAATGTCTAAATTAAGAAAAAGAAAATTAAAAATTAAAAAGTAAGTTTCTGTTATTTGTCAATCTGTCAATAGAAGGAATAGGTTCTTTAGAACGGCCGTGGGGCAGCCAAAAACCTCCCAAAAATCCGTCCAGTAAAACTATACTTAAAAAGAACAGCATAATCTGCACTGACTACAGGATCAATATCCCTGTAACCGGCTGCGCAGTCAGACCATGATACCACAAATTGACGACATGTCATTGTAACTAATTTAAGCCTCTGAAATATTTTTGTGAAAGAGGAAAAACATAAAGCATGATATAATGGTCTCCTTTTCTGTTAACCTTTACTGAGCACAATTAAACTTGCATAACCAGCAGGCAACTTTTTATTGAAGAGGTAAGGGGGGAAAAAAAGGATCTTTACAGATGAAGCATAAAAGAAAGCCTTTGTGGAGGTCAGGTATGAGGAATTGTAAGGAGTGACTGTCCCTAGTGTCTTTCAATTCTCCTGGACTCTTTTGAACAGGCAGGATCTAGTGAAAACATATCAGTGTGGAGAGGCAAATGAAAAATGTCACATCACAGGAAGAGAGTCCCCACTGCTTGCTTATTTCGATCTGCTCTGATGGTTGCCTTACGTCTTTGATAAAAAAAAATGATATCAACAAAAGTTTATTGTAGTTGAAAAGTTAACTTTGGAAGGGTTATATCAATGTTAAAATGGCGTGGGTCATGTAAGAACAGCACCTAGTTTAAGATTGGTTTCATGGTTAATTACACTGTATATTTTCTCTTAAAATAAAATGAAATGAGCAATCTTGATGCTAATTGAAGTTGGTAGATAGGCTCCATGTTGGCATAGATGGGATGCTGTTTGGTTCTGTATGGGGGGAACCCAAAATAAGAGTAAAGATCCCCATACATGGATCGATACAGAGGAACCCTTGATTGAACAGAGAATCGAGGCATAGCATTTCTGTGCAATTGATCCCGTTTGATACTTTAATGGAAATCGAACAGAGTTTACCAACATGTTGGTTCCCTGTTCGATTGAGGTTTCTTCAAGCGCTATCAATCGAAGTGTCGGCCACAATCAGTTCAAACATAATCAAACACCATGACCCCAATTGTGCTTGTATCGATAAAAAATCTGGCCACCTTTAGTTTCATGATGTCTTTAGACATGATGTCTCCACCATTTCTGAGAGAAGGGTAGAATTATTTCATGTGAAAGGAAGTAGGCATGGGCAATGCTAGGCCTTTAAGCTAGCCTTATATACAACAGTGATGTTCCAAGGTTGGAATACTTGCATGACATCTCATGCCTGTAATGCTGATGGTGTCACATATGTCACTGGTGTGTGCCCATGTGGTTGAGTCTGTGGGACACATAAAAAAGGGGGATGAGATTAATGGTAGAGGTCTGTCAAACACATTATCCCTATAGTAAGGTTGTACTTGTGTTATGAATATATATAAGGATAAGAAGAAATGAAGAAAAAATAAGATGAAAAAACATATTTGGCCTGAAGGAGGGATCTGAAACATCCCTAAAGCTTGCTCGTGTAAAAACTTCAGTTATCCAATAAAGGGGATCACTTAACCCCCCTGGCAGTCCCATAATTTATGTAAACCACCTTCCTCCCAGTGTCATCAGTAATGTTGGGGATTTGAGGACCCGGGATACCTGTAATATAATAAGGCAGGTGAGCCCCATCAGGGCAAATCATCAAAATAAGACTTGTAATACTTGACTTGTATTGACTTGTAATAAGACTTGAAATATTATAATCATGGGATGTTGAATATGCAGTTATTAACTTTGTACACAGTAGCTCTTGTTTGGACATTTCAGGTTGTCCTTTGCTCTGTCCTGAGGTCCTAAAGCAAAGGTAGCTCAGGCCATGTCCCAAGGCCTGGGGCCTGAGCATAGAGATATGGCAAACAACAGATTGTTTAATATATAACTGAATAAGTAAAGTGGGTGTTATGGATAATGAATATCTCTGATAGGATAATCAGTAATCGCTGACTATCACAATATGTTGTTTTTCTGTAATTTGATGAACCACTGATTGGATGATGTATCAATGATGTCAAATCTTGCTATGCCCGCCTTCTGTTTTGTGAAATGTATAAAGAATCTCTACAAAGCTTAATAAAGTTGGAACTGTATCAGCATTGAACCAGTTTCCGGTTGATCATCATAAAGTTGTCTGTCTTATTCCGAGCAGCTGACATTTTTTTAAGTAAAACTGCCCCAACAAATATAATACAGGCATATGGCAAAAGCATCCATCACCTCCCCCCCCTTACGTCAGGAAGGAGGGTCAAGCGACAAGCCTTCAGGACGCTGTCACAGAGGGAGGGTGTGGGTACGACTGGAGAAAGTATCTACCCCAAGTGTAGCTCAAGTTACCATTATTGGTAATGAAAATCTACCGAACTTGAGGGGTTAACCTCCAAAGAAGAAATGAAGAAATATATGTATTATGTATATGGGGTTGTGATGACTAAAAGATTAACCTTGCACTATAAATGGAATTGAAGCATTGATCGTCTGTGCTAACGATTGCTTTATATAATCCCAATAAATAACATATTAGGTCAGTGTAAATCCATCTTTACAGACATTTCCTATTTGAAATACAATATATTGTCTTCTGCTGTATGAGTGATCTTAAGGGGGTGCCCTACTGAATATTTATGAGTTGTCATTATCAGATTCCCTTTCTAGTTCCTATGGCCGGCCTTCTGTCCTAAATCCAGGAGCATCATCTATTTTGCTGTATCCCTCAATAACTGTCCCCTTGGGGTAAGGATTATTTAGCATCTCTTTAGTCAGCGTGACATATTTATTTAACATATGTGACTCTATATTTTAGAGCATGGATTTTTCGCCCGTCTCCCTGTTTTCCATCTTTCTGTCAATATACGTATCTTATCCATAATGTGGGATTGATTTTTTCTTATGTGCCAATAAAAATTAGGGAAAGGTATAGCAGATGCAGGTCTGAGTATGAAAAGACCTGGGGTCATTGGCTGTCCAAGCAAAAACATGTTCCATACCAGTTCCTCTGTTGGGAAACTTTACTATAAATACTATATATACTATGGTCTTTACTATAAAATGATTCATATACACAATTTTTATGGTTTTGTTACAGAATGCATCTGAATGGTGAGACACTTGATTCCCTTGTCCTACTCAAAATCAATCACCTTGCTGAATGGACTAAACCACATTTCCAACCATTGTGAATATATTTTTGTTTCTTTTTCCATTTTTATTATTGAACTGTTTGTAAATGTATTATTACTCATTTCCAATTAGGTTCTCCTAATAAAAGGGGGTACCTAACAGATGTAATACCATTATGTTAACCCTACAAATAAACTTCACAAACTAATAAACTTCACAAAATTGTCAATACTTGTCGGCTTTTTAGGGAATGAACATGGGGGAATTTGTATAATTTACATATATGTTGTTAAATATAAAAAAATATTAAATCTATAAATATGATAGATACTTTTGATTATGAAATCTATGTGGCAAGATTTATCCAGGGAAGATTTATCCAAGTAATGTGGGAATCTTCTTAACCCCTCATAACATCTGCTGAATTCCAACCAAGAAAACTACGTAACTATGTTCCAACCTAACAAGAATTACGCAGGCGATAAAGAGGAAAATCGACCAAACAAATTCTGCCATCAAAACAAAGCACAATCCTTTACTGTAAGGGCTTTTAGTTACGGAAAACGAATTGCCAAAGGGAATTAATTAAGGCAAATTAATTAAGGAGATAGCACGTCTGCATTTCTTCTAGCTATAATTATTAAGAGTGCATTAATGAAGTGTCTTATTCTAAGAATTAATTTGATTGCTTGTATGGGGTCAAGAAAAAATTCTTGTGACCGCCATTGAAAGTATAAATGACAAGCATCCTCAATGGGTACTTTCTCTGGATGGGCACTTCTAGAATATAAAAGAATGTGTTGAACTTGAGGGAGTTCTTGCAATTTTTTAAGCTTAGGAAGCTTAATTGTCTTCTTCCTTGCCTGCCCTATTTCCTCCATTTTACCTCATGGTTGGGCTATTGAAGTTCTAAGTTAATGCCAGTGATGTGAGTGTTGGGTTGGTGGGTATATTCCAGTTCGCGTAATATCACGAATATATAAAAGCACATTTGAAATTTGTAAAATTTGATTCGACTCTATTCTATGGCCTTACATTGTGAACTAGCTTTACAGCTTGTCTTATTCACTCTTCACACTTAGCCAGTCCTAGTGTTGTGTGTATTGTGCGTATCCATTCGCAACGCACACAAATATGCGTGATGTATGCAGGTAAAGCATAATATGTTGAATAGTCGGATAGAAATGTTGAATACCTCATATTCAAAGAATATATTCGAATTTTGAATACTTTTGCGCAACACTATTTAAGTCTTCTTGATTGTAAGAACAATAAATTGAAGGGGTGGACCAGTAGGGAGAGAATAATGGATTGGATGGATATATATGACTTGCTGCAGCTTCTTATGAACATCAGAGCCTTACAACTATGCCAAATATAAGATAAAGTTGGAGTTCAGCTTCATGTAACAATGGCACCTTTGTGTGTCACTATTGCTTTATTTTAAACTGAACTGAATTTAAAAATGATCTTTTGATAAGTGATTCTGTTTCAGATAACATCCGGTGAATGACACTCTTTTACAAAAGACGAAAGAGGATTATGGAAGAACATATATGCTTCATAAATAAAAGATAATGGTACGTAATGACAAAATTATGCCTTGTGCATTACGCACTGAACACGGATACAGAATTATGTATATTATTCCTACGCTTGAACTCTCTACAGACTTCTTTCTTAGTCAAGAAAGTCTGACTAAATAAATCACACGACCACTGATCATAACTCTTTCCACTATGAGAATAATGAATTCAATTTCAGATTTCACTTAAACAAAACAAAAGAGACTTCTACATCTTCACACAAAGGGAAATACAGTTTTGTTTCCTTGAGGCTCAGAAATAATGATCTAGCTGCTAGGACTGCCATGTTATCCATGGTTTCTTGTTGCTACCGTAGTTTATACAGAGAGAGGCCCAACAATGGACGACAGATGACTTTGGCGGTTACCTAGACAACAGTCAAAGGGCCCCACAGGAAATCCGGCATCAAGGACCCATTGCTGTGGACATCTAATTATGCCATATAATGTGTAACACAAGAACCAAAAAGGTGGGCGGCTACCTTGGTCCAAAAACACACAACAAACTGTGTTATAACTCCTATTATATAATACAACTGAAGTGCACTATTGTGATCTATCTGGTCATATTATGGTAATGCATTTGCAGAAGTAAACAGGTAGATACATTTGAAAGCTAATATATACTGAAAATAAAAAAGAGAAATGAGAAAGTTAACATGTACTTACCTTGGAGTCAGCATGATTGTGTAGAAGCATTTTACATACCTAAAAAATTTACTTTCCTGCTGTTCTCTGGACCCATATGAGATATTTCCCATATAGTGATTATGTCTTTTCCAGCTGTCACTGCTCGAAAGGCTTCCATGCATGGGTCAATGTTTGCTCGATTGATCACGAGCAACCAATCGAGTGCTGCCCACTGTGAACGATCGACCAAACAAAACTGAAATCGATTAAAAATCGGATCGGACATTGATCCAACACGTCAGTTTTTTTGAGTATATCGTTTTCCAATGGAAGTACATTGGTGAACCCATAGCTCCCTGTGCAGCAGGATTTCCGATTGATGGATTTTGTGGAATCGGCAAGTTTGGCGATTGGCTCCTGTCAAAATCGACCACAAATCGGATTCCCAAGTTGGTGTTCCATCGATTCCAAGACGATCGCTCGCTGATTTCACAATAGCTGGGAATGCTCAAATCGGGAATGGTGTCTATGGGTACCCTAAGAGATTCTTTTCTCATTGACAATCCTATTGCTTGTCTTAATTCAGGCATGAAGCATCCATTGGGTGTAGGGTCAGCCAATAGGCTTTAAGGGGGTGTGTTATCACCCCACTATGATAACAGGCAAATGGAAGCATACATCACACACAGTGGAGACATTACCTTAAATCTTGTTTAAAGAACAAAGTGTGACCGCACTGGGTTGGTGCATAACGCCCAGGAGGGTAATGTGTTCATGTCCTACCCTTCTAAAACATGTTAGCAGCATTTTTAGAGCCAGACCACTGCTCTTACAAGAAATGCATAGTGGTTCAATCAAAAGCTCCAAGGTGTCACAGATCGCCGTGTCACCCAGCGATCTGCAACCACTCAGGTGACATCTACAATACATACATACAATTACGGAGATATAGCACTTTGTTCCTGATCTTCATAAATTCTCGAAGTGCTGAGATTCAAAATACAAATTTGCGATTCTAATATTCACTGTCAACACCACTTATGACCTGATTTTTGTTGATCATAAAGAATGTACAGCTTTCAAGGTCCAAGATGCCTACAGTTTGTCAAGCCCTGTTACTGATGTTTACACTGAACTGAATATTTAGCTTACCTCAAGTTAACACCATAATAACTGTCGACAGAATGAAGACAACTTTTTTTTTTTAATTTTGGTTCTGTACATTACACAATGAACTTTCAATAAAACTCAGATGCAGTTGACCTTTTCATCTTCAACCCAGTGTGGTACTGAATTCTGTTGTATTGGAAGGAAAAATTAGTGTTGAGCTCGAAATGAGGAATCACAAATTTTTATTGTGAATGTGGGCACTTCGAGAATTTGTGATCTCAAATATACCATGTAATGCATTCACAATATATGCATGTACAAGTGCCGATTTGAGCATAAATTACTTCTATGCAGCTGCTATTTCACATTCTAGCATGAGATGTCACTGTGACAACACATTTTGTTCCCAATACTCTCATGTAAAAGTGTTGATTTCTGCATTACATTATAATGACAGGCAGTGCCGTTTATAGCCTTCTGGAGGCCCTCTACAGCAAGTACTTACTTAGAGCCCCCTGTTGTTGGTGGATCTGTCGACCAGGGGAGTGCTATTGGAGAAGAAGAACGGAACACACCCGTCCTCTTCTTTTTCTCCTTACCCTTCCAACACACAGTATACCCCCAACGCCACCCCACAACCAACCAAAACCCCCCGCAGCAGATCGGGGAGGGAGGGTGCTGAATATGTGTGCGTGGGAGGGTGTCGGGGGTCTCTGGTGGAACCACCAGGGGGTCTCCAGGGCCCTATGCGCACACATATTTGTCATAGCCGGAGTAACTGCCCTGATGACAAGATATCTTGAATTTTCTAATTTATTTAGAATATTTGTCAAATCATTTGTGAAATGTTGTGAATTTTAATATTGCTTATGCTGCTCATCACTAGTGAAAACCCACTTGTATCTGCCCAGTCCATACTCTGCTTCTTACTTCAGTCTATGTATTGTAGAATGTAGAACCTAGGTGCCCAACCTGCGGCCCTTTGGGCGTTGTTCGGTGGCCCCCATGGTCCTCCACATGCGGCCCCCAAAACTGTTAATGCATAGGTCATAGCAACTCATCTGTGAAGTGGTCACACACTGACCCAGCTTTTCTAATCAACTTTGGCGTTCTTACATCAGTAAAATTGTCAGTGTTGATCGGGGAAACCAGGTCTACATATTAGCGCTGCACCCAGGGGCAGGAGGGGGGGGGGTGCTGTCCGGTTTTGACTGCCTGTTAGGATCTGGTCCACCGCCTGCTGAGATATGTTGACGGGGGGAGGGTCTGGTTCGATGTTATGTGCGGCCCTTTAGTGATGCCGAGGACCGCACTTGTGGCCCTCCATATACACTCAGTTGCCCACCACTGATATAGAAGATACCATTGGGAGCAAATAAAATATCACCAATGGATTGGAAAGACATCTCCAATAAGTATGCTGTGCAGTAGATTTGGGATCTGCTATATGATTTGATCTTAACACTGCTGTACTATCATTAACCTCCCTAGCGCACTGCTGAGGTCCAGATTTCTGTACCAAAAGCGCACC
>CM070037.1:102282698-102292842 GCA_036250615.1 Ptychadena robeensis | reverse complement strand
GGGAGTTCCAGACAGAACAAAATATTAGCAGATTAAGTCTTAGCTTTAATGGAAAGCCTATCTTTCGGCTGGGAGCCTAAACGACTGCCCCGGTGTTTCACCCTTGAAATAATCTTGTACACTTGAAAAATCGTTTCCAGCGGAAAAAAAAAATGTAAGCACTTTCCAAGCAAACATTTATGATGACTTGAAAGCAGTTGGTGATGTATTACTGGATCAGAATTTATTAATTCCCAATGTCGGTTCCACTTTAAAAGAAAGTTAAGATAAAAAACAACTCACTTGCCTGGAAATTATTAAGTGAGGTCAATGCGCATTTTCCATCCTGCCAAGCTAATGATAAGTGCATCAAGGCGGTATTATAAAGGATTTCACAGTCCCAGCGACTCTCCTAGCAGGAAAGGTTACGGTGAATGGTTAATCGCCCCGCTAAGTTCATACTGCCTCCTATTAACAAAATATAAATCTACTGTCAAGCTAGATGAAAGCACATTCTAGGCTATTGTTTTAGGAGATACACAATTTATTCACAAACTCTCCTTCTGCTTCTAGAAAGAAATATTGTTAGATTCAAAAGAGCAGAGAAAAATGCTTTTCATGTATAGATAATGGCCACTACTTGATGATCGAGACTTCATTCTCTAAAGGTAGCCATACACAGGTCGATTTGTCATCGATCAAATGCCGATCTATTGCTGATCCAATCTTTCCAGGCGATCAGAAATCAGCAATTCGGGAATAGATGCAACCCCACCTTGGGAATCCGATTTGTGGCTGATTTGGACATGAGCCGATCTCCAAAATGGCCAAATCCACAAAATCCATTGATCGGAAAGGCTGCTGCATACGGCTTTTTGGGTCCATCAATGTACTCCGATTGCCAAACGATCAACCAAAAAACCAACATGTCGGTTCATTGTCTGATACGATTTTTAGTGTATTGCAATTTTTTGGGGTCGATCGTTTTTTGGGTCGATTGATTGACTGCCGACTGCTGATCGAACTCGTGAACGCGCGTAGTGATCGATCGGTCAAAAATCGAGTGGAAAATCGACCTGTGTATGGCTACCTTTAGACTAAATTTTTTTTCTAGTGGCTCTATTATATTACCTGAAGCATGCTGACCTCTGACACAAGTGAAAAGTACTTCACTAGTATGGAAAAAAAACCCTCAGAGCCAACTATCTATACAATCGATGGATTTATCAAACTTGTTGCCAGGTTGTGTTCAGAAACTAAAGATGCTGCCCTGTAGAAGTTTATGGGGATCCCTGATGCCCACTGCTGGCCTTTAGATAGTAAGGAAACCATCAAGACCAGGTCAAGCTTTTTAAAGAAGAGGGAGGTAAACTACGATGGGAAAACAATGTGTGGGGCATCTATTTTGCCTATTTTTAGGTGTCCATTAGTCAATGTTAGGACAGAGGGAATTGTAAATTGACAGGTAGGCATCTGTAAAGTATAGTGACCATTGAAACCAGACATGTCCAAAGTTTTCCTCTTTGTTGATCCATAGGTGTGAAAGGGTCTTTACCAAAGGGCAATGTCATTTGTGCAAGTAAAGCAAGAATTGGTGGCGATGGCTGGGATACATGCCTTGGCAGAGTTAAAAAGTAGATACCTAGAAGTGAATCAAAATATATATTTTTAGAATAGTCCATGACATGAAGCAAAGCAGGTTTTTGAGTTTGTGAATAATATCTTACATTGACTTCCAGAAGGACTGTAGGGCAGGGCAACTCAAAAAATATTGTGTATCTTTGGTTACATTTGTGCAGGAGTGCCCTTAGAAAGAAATACTGTTAAAAGAATCTGCTGTAGATTGGTCTATGCAATCAATTTTGCAGGGAGGACTAATTTCCAATGTTCAGGCAATTCCACAAAAGATAGAGGAACTTAGGCTAGGCATACACGGCTCAAAGCCCGTATGCCATCGTGCTGCGTTCAAGCTTCCTCGATATTGAGCCACAGTGCTTCTAACTCATCAATCCCATCTCATACTAGAAGTGGGGCCTGGCAGTACTGAAGATGGGAGGGGGCTGTACCTGTGTGGATCTCCCTATCCTGTCCATACCAGTTCCCCAACCTGTGGAATGAGTCCAATGTGGAAGGTACATTGGAAGATGTATTGGTATGCTCCACACTTGATCTTAGGCAAAAGGCAGAGAAGTGATGTATTGGTATGCCTATGCACTACTATTAGATGTATGTATCAGAATTCATTAGGGTTATTGAACCCTCTGGGTGTTGCACACTTGCCACTCTTTTTTTAAAACATACATGGTAATCCGTTGTGATTCTCAGAACTGCCTCCTACCTCATACTACACACTGTGGTGAAGATAACTGATGCAACCTCCATAACAAGGTCTATTGCGCCACATCATCATCGATGAAGCCATAGAGGTGTGTCCGCTGGTACGGAGGGGCGCCATGGGCTCCCTCCAGATGAGGGATTATGCTTAAGTTTTTTTTAGGGTGAGTATTGTTATTAAACTATCTCAACCTGAAATAACTTGGGTTCACTGCCCAGAGGGTTAAACAGTTGTTCCATTTAAACATCCATTGTTGTTTCCATTTAAATATCTATAGAGCTATGGCTCTATGTCCAAATAATTAAGTGCAACACAAAGCAGGTCAAACTTTTTCAAATTACACATTGTTTAAACTTAATGGGGTGTTTCAAAAAACAACAGTGTTTTCTTAAGCTGGGTACACACAGCTTGATGAAGAAACAGATTAGAGCAACATGGGTCGCCGTGATCGCTCATGGCACCCGATGTTGCTCTAATCTTTTACAAGATTTGAGCCATCCATCAACGAATCCTGTTCAAAGGAACTTGACCAAACAGGTTTCCAACATATTACAAAACCTTGGTCGAAATACATTACATTGAATGGGGACCGCAGGTCTCCATCCAATGTAATGGACAGGCCGCCAGCCACAGAAGTTCTATGGCTGGATATGGCGGCATGTCAGGATTCAAACCCAGGGATGCCCTGACACCTGGTTGTAGCTCTACCTGTTGAGCCACCTCACAATATGACTTTATGCCTTGCTGGATCCCTTGGACCTTGATACCAAGTCCCCCTAGTTCTCATGACCCTGAACCCTTGGCCACTCCCCTGGACTTCCTATAAAAGCCAGGCCCCAACCTGCAGTCAATGCCAGATTATTGTGCTTCCTGCCAGTGTCTAGCTTCCTGTTTATGCCTGCTCCTGCTCCTGCTTATGATTATCTCCATGTACCAACCCTTGCTTGAACAAGCCGACAACTCTTTATCTTGCTCCTTTGTGACTCGACACCACCGGCTTAGACCCACCTGTTGATCCTGCCATTACTGTTTCAGGAACTGGACTCCGAGCCTGCCCGCAGATCGTTACAGGGTGACTCATAACGCCCGTATATCAGGCGGTGTGTATCCAGCTTTACTTCTGCAGTCTGTGTAAATGTTTTAACAATTTATGTTGACTTTCAATGGGGCACTACCACTAATTATCATAAAAGCACATCCCTGCTACTCATTCTTATCAGACATCCTGTAGAATCGACATCAATTTTAGTTTTTTACCCCCAGCCAGGAAAATTTGCTGCGTCCTTCTCTGATACATACTATAAACTATGAAATGCACGCTGTTACTTCAAGACGAAACTGCTGGTATAATGGCGATCACCCCAGGCACAGCAAGGTGTAAATGTAATATTACAGTCTTACAATGCGGAGGCAACACAGGAGCAACAATTGTGTGCTTGTTGGTAATAAGGGTTTATTAACAGCTACTGAATTCACAATTATTACTGAAACCAGCTATAGACATAGGAGGATAGTGAATGATTTACAAAGGAGTAAAAAAAATAATCATTATTAGCTAACTAAATGAGGTGAAGTTGGCTTTGCCTAGTAAACCCCCATAGAGTCCAACTGCTGTCCAATGAAATCACCTGACGGATGGTGCAGTGGTCCTTGCATTAATCTTCTGGGTGGTTAGCACGAGTTAACCTGGGACGAGTTGGTTTACTAACAAAACTCACCCCGAGCTAACATCGGCATACTCATCACCCGTGGCCGGACCTGCCGATCTTTCAGGTCCACCTTGATGATGTCATTTATGACCCCGGAGAAGCAGGAGGGTGGGCAGATTGGTCAAATTGCCCTCTCTCCTCTTACATTGTTTGCTGTTCCTGTTTTTCGTTTGTTTCCTTCAGTTTCAGGTTTGGATAGGCTGTTTTCCAGTAGACGTGGCATTCTGTCTTAATGGCTGAGATCAAGGACTTGAAGGTGTTGTCTGGTAAATTGGTCAAAGGGTGAGGGGCCGTCTTGGGTACAGATCACCCTTAACCTCCCTAGCAGTCCGCCTCACTGGGCTTTTTTTTTATTTAAAATCGCCACACTAAATATATACAGATTACAACCTAAACTGTTTGTATTTCCTACCCGCTCTCCCCACCTTCCTATATAACCACATAGGACACTTAAGCTGGCAACACACGGCTTGATATAGGAACCATTTGAAGTTCCCGGCAGCAGCGTGATGACATCATCGTGATTCTGCCCGATATTGGAGGAGCTGGAGACACAGCACAGCAATGGACATCGACCGTGGTTTACGGTCATGACCAATATCCCTGTTTTCCAGCAGGATTGATCCCACTCGAAAACAGGGGTGGCTGAATTAGATATGGGCCAGATATATGGCCGTGAGCATGCACGGCACTTGAAACGGCCATTGATCTGGCCCATATCTACACGCGTGTTCCCTGCTTTATGCCTGTATTTATGTACTGGCGACATTCAATAGCCTGGGTAACCTCTATTGCTAAACAAATCTACATCAACCTACACACAGTGCCTCCGCTAAGGTATGGTGAACCTGCAGAATTGTGGTGGTATAAGTGTATGCAAGAATCCTTGGATTTCTTTATTTCTTCTGTATATATGATAAAGTTACTTAATTGGTATAAAAGGTTGATATTGCCTTTAAATGCAAAATCGGTGTCTGGAGTCAGTGTATGTGTGAATAGGGGGGGGGGGGGGGGGGGGGGGGTGGTGATACTAGTCATGAGCTGTTGTCACATGATATATGTAGTCTGCCATTGCAGAACTTTCCTTTTGCTTTGTCTGGATTTCAGGGATTCAGTGGCTTAAAAATTAAGGATGTGTAACATTAAGGCCCGATTTACACTTCTGCATTGATCTACATTTGATGTGAACTAGCCCTTTAAACATAATGTATGCACGCTGAAGGTGCTCTAACACACATTGCCCACGGCACATTCAAACACATAGGTCTGAAAATGTGTTTTAAATGAAAGGTCTCAATGTGCTGCATATAGGAGATGAGGTAGGCTCTGGCTGAATTGCTACTGCTTCTAAGTGAGTCTCAACCTTTTTAGATCTGTGACCCCGGAAGTGATGTAGAGAATGTCATTTCCTTTATTAGGAAAGCGGAAGTGTCGGTGTGGAGCGACACTCCCACGTTCCATATACTGGAAGATGGCGCTCCACAATGTCACTTCTGGCATGATCAGTTAGGTGAAATGTTCTCTCCCTTATATTTTCCCACCCGCTTGTGCAGATGATGTGCAGGGTGGAAAGTTAGGAAAGATAGTAACGCCCCCTCCTAAGCTAGGAGGGAGGAGGTGTTAGTCACCCTCCTAACTATCCACCCCACTTACTGATTGTTAGTAGCAGCTCTGATGCTTTCAGTGAAATGGTTGTTCAATCCCCGAGGGGGTCCTGACCCACAGGTTGAGAACTGCTATACTAAGGTAAAGGGAACCTGGGCACTAGGAAAAGCTCACAGTGTGCATTAAAATTCAAATAAACAATTTCAGAGATAGCTGTGCAAGGCTGATGGTAAATAGTTATGGCCGAACTGTCCGCAATCGTCACATCAGGCGATCATAACCAGGAATCGTAACAATTGGCGGGGAATTTCAATCTGCCCACGAACAGACGGACAGCGGACTATTTTAAAAGTCCGATCTGCATGTTCACGGACAGACCTGGCCGAAGTTCGTCCATCACTAATGTTAAATCAGTGTTTTTAGTGACAGTTACCTTCTTGGTTCCCTTTTTTCACCTGTAGGGCCATAAACAGTGAAGGAAAGGAGTATTTGATCCCCTGCTGATTTTGTATGTTTGCCGTCTGACAGAGAAATGACTAGTCTAAAATGGTTATGGGGGTTTATTGTAGCTGTGAGGGTCAGATTATCAACAAAAACTCCTCACAAGCCCAGTGCACAAAAGTCAGAGGGTAGGCCACTAAAGGACCTGAATGTGCTTCGGCTACTTAACTACTTTTTTTCTTTGATCATGTGTTTTTGTCATTGTCATGCTGGAATACTTATCCAGGACCCATGGTCAATGTGCTGCCTGAGAGAAGGAGGTGATTATTACTTCTGTTCCAAGAAAAACACTCCCAAAGCATAATGTATCCACCTCCCATTTGACAGTGCAGTTGTTGTTCTTGGGGTTATGGGAAGCATTGATCTTCCTCCAAACATAGCGAGCTATGAAGAGCATGATTTTGGTCTCATTGGACCACAACATTTACCTGGTTCTCCTCTGGACCATTTAGATATTTATTGGCAAACTGCAGGCATGTCTGTACATGAGCTGTTTTAAGCAGCTCATGTAGTGTGTTACCAATTGTTTTCGTGGTGACTATGGACATAGTAGCCCTAAGATAATTGAGAAGTCCCCCTCAAACTAATTTTGTCACCTTCTCTCAATGCCTGAGTCTTGTAGCCCAGTCCAGCCTAGTGTCAGTCTACAATCTTGTCCCTGAAGGGGCAGTTCTAGGGAGACCGGTGCCCTGGGCGAGCAACCCCCCCCCCCCCTTTCCCTGGTGTTGAGATTTACAGAATCTGTTACACCCCCTCTCCTGGTGCTCTCTCTCACTAGCAACCCCCGGGGGAAAAACACCTCTGGTCACTGCCGAAAGAGGGCACTCTGGGGGGGCTGCTAGTGGGACTTACAAACTGTCACTCCTCCAGACTCCATCTCCCTGGATGGCTGCGCAATTGATAGGCTGGTGCATTGGGGGGAGGCATTTACTCGTCCTGGGCAACCTGTTGGCCATGCCTAAAACTGCCACTGTGTCCTTGACATCCTTGGGGTGCTCATTCATCTTGCCCATGATGCCTTAATTGGAATCTGATTGATCGCGTCTGTGGCTGGATGTATTTTATACCGATACTGTAATAACAAGCTGGGAACTTCTGCACAGGAGTTCTTCCTTGAAGCTTGTTACCATAATAGAGTAAAGGTAGCCATACACGGACCGATTTTCTCCTGATTTTTCAGCCGATCGACTGCGCGTGCGTGTTGTCTGTCCTCGCTCAGCCGCAAATTGCAGGGAGCCCATCTGGACAGATCGACTAGGAATCTCCCGCATGTCGGATCGCTCTGGCCCATCCCATTACTTAAGGTGCACAACGATCAGCTCTCGATTCCTCATCTTTCGAGGGAGTCTATGGCTACCTTACCTACTTACTGGTTGATAGGTGATCAAATACTTTTTTTCTCTGTACAATGCACACCAATCTGACTTGTGATTTTTGTTGTTCAGTCTCTCAGCTGTAATGAAACTTCCATAACAATTATAAACTGGTCCTTTCTTTGTTTGAGGGAAAACCTACAAAATCAGCAGGGGATCAAATACTTATGTCCTTACAATACATTATAATTTAAAAACCATTTAGGTGGAGGTAGAATATAAATCCATCAGTATAAAGACAATTTCTGAACATCTGTACATCTGCTTGCAGTCACTTACTGCCTTTTAACAAATGCTAAAACACCATAAAGTCGGTTTCTTTTAAAGAACAGAGAGGGTTGTTTCTGCGCACACTTCAGTGGGGTTTCATGTTGTTCAGGCTCGCAGGCTCTTCCATCTTATAATATCTCTGGCTCAGCACATGTTCGCACAGTTTGGGACAATACTCAGCAGGAATGTTAAACACACATTGTCCAAGCAAGATTATGCTAAGCACTCACCCTTAGGAACCAGCGATTTTAACAAAACGCCAAATTCGCTCCTCTATCTAGTGCAGGGGGAAGAAAAAAAGAATCAATATCTCCATTTGAAGTGATCAGGCTGCAGATGTTGCCGTGCCAAATGATGATTAACACAAGCAAGCTGTTTGAAGTATTATTGTATGCAAATACTTCTTTAGGTAATTAGCCATTGATTCCATTTCATGTTACATAAAGTAGTAGGAATGATTTATGAGCAAGCGTGGGGACACGTTCCTGCTGTGCAGAAATCTGCCTCCAAAATATTTGTGCTTACAATTAAATAATATGTTGCCGGGGGAAAAACATCTTCATTTTCTCAGATAATGATTCTGCCCTTTCTTTATTTGCCAGAAACATATGGAAGATCTTCTAAAGCAATGGGGCATTTGATCTCTGGCTCCTTATGCCATCTACTCAGTAGATAAGGTTATAATGGCTTAAAGTGCCTCGTCATTAAAGAAAGTTGATTCTCAGGGTAAAAAAATGATGTCTTCCTGAAAAAGTCTTATTATTTCTTGATGTGATCTGTGTAGCAAACGAGTATGGATCATAAACTATGTGCAGGAACTTCCTACAACAACGACCATTCACCCCTTTGTGTAGGGTGTAGGTCCTGCATCAGCCTCTCCTGTATTATTCTGCAGGTAGACAATAGTTGGTGGACCAGGATGGCTGCCACTCAAAACGCGTCCCATTGATCCTGTTGAGTCCTCCAGCACCTGTAAGCAGGAAGTGATCTCATCCTTAACCAGAAAGTGACATCATCCTGGTAAGCACACAGCCCTGACATCAATCCTTGCAAACCTCCTTTAATGTGAGTATTTTGTCTTTTGTTTTATGTTTTATGTTACTTTACCATTTACAATACTTTACTTTGTTGTACTAGATTGTGCGCCTTGTGTCCTTGTTCCAATAGTTGGTGGGCCAACTGAGTCCCTTTCACATGTTACCTCAATCACATGATATATCATTGCTTCTTTTACATGGTAAATGGGGTTTTCAGGTGGATTTAGGAAGTACAACGTACACCTATATCTATGAGGCTACAGTGGAAATCTTACTTCATGTGAATTTTATTTATTAAAGTGTAGGTTATTACAGATGAGGTCACATTATTAGCCCCCTTATGTAATTAGACAAGACTCTTAAATTCTCCATGAAAATAACCATTAACAACAAGCGTCTGGCTTAGCTCACCCTTTCGGAGTGTTGGCTCAATTTTCTAATTAAAAAGGATCCCTGTGTTACTTCTGAAACAGAGGAAAAGGGGGAGCTACATGGGTGAGTGAGAACTTCTGGTAATGCTTATATGATGCTAGTTAAGAATTAGTATTGCATGTCTAAAGCCTGGTTACAAGTTTGCTTTAAAAAGGGATGATCAATTCTCTGTATGTAAAAACCATAATCAATGCTTCACCAATATGATGAAGTATGTTCAAAAAAATATTATTGACCTACTGTACTCCATGTCACTTGCAGTCAAAACACACATTATAATGTTGCAATGCAATGGAGGCAGGTGGACTTTGCTGTCTTAATCACACTTCCATTCTGAATCTCATGAGAAAAGTTTTCATCATTAAAAATAATTACCGGTATCTAGCACCAGTGCCGTTTCTAGCCTTGTGGGGTCCCTATGCAAGTTCTTGCTCAGGGCCCACTGATGACCAGGGGGTGGGTCAGGGGGATGCTTATGGTGGAGCTGCCAACGCGCCCTCCCTCCACGTGCAAAAGAAGAAGGAGGATTGGTGTGCACGGCTAGCACCAAGTAGTAACCATCAGAGGTAACTAAATGTTTTCCCAGTATAGATTCACTTTAAAGCTGTTCATAAATTTGAACATAAAAGGGCACATATGATAATCCTCCATGCATAGTGAACAATAGCATGGTTCAAAAAACAAGTGATTAATGTAAAATCCTCAGGTTCCTTGATATGGTCAAAATTGCGGTTGGTGTGTTTCAAGGGAAGATCCCTACTTTTCAGAAAGGTTCTGTCACCAGTCATGATGAATTATGACATGTGCTCCTTTACATCCACATATGTGAGTAGTTCTTAGCAGGTTATCAATAGGGCTTAATAAAACATACTTCACCAATGATTGGAGGGGTTGGGCCAAGGA
>CM070037.1:102269015-102282688 GCA_036250615.1 Ptychadena robeensis | reverse complement strand
GGGGTTGGGCCAAGGACTTGACCACTAACTTTTTCCATATTTTGGTAAAACATAGTGGAGTTTAACTTTAGGCTATGTTTCTGCAGCGTTTGGCAGTCCGCCAAAGTCCTTCTGCCAACACATCTATCCGGCAGGCATTAAGGCATGCGTAGTGAAGTCCATTACAACACATACCCATGCGTTGTTAATGCATTCAATGCATTCTCTATGGGTACGTCAATGCGCCATACTTGAATTGGGCTCCGTTGCTATAATGTTGACGCAGGGCTCTATGTTGATTTTAACACAAGGGAGCAAAATGCATCACATCAATATATGTGGAAACAGGATCATTGAGTATAATGGAATGCGTCAACATCCCTCCATTTCATGTATGTTAAACGTACTAACTTTTTTAGTGAGCTCCTCATATGAGTACCAGGGGATGGTGTTTGGTACTCACCCCATATGTATGCAGTCTACCTCTCTGTCCTCTGAGTCAGCCTCCTGCATGGTAGATTCTGCTGCAGATGGACCTCCTTGTTCCTGATTGATCCTCCGATTATCTGCCTCCATCCACAGGTCACCAGCTGGCTTTGGGTCAAATGTAGCTCTCACAGTACAACACGCTTGAACCCCCAGATCTCATACCTAAGTATGAGATCTCATACCTAAGTAGTGACATCCTGACATTTTCTGGGTTAGTAACTAACCTCTGAGACTTTCTGCAGTCCAAATGTCATCCTTTCATAGACATATTACAGCTGTCACACAGTGCTTTTCTCTTGTCAGCTTTTACCCTTACATATGCCTACTCTGACTTTCATCCCCCAGATCTCCAACATCCTTAGAAGTCCAATTATTTTATTTATTTATTATTTAATTTACATTCCTAGTATCACACCCCTAACTGCAACCTTTTATAGTAATTTATGTTTTCCTGTTGTTATTTAAGTGACATAAATTGTATACATGTAACATTTAGCTGCGCCGCCCAGATACAGAGCCTCCAAGTTGTTAGTACGCATATGAGCTGTGTAACAATAATGCAGGTACGGATAGCTAGTTTTGGCCCATGTTGAGTACCAGAGTATCACTTATATGCACCCCTGTACATGTAGACAAACATAGAAAGGTAAAGTGACCATTCCCTTTAAAAGCTTTATGTGGCTGCATAGCTTTTGGATGGTGCATTTTAGTATTTGAATTATTACAGTTGTTTAACTTTGTTGGATAGGACCTGCTGAATGCACCAGGACACACAAGGGCCTTATTTTAAGTAGTTTTATCTTTCTGACAGAGAGGTGCCTAATTAAAAACCTTGATGTGACTGAAGTGAAGCAAAGGTTATTTGGTTCTGTGACGCTGGCGTTGGAGTGCTGCAGTTCTGAATCACTTTTTTTTACAGCGTGCAGTTGTGCACATTACCATTTAGCAATAATCATTATACAAGCCCTTGAGTATGTTATTGCTATGGTGATGACATTGTAGTAGGAGAGTTTCGAAGCTCTTCCGCTGAAATACAGATCATGTACAAACAGCTTTGCAAGTGAAGGATGTTTAAATTTAGACCTGTCACCTTCTCAAGTCACAAGTGTAAAGAGGAAAGCACAGAAAGGATGGTCTCATTCCGTAACTGGAGATCCAGAGACACATTTCTACGCCATGCCTGGATAATGATGACTGCGTCAAGATAGAATTTTGAAGGATTTCACGGTCCCTGTCCTCTGTGCTAATTGAAAATTGTGTTGTGCTACAATATGGTTAGTTTTAACAGCTGCAGAAGGCAGGGTGATGATAAACAAGATCATTGCCTGCAGTTATCCCAAATAGATTTTCGGTATCCTGTGTCATAGATTATATGAATGATTGCAAGTGAAGCGTGTGCTCCGATATGGAAATGTGACCACAGCAGCTGAAAAACATTTGGGAATTTATATTTCACTTGGAGTTGACATGTTTTTAAAGGTGCAGGTTCCAGGGCTGTAGTACTTAACCCCGTTAGCATTCGGCACAGTACGGGCGATCACAGCAGAGTACAGAGCACTTAAATTTCCCACGCGCCACTGTCCACGTGGCCGGCGTCATTAGTGAGGCTGGGTCTATCAGCGTCACGATGGGGCTTTCCCAGCTCCGTTAGCGTTTGGGACTAAACAGCGGACAAATTGGTTAGTTTCAAACGTTAAGGAGAAGTGATGGACCAACTGTCCGCAAGGCGGATAGTTCAAGGCGAACATCACATCATGGCAAACATCATATCACTTTTCTTTCCCCCAGCGAACAGTACGGGTGTTCGACCCGCCCCCATCCCCAGCGAGAAAAAGTCTATTATTCTTCTACTGGCCGGATCAGGCGCGAAAAGATCCAGTCGGAGGAAGAATTTTTTCACTAGGTACCGGTACATGAAACATGTCACTATGCATTACATGTACCGGAAGTTGTGTCACTGATGTCACTTCCGGTTTACCCGACTCTACCCGACCCGACTTTTCCAATACACCTGTTCATGAACGGACAAGGCCGATGTTCGGCCATCACTACTAAGGAGGTTAATTACTGTATTGGCATTACTGTGCCTTTAACATCACCCCCCCCCCCTTTATATGATATCCTTAAAGCTAACCATACATAGTTCGATTTTCTGTAAGATCAACTTAAAATACAATTGTATTACTGTATTTTCCGGCTTATAAGATGACTTTTGAACACAGGAACATGTGTTCAAAAGTCGGGGTCGTCTTATACGCCGGGTGTGACTGGCAGGGGGGTGCAGGGGACAATCTAGAGAAGCTAGTAGGTCTGCTCCCGATCTGTGCTCCCTGGGCTGTGTGCTGGCTGACAGAAGCAGAGGAAAAGAGACATCGGGAACCGAAAGAGCAGTGTTACCATGGCTACGGGATGCTTCTCCACAGAGAACACACCCTCCCCCCTCTCCACTGCTGTAGAAACAAAACTAAAACTTTGAACATTCATAGCACGAAAACCATTAATAATATAATCATGAAACTTTCAGGGTCAGTAATGCTCACCTACTACTACTTACACCATGAGTTTCACCCCTCTATCTACAACACGTATAAGTAACATTTCAGCTGAAGTCCAGGTATCAGACAATGCTCCTTCATCGCCAGAGAGATATACTCCTATATGCAACATTTAACTTGCCTACATTGAACACATATATCTTTAAATCCCTGCATGGTAGAACCTCGAAATTTTGCGGTTTACTAGTTAACCCCTAAGACTACATCCATGCACATTTTCAGATCCCTGAGCACAATCCTTCCTACTAAAAGCCCCCTATAAAATATTGCTTCCCTATTAGCATAAAGCACTACTCTGCTGCATACAAAAGATCGGACTTCTAAGGGTGTTGGAGATCTGTGGGTTGAAAGTCAGAGTAGACATAACATTTTTTATTTGGTGTGCGTTTGAAGAGAGGTAGTCTTATACGGCGAGAATATACCAAACTCTATATTTTAACTGGAAAAGTTAGGGGTCGTCTTATACGCTCAGTCGTCTTATACGCCGGAAAATACGGTACATTTGATCGTAATACATTTGGCTTTTCCACCACATAATATGATCAATTCTATACAGATTGATTCCTTAGTAGTGATGATCGCGAATATTCGCATTCCGAATATTAATCGCGAATATCGGCAATTCGGAAATTCGCGAAGATGGTGAATATATTGCCGAATATTCGCAATTCCGGATATTCTGTATTTTTTATCCATTACACACGCCTCTCAATGCAAGTGGACGAATGGGAAGGCTGCAACATGAGCCTAGCAACACCATCAACAGTTTTTTAATTGAATATTGGAGTGATGCGAATATTGCGAAAATCGTCACTTTTGAAAATTTGCATAAAATTCGCACCATGTTAAACATATATTGCGCGCGCGACATTCGCAATAAACTGCCGATATTCGCAATAAAAAAAAAACCCCGAATATTGCCGAATGTGAATATTTTCCGAATGTTTTCCATAAAATTCGCGGCATGCCGTGAATACGAATGTTACCTATGCCGCTCATCACTATTCCTTAGCACTGTGAACAAGCTCAATTGTACAATCAGATATAAATCTTTAAAAATACCTAGAAAACCAGATAATTTACCAACACGTCTGATCGATTGTTAAACGATCGACTTAATAAGATCGATTTTTTTTTAGAATGAAAAAATCGAACCGTATATGCCCAGCTTAAGCCTGCAGGCTAAGGTTAGATTATTTACATTTCAAAAAGTTATGGTGTAAAAAAACAGAGGTAAAATTTTATTGCATCCAATGCAGAGACCCAAGATAGTTTTCAAGGCCAAAGCACTCCCAGTTTATGAGATATTTAGGTTGATTGTCCCCAGGTTTTATGTGATGCAATGGATGCCATTTGTGAACAGGGATTGACAAAGGTCCAGGAATTGACAAATAAAACAATGTCGGGTGGATGACAACAGCAACCCGACCCAGTACCCTGTAGGATGAGACAGGAATGTAGTCAGATCCAAAGCATAGGTCATAGTTCTAGCAAAGTATCCAGAAGGGGTTCAATGATAATAAAAGTTCAAGTCCAGAAAAGTCTCAGGGCAGGCGGCAAACAGCGAATGGTCAGGAACATAGCACAGATCAAAAATCCAAATGACAGTAACTCACCCATTGTAGTATGAATACACTATCATAGGCAGGGAAGCCATATACACTATCATAGGCAGGGAAGCCATATACACTATCAAAGGCAGGGAAGCCATATACACTATCATAGGCAGGGAAGTCATATACACTATCATAGGCAGGGAAGCCATATACACTATAATGGGCAGAAGAAGCAGGATATAAAAAACCTGTCATAGATTAGAATTCAGAAAGTGTGGTGACAGCAGGTGACAATCCACCTAGTCAGACGGACTACACAGTGAGGATGTAAGGAAATGAGGGGTTGCAAGTTTGCAAACCCAAGCCACAGTGGGGTCCAATGGCTCTAACAACACCTCTGTTACGTGTGAAAGATGTAAGTGACAGACACAAGGAGATGCTTGTCTGCAAGACCCCAGCTGTAGCTAGTTCTCCCGGTGCGAAAACACTGAGCATAGCATTACTAACATAATGAAAGAAATGATCTTGAGATGCTAGTAGACAAAGTGTTTTCATTTTTACAATTAAGATATGAGGATAAGGCTCTTATAAATAATGGAAAGTAAGACAAGGTCTTACATTAATGTTTGCTCAAAAATGAGTTACCATGGCCACACACTGGTAGATTTTTAGTTCGATTCCCATACCCGGCGATCGAACGTTCGGGAATCGAATGCAACCACCCTTTCTTCAAGCGGGATCAATTGATCCTGCTCAAAGAAATTTTGATTGAACAGAGAACCAACATGTTGGTAAGTCCCTGTTCAATCGCCATTACTTTAAATGGGGACCAGGGTTTCCAGCCAAAGTATGTTCTGTGATCGATCGCCGGTCGATTGAATGGGTATGGACCCGTGTGGCCACCTTTAAGGTTTATTTTTGGGATAAGTCTTATTTTTCATAAATAACAATCTAAATGAATCTTCTAAAAAAAAAAGGGGGCTAAATTGTAAGCTAGCCGGGGTATCCTCAATGTGGTGTGAGGGGAAAAAAAATTCTGTATTGTTCAGTAACTGAATATGTCACACATTTTTTCTAGATGTCGATCCAAATGTGTTTTATGACTGTATTACAACATTATAGCTGAGGCCGCTACAACACAAGGCTGAAACGCATCGGGGGAACTGACTCACATGTTTGGCATTCTATTGCCCATCTATACCCACTTGGACATTGTGATACAAATATTGCTACTATTAAACTTTCGTTTATACTGAATGTGAATGATGGTGTAATTGTCCATATGTGTGCTTAAAAATGTGGGTCCTGATTGCTATGTTTTTATTAGACTTTTTTTTTTTAAGTGGATGTGGAATTAAACATTTTTTTATCTCTACCCGTGAGCATAGTTGTCCCATGAAAATCCTCTGAGGCTAGCCACCTCAGTGACCCATTTCTGTTCTGTGTCAACAATCTAAATGTATTCAAATATAGTCATGTCATCACTAGTCTCCAAACCCTGAATTGCTGTTTACACCATTGCCATTCCAGTTTGATTTAGGAGGTGGGGTCTTTTAAATGCAGTTCTTTTTGGGGTGCCTGCTTTCCTTGGCATCTCTTCCTCTGTCTTCCTCTGTCCTGTTCTGTCCTTTCTATTGCCCAGAAGGTGAGCATTGGTAGCTTTAGGGTCACTCTGATAAGATTTGGGCATGTGCCAATGTGTTTTTTTCCTATTAAACTTTATTGGAAAAAAAATTAGAATATAGAACATCAAACTTAAAATGAGTCCACGAAGGTCAAATCAAATTTAAGGACCTAAGAAGTGCAACAATTGACATAAAGGTATTTTAGATGTCTCTGAGATCATTCAGAATTTGTTGACTGATTATCTTTTTTGTTGACTGAGCTGCAATCAAACTGATTCAAGCCTGTTTTTGTATTTCTAAAAACTACCAACAGTATAAGAATAGTTTTGAGCTTGTATATTCGAATCATGAATATTTTTTACATATACAGTATGGGTTATTTGAGAATGTGTGAATATGGCAGCAGATATTTTCAATTTTGAATATTTGTGAAGTTATGCACTGGCATGTTAATGGCCATGCATTGCAAAAATAAATACTGTATGTGACCATTCATTTTGAAGATGATCGCATGGCCATACATGTAAATTTACAATATTTATCGTATTTATGAAAATGGAAAAAAATATAAGTAGAATTATTTGCAAATTCGAATGTTGCCTATGCCACTCATCACTATATAAAAATGCAAAATCTTGAGAACAAAGACATTGCCACATTACCTCACCATCACATGCATGTTTTGTATTTTCTTTAAAGGGAATGTGCATTATTTTTATAATAGTTCTTATTGATCAAAGACAATTTGTTTTCTGTTTTGTTAGTAAAGCTGGTTGATTTTTTTATTATTATTATTTTGACTTTGCAGTACCCATGAACACGATCCTCTGCAAACTTGGTGAAGATGTAGTTGTTGACTTAAAATTTAATTTCTGCAAAAACTTCAGGTGCTCAAATATTTATTTTTCCTAATGTTCGGACAACCCTCCCTAATATCTCCACTCCAATTTTGATGATGATTCCATATTCAGAGGTTTTGTAAATATCTCCCAAATAAACTACCGTATTTTCTGGCGTATTTTCTCCACTCCTTCGCCAACAGCAGTGCTTCTCAGTCAGATAATGCTTCCTGTAGCTCCTCCTGCAGATACATCATCCCAGCCAATAAAAACGCAGGAGAGGACACACCCTCTCCACTGTGCTGTAGAAACAAAACCAAAACCTGTGTGAAACTGTCAAATTGGGAATGTAAATTAATAATGCAAAAAAAAAAGTCTGGACTTCTAAGGGTGTTGGAGATCTGGGGGTGGAAAGTCAGAGTAGACATAACATTTTTTTATTTGGTGTGCGTTGGAAGAAGGGTAGTCTTATACGGCGAGAATATACCAAACTCTATATTTTAACTGGAAAAGTTGGGGGTCATCTTATAAGCCCAGTTGTCTTGTACGCCGGAAAATACGATAGATAAAACTTTGCGTCCATTTCTATTTTTTTGCCTCACATATGAAATATTAGCATTTTCCTTCTTAGAGTGCAGATAGAGTCCTAGTCATCCTTGAAGGCATTTAGATTCTTATTTAATCTCCCTAGCGGTTTCCTTTTTTTTCCACCCTCCCTGCTCCCCTGTACACATCGCTGACATCCTCATGGCCGCTGGCGATGTGTACGGGGATGGAGGGAGGGCAAAAAACCAACAATGGCCTTGGAAAGCAATGCCCCTTCATTAACATGGAGATCTATGGTGCCCTCCCTGTGTCTTTGGCATCACAGATGCCAGGGCCCGCAGAATCACTGCAGGCTCACAGGTGAGTGTGTCCGATCCTGGGCAGACCGCCAAGGAGGTTAATGGAAAAGTAGAAGATGACCATTGCTCACAGGAATCAGTCACCAGAGTAATCAAATTGTACTTTAAATAAAAGAATGACACGGAAATGCAAAATGACAGATTTAAAATATAGTAAACTGTTTTATTATAGAACAAAGCAAAACTAGCATTACTTGCATTTAAGACTTTAAAAACTCTCATTTGCACCCATAACAAGAAAATTCTCTGTACAGTAGTAGAATGTATTGTATGTACAATGCAGTTCAATGAGAAAGAAAGAAAAGCCTAATCATTTTAATATCAGAAAAGCTATCACTTTGGCCAAACTCTGTGAATAATTATTAATTGTAATCAACATATATACAAGTGAATCGTACAATTATCAGTCCAGCTGCAGACCGAGGAGTCAGAGGAACAGCGTATGGTCTAGAAAGCTAATGGACATTCAGATTAATTTTAATTTGAAAGGGGAAAAAAATGAAATGACATTTCCTATTTTCACGAATATTAAAACATCTAAATGCAATATATGTGCAAATGAGGTTAAAGTATATCCATAATTTTTTTTTATCTGTGCTTCACAATATGACAGCCAGAAGTAAGTGTTATTATCAATGAGCCGTCAAGGCTTACAATATTGTATAAAAGGGACACTCATTCAACACAGATGACTTTCATTAGTGCAGAAAAACAAAACCAACTTTTAAAATGGATTCCGAGCTGGAGCAAAGTGCAGTTTTTAGTAACTTGTTAAATTTGTATTTGTAAAGCTGGGCATACACGTACCAATTCCTGCCTGATCCGATCCCCAATCAGATGCCGGGTGTGCTCTCGCATCCCTTAAGGATCGGGTCGTGCAGGAATTGGAGGCTGCAACTGACGTGGATTGGGTTGAAATCAGCCGTCATGTCAGATCGCACAGAAATCCGTCAGGACGGTAAATTTTAGTCCGGTCCCATTAGTTCGGCTGGGGACAGCTGCCGCCAGCCCAACTAATGAGCTGCAGATGCAGAGTGCTGGCCGATTCTCGGCACTAGCAGGAGGGCGTGATGATGTCATCACGCTGCCTGCTACTGCATTGAATCGCATAAGGAATAGACGGTACATCACATCATCTATTCCCAGCTTAAAGGATCTTACAATCTTACCATACAATTTTTGTCAACTTTTCTTCTTCTAAACCATGTAATACAAGGACATTTCTAAACTTTCCAATCACTATGTATTCTATCAGGGAGGACCTGGCACTACATTGTTGTTGGTAGATCTTAAGGAAATTGTATGGAGTGATCTAAAGGTGTATGGGGGGCTTAGCGATACAATGTTTCTTACAAGCTAGTTATTTTTCACATACATCAATACCCCTATATGGTCAATGTAGTCAATAAAATGAACACGTGTTTTTCACATTCAGGACATGTGAAGGATTTACTTAAAAGAAAAGCAATGGCTAATTGTAACTGCTGGTCTCTGGATTTGCGAATATCGGCACTTTCAGAATTTGTTTCTAGAATATAGTGCTAAATCATATTCAAGATTTTTTACATTAGTACCGTGCATTGAATTCGCAATAAATGCATGTGCAAATCCTGATTTGCATAATGAAAGTAATAATGACTAAAGATCACAAATTCAAAAAATTATACATTTATTGCGTTATACAAAAGATATTTTATCTTGTCTATTGGTGCTATTGGAAAACATAACGTGATCGATTCACAACTGATCGATTTTTTTACTAGAGATACCAAGAGAACCCATCAGATACTTGAACAATCCACTGAAATTTACCAACATGTCCGATCATTGCTCGATCAATTTTTGTTCAATTTGGATCACTTTTGGTTGATCGATTCAGATAAAATGATTTTTTTATGTTTTTAGTCGATTGAATGGAAAATTGAACAACGTATGCCACCTTAATGTTACTTTTACATTACACTTATGCAGGTGCTTGGGGGGTGCCCCCGTGACAGGTCAATTGACCAAAAGCCTGAAAACCGTCTATGTAAATAAACACTTAGGAAAGCAAAGCCCTGCCTCTGCCAAGATTTCCCATCATTACAATCCAGGTTTAAGGCTGTGGAAGTTAGTTATGCTCAAATTACAGGGAAACCACAACCAATACTGTTAACTAGTCCTTGGCTCCCTCACTTGCCTTTTTAAGGTCTGAATTCCTATTATATCAGACTGCACATGTGCTATACTTTATTTCGAAGTGTGCTCTGTTAAGGCAGACGATTCATTTGAATGAGCCGCCTGATGCACAGCAGGACACCTATAAGGGAAAGGGACTTCCTTTCTCAACACCAGATGAATATATTAGAAACCATTGCCTTAAAATTGTGTTCTTAAAGCTGCTTCTTCTTCTTATTTTCAAATGTTGCATTCACCATACATTAAGCTAATTCATAATATTTTCCAGTTTCTGGGTCAAAATAACAGTTAAGACACGGATCGTAGAGTAAAGTCAGAATATCTTCTCCTTCATCAGCGCAAATTCCATCATCACCTAGAAGATAAGAGAATTTCATAAGATATAGTTCATGGTATATTTGTTGACTGTATAGTTTCAATGAGGTCATCCTTTAGTACAATATTTTAAATAAGTTTACATAATCGTTATTTTTCATATTTTTTTACCTTCCATATCTACATATTGTTAGTTGAAGTAACTTATTATAGTCATCCCTAATTGTAGGAGAGAAATGTACCTTAAATAGAACAAGTTTAAGTATAATACATTTGCAGTATGAGGAATATAAGTTTGTGTTAACATGCTACTGTATTGTTAATGTAATCTGTCTATCAAAGAGTTGTGTCCCAGCCTAGGAGGAGGTGTGTTGCTTGTGCCAGGGGGATAAAGAGAAAAGTCCACAGTTCTTCGGTGTGGACCAATGAGAGAGGTTCGCTGTCCTATTGGAGGGCAGACAGGCTAGCCTGGCGAATGGAAAAGCTCTGAGCAGGATGTGAGTGTGCCAGATCCTCTTCCCTAAGACTAGAGTGGGGGGTAACTGGCAGTCCCTAGTAGTGATGGCCGAACATTGGCCTGGACTGTCCGCGAACAGGCGGGTCAGACTTTTAAAGAAGTCCGCCGTCCGCCTGTTCGCGGACACATTCAAATTCCCCGCCTCTAGGGTCTTGTAGTGAAAAGATTCTTCCTCCGGCACGATGTCGCAGGTTCTGATCCTGCCGGAGGAAGAATACAGTTCTTCTTCTCGCCGGCGAACGGGGCGGGTCGAACACCCGTACTGTCTGCCGACGAGAGGATGGGCGAACATGCTTGTTTGCGGCCGAACTGTCCGCCTTGTGGACAGTTCGGCCATCACTAGTCCCTAGGTCTGCCAAGGCCATTTCAGAGGAGAGTGAGCAAGCAACACACCATCTTTACTGGGCACAGGCTTAAAAAATTAATTTTTTTGTAACATTGCCCCTCAAGTTTCTACACTATTCCAGCTAGTAGTAGTAAAAGCTTATATATATTATTTTCCCAATAAAGCCCCAGCTATTGTGCACCCCTGGACCTGAATACACTGCAGCCCAGAGAGTGGGCAGTGTGCTAAGTGAATGCTTAATTGTTTCTGATTATCCTGAAAAAAAGCCCATGTAAGGAAGGTGCACAGAGATCCTGCAGAACCTATGGAGTAAAGTTCCAAAAAGTAAACTCCAGATTGATATCTCTTACAGAGGCCATGCAGTTCCAACAGAATTCAGGGCACCTTTGGATATCCAAACTTGTTGTAGAAGGTATAAGAGACATGGCAAGACAGCTTGACCAAATATATCTACTTCTTGATGACCAGCAGTCAACTGGTGGTTTGGATTAGTTTATTTAAAGCTATTACCTTCAATATCACCTTGTAATTGGAATAAATGAATAAGTAAAACTTGAAAGTGAGTGAATTCATACTTATTCAATATCAACATTACCTGTTAGTGAACATATGTCTTTGAATGTGCGAAACGCATCAGCTCAGGATTAAAAGCCATTATAACTTTGGATTGTCTGTTATCAAATGGTGCTGCTAAACCAATTACAATCTGATACTGTTATTAAAACATAATGCATGTATTTATGTATTTATGAATGTGTTCTTACTTTTAAACACACTTGATTGGTTCTTACTTTTAAAAATAAAGACCTTTTAACAGCTATTTATTTTCCTTTAGTGATTTCACCAGTGTCCCTAAAAAAACCTGTTTATTTTTTAGTACAGTTGGGCATTCACCCACCTGACCGCGTTATGTCTACAATGTTATAGTATAATGTTTTTGTCTATGTTAAAAACAACGGTCTAGATTAGAAGTTGCAAATGTAGAGTGCAGAAGTCAGGAGTAAACAGGCTATGGAGTGTTGTATCTGTACTTGTAACTGGCCACTAGGTGGCAGTGTGGAGTTTGTTGATCTCGATCAGCTGGCTGTCGAAAGCTGAAGCTCACATGAACTCAGAGAGAAGATCTACCGAAGAGGGAAGCTGCCTGTCTAAAACATTCAGCATGGAAATTCAGGTGAGGTTAGTGGACCCCCCTCAGCTGACTCGAATATAAGCCAAGGGGAGCACTTTCTGCCCATTTTTTTGGGCTGAAAAACTCGGCTTATACTCGAGTACATACAGTACATGAAGTAAGCAGAGTAAAGCTCTCTGCGCAATTCTGGGGCGCTCAATTGCAGCATGATGACATCATCACATTGCAGCCGGTCGCTCAGAGGATCGGAGCACACCCTTTGTATTCGAGCAGTTACTTTAGATGGGGACCCTGGTTGAAGGAAAGAATCTTCTCTATCCAACACACTTCTGGGTGTAGGAAATGCCTGTAATCACACTGTGAGATGATTCCTAAAATGTCTTGAAAATTGCTGTTTTGATTTTTTCAGTTGGTTGGGGAAAGAGTTGAAACATTCCCAATTAGAATGCAACTTTAGCTATTCTAGATAGCTGGATTAGGCCATGGTCTGTGGCTAGACCCAGCAAGATTACACTGCGTGTAATTGCCTTTTTGATAATTAAAATGCTGATAGGAGCTCACCAGCCATCACACTGTCTGATTACTTATTTTGTTTTGTTCTCCTAAGATTATTCAAAGGAATATAATGTAAAAAAAGTAAAAAGGTTCTCCAAATGAAGGTATTTGTATACTAGTGGAGGAAATGTTACTGCTACCGTTAGAGAAATAAAGTGTTGGGGTTGAGGTCAAATGGAGGATTACTTTTAGCTTTCAAAAGAATGGTACCCAAACATTGTAAGGCAATGCATCTGCCATTCAAAAGGGCACCTCAACATATCCTTTAATACTGGTTACAGCAAGAGAATAGAGTAACCCAGGCTTATTGACTTTCAAAAGAGAACCCTTAGCTCCTACAAGATACCAGGACAAGTAGCGCACTTATTCCCATGACCTCAATCCTGATTTCCTGTGTTTTTCTATTTATTATTGTAGTGAAGTGATTTTCCACTTCTGTGTATATATAGTGTGCATTCCTAGTCAGACCATGGCATGCTGTAATGTAGGTGTGTACAACTTTAAGAAATGTATGTTTTTGCAGTGCAGCTGCCAGAGGATGATATAATGGTTTTATTCCAGCTATTTTGATGCTGTAATCTGCTCTGCATCTGTAAAGGTTAGAGGTTATAAATTCCTCCCTGTTGTTACCCCCCTTCCCATAATCGCTCCCTACCTCGGTCAGATCCTCAGCAAGCCTCGG
>CM070037.1:102253200-102268915 GCA_036250615.1 Ptychadena robeensis | reverse complement strand
AGGGGGGCTCTGGGGGAAAACCCTGTACACGCTAGATCCCCTGCACCCTGTGGAACCTGCACCAAAACTGGTGACCCCGCGGGGAGGTAACACCTGTTCAGTGTGGAGCTCTTTCCAGCCAGTGTGTTGGCCGCTTACCTAGGAGCGCTGTGCTCCCTCCTTCTACTGGATTCACTGGCCGTCCACTTTTCCAGTGCCTGGAAAGAACATCCCCCCCTCCTTGGTGAATGAAAGGGATTCCCTTTGGACCAGGGCATTCCTTTCCTCATTTTGCCCAAGCGGATGGTTGCGGACCTCCAACAGGTGTCTGGATTAAGGGTAGGACGCAGGATTCCTCCCCACCTTCCTTGGAACCATTAGACTTTTCTGACCACTGGACTGCTGCTGCTATCCCCTGATACCCTGGATTATATAGCCATCAGCTGGTAGCACTCAATGCTTTTAACCCCATCCCTGTCTTTGGTGATGGTGACAGCCTGTATATATTCGATCCCTTAGTAAACAGTTAACCCCTACCAGCTGCATGGACCTTCAATTTCTTGTGTGCAAGCCACGTATGACAGTTGTAACAGAGTTTATCGAAAATAACCTAGCTGCTCCAGTGGATGTCCAGGACAACGCTACACCATTACTTTCAAGGGTGCCCCTTGGGCCTTTTTCGAGCCTACATTCTGTTGCTGATGATGTTAATTTTTTAAGTTTTAGGGCTTGGATTCAATAAGGTTTAGTGTGAGGTTTAAGTTTACATTGAAAATTAGTTACAGGACAAGTGAGTGTTAGGCTCCACTAGCTTCAAATTTCAACATTTATTGCGTATCAAATGCAGATTGAAGCAACCACAGTTACCTTGTTAAGCAATGGTGCAATTCCCACAATAGCTGCAGCTTCAAACAGAACATGAACCCCTCCCTTTGGAAACTGGGCTGCAGGGAAGTATTCCAATGACCATGGCCTTGCTAAAGAGTCTCCAAACCTAAACCACGTTGAACATCTGTGGGGCATCTTCAAACAGAAGGTGGAGGAGTGCAGGGTCTTCTACATCCACCAGCTACGTGATGTACTCATGGAGGAGTGAAAGAGAATGGAATCCTGTGGAGCTCTAGGTAACACAGCGCCCAATAGAGTGCTGGGAAATAATGGTAGCCACCCAAAAGTTTAACACTTTAAAAAATTCTATATTTTGCACTTAGGGGTGTACTCACTTTTTTTGTCAAAAATTTAGAGGGGAAAACACATTTGTTATGTTAAATTCAGAAAATATCTGTGCTATAACATAGGAACCCTTTGTTATCCGGCTGACAGGGTTTGAAGCATTTTGATCAGTTGGTCTCTACGTTACTTGTCAATAAAACATAGTAGTGGGTATTACACAAACCCAGCAAAATAACATTTCAAAACTAATAACCATAACATAAGTGGTCTTTAGAGAACAACAATTTTTTTAAGGCTACATTTTATTGACAGAAGCCTTTACTGACTATGGATAGTGCTGTTCATAAAGTCACTTGTGTGTACCAGGGCAAGCCGGTACTTTCTCACTGGCACTGTCAGGATATTATTCTAAGGTTTCAGCTTAAGGTCAGGATGTGGACTGTGGAAACCAATGGTCCTTAGATCTAATAAGCAATAACCATTTAATCCAAATGTAACTGACAGCCACTGAATATATGTCATGGAGGAAATGTATAGCCAACAGAACCTTAACTATTTAAGTTTTTTATCAGGCTTGCTTTAAATCACGTATAAACTCAGCACAAGTAGATCAACCAAAATAGTTTTCTTTTAACCTATTATCTATAACCAGCAACATCTAATCTATGCCCCGAAAACCTATACTTGCCAAGTGAATTTGTAATAACGAAAAGGGTATTTGACATCATTAGAATTGATGTTTATATTCCAGTATGCTGGTATGCAAATTATCATGCTCTTCCCTCTTGATGATAAAATACTTAAATGTGTATAACCAAATAGTGATGAGCGGCATAGGCAATATTCGAATTCGTGATATTTCGCGAATAATTCTACTGATATTCGATTCTATATTCGGAAATTCGAATATTCGTGGTATGACCATGTATTGCGAAAATAATAATCGCATTGCGAAAATAATATTCGCATCGCAAAAATCTTTAAAATGAATGGTCACATGCTATTTATTTTCGCAATGCGAAGATTATTTTCGCAATACATGGCCATATTGCGAATATTCGGAATTGCGAATATCCGCTGACATATTCAAGATATTCGCGAATTCTCGAATTGCCGATATCCGCAAAAAATATTCGCCATTTGAATATTCGAGCTCAACACTATAACCAAACTCTTTTTCCATTATACCCAGTATGCACAGGCTTACTCTTGGGAGGGAGATATTGTATGTTTATTCTGCTATAACATCTCTATGTGTGTGTGTGTGTGTGTGCATATGAAGCTAATGGGTGGAGGAACATCTGAAGAAACTGATGGGGTAAAGGGCTTTACCTATTAGATATTCCTTCCATCACTTGCAGAGTAGGAATGCAAATGATAATCACATATTGCAAGTTTAAATCATTTTTCTATCATTGTTACTTCAACAACTGTCAGATTCATATGGACCCAAAACAGTATATTTTCTTGTAGAAAGAGTTTTACAGTTTGCAGTGGGATATTGTTAATAGTGTATTGATAAATATCCATTTCTGGAGTCCATCATTCTAACCAAAGTCAAAAAGCATTTTTAGAAAAATGTCTAAACTCTTGTAAACTCCCTCAAAAGTGTATCTATACGACACACGTTTTGTTTAAATTTAAGATATGCTGAGGCACTCCTTTTAATGAAATCTAGGGGGCCTAGCAGACCCCACTATCTCTTAATTTATACTTGCCACAATGCAGTCAGACAATTACTGTTCTCCTGGCATCTGCCAAACCCAGAATTGCCAGAGAAGATTGATTCCTCATGCCAAGCAACACATCTTCACTACAGTCCAGTGTGGTTTACACCACTGCATCTAATGCTTTGCATTGGACTTGATTAAGTTAGGCTTGGATGCAGCTGCTCAGCCATTAAAACCCATTCCATGTATCTCTTCATGCACTGTGAAGGCTATATAAGGTTTGATAATATGTTGGTCTTGACTCTAAATGTGATGATTTTGGGCAGGTTGTGATGGCCTTACTCTGTGATTTTATATGGCCTACCACATTTTTGCTAAGTTCATGTTGCTTCCATTTTGTTTTACTACTGCTGGTTGTGTATTATAGTGTATATATGTAATCCTTTATATCTTTTTCTGTACAGCAGCTGCCAGGGATGAGTCATGGATCTATGTTCACGCTATTTTGCTAAACTTCTCTGCCTGGATACTGGCTAATGTTCTCCTGCAGACAGAGGTTATATAGCTAGCTACTTACTATTTTCCTGGGTCTTTCTACCTGGGCTTTTGCCTGCTCCAGAACTACAATGTCCAGCAGTCTTCAGAAAAGTGTTCCCTGCAGGGTCTGAGTGAGGAGGCCTCTAGCAAAGAATGCCATTCTCCTCTTTAAACTGGGTAAGAGCCATCAGCATATCCATGAGCAGCTGGTAGGGTTTGTGCATTGTAGCTCCTGAACTGTACATATATTTCCCTTAGTTAACAGTTATTCCCCCTACCAGCTGCATGGACATTCCATTTATTGTGTGTGAGCAGTACACAGAGTTTGAATATAGGGACATCTGAAATCTACCTGGTTGGTTACTCTGGGCAATGCTACTCTACTGCTAACAGTTGAAAATTTAGCAGCAAGGAACTTTTATGTATTGAGTTCTCATGGCATGCTGTCAGGGTACTAAATTCAACACTAGAGTTTCTGATAGTGAAAGTGGGGATGAATTGGTTATACCCTTCTCAAGGACAACTCCATTGTGAAATAAGCCATAGAGTTGAATCCTTGAGGCAGCAGAAATAGAGGGAGGGGCTGAAAACAATTTAGCGTACATTTACACTGTTGTTCCAGGCTGCTTCTAGTCCGCAGCAGCCTTGAAAATGACAAAGATCTCCTGTCCCGGGGGGTGCTTATATAACACCCACACGAAAGGTTTAACTGGTGAAAACCCAAAAACTGACTGTTGAACTCTTGTTAACCGCTCATGTAAAAGTCCTTAGAGAAGAAATGCTCCAGTGGGAGTCAAAGGAATAACTAACTGAAAGTGGCCCATTCTTTCAAAATGTTTGTAGAAGGAGCCTGCATGTAGACGGCAGTGTATTTAGCTCATTGCATAGTCCCTGAACATGGTACATAATTATGGCACACGAAGGTAAATATTTGAAAAAGATGTTTTATAGTTTTAAAAAAATCCCAATAATATATATGTTTTTAGTTTAGGAAATCTTTATTCATAGTGTTGAGCTCTAATATTCGAATCGCAAATTTCTATTACGAATATCAGAACTTCGAGAATTCATAAAGATCATTAATATATAGTGCTTTATCTAAATAATGTTGAATATTATCGAGATTCTGGGAAAAGTACCATGCATTGTGTTCAGCTACTATTTCCCATTCTGCCACTGTGACATTGCACAAGTGCTGATATTCGCATAAAATATCAAATTATTTGCACTATAAGACACATTTTTTCACCCCCCAACATCGGGGGGAAAAAGTGCCTGCGTCTTATGGTCCAAATGTGCGAGAGCCGCGGGTGGTGGCAACTTGGCTCCCCGCCAGCTGTCCTACCAGATGGGAGATCTGCACACAGCCAATCTCCCGACTGTACTGTATTTGTTATATTTGCAGAGCCCCGCAGATATAACCAATGCAGAGTGTGTGTGGGGAATGCCGCACCCTGGCAGTTTCCTCACACACAGGGGAGACCCGAGTGCAGACTCCCACGCTAAACCCCCCTCCCATTCCCTTCCCAGTGCGTGAGGAAGAAGAGATGCCGTTAGGTGTGCTCTCTAGTGACACAATTTTTGTGCCTGAAATTTGGTACTGCAGGGGATTTGTTCCCTATTTTTTTTCTGATTTCCTGCTCTATAAACTGAGTGCGTCTTATGGACAGGTGTGTCTTATAGTCTGAAAAATATGGGAAATGACAGGAGATCTAAAATTTTCCAATTTACTTAGAATGTTTGGATTCATGAAATTTCACAAATGTTAATATACACTAAGTTGTTTTCAGCCCCCCTCTATTTCTGCTGCCTCAAGAATTTCTATGCTGCTCATCACTTTAAATTCATATGGTCAGTGTGTGGGCGCTTTGGCATCAGTTGTAAAATACTGAGAACCACCCCCTAATGTGCAACCACTGTCAAATTTAAGAACACATTGCGGCCCACAAGTCAAAAATGTTGCCCACCCCTGCTCTAAACGCATGTACTTTTTGCATAAATAAAGTTCAAAGTCAAGTAAAAAACTTAACTTTGCACTTAATTTGGTGATGATGATATCATGCTCAGGTTGTTTGCAGTTAACTCACAAAGTCAGCTAGTAAATTAAAAACAATAATAAAAAAACTTAATGTAACATATGTAAACAGCTGTAAGTGTAGTTTGGGCTTCAATAACTAAAGCTAGGCACACATGGGTAGATTTGTAAAAAGATTAGAGTACAATCAATCAACCTGCGCTGTCACGGTGCTTGATTGTACTCTAATCTGCTTACAATCCTACCTGTGTGTGCTTTCCTTTGAGCTGGTTCAATAGAGCCAATAATGTTGGAAAACCCTGTTTAATCTGCAATACTTTGCATGAAGAAGAATCTTCACGCAAAGTATAGTAACAGCCGCCTTTGCCTTTTTCACACAGCAGTCCGACTGTCAGCTCTGCCTCAGCCCAGGCTCAGTGTGAAGGGGGCGGAGCCAGCACTCTTCATCCTGAATCTGGCTGCTGTACAGCTAGAAGCAGGCTGGATGGATTTCTCTGTCCAGCTTCTAGCATGTTCGCATTCACACGCTGGAAGCTGGGGAAAACTGCTACACGGAGGTCCCCATTGAACAGGAATCGATGTGCCCATGTGGTGCACATTGATTTCCGTTCAATTGATCCCCGATCAATCACAGTGTGGGGACGTCACCACGCTGTGATTGATCGGGGGTCGATTGCACAGGAATTTAATTGTGTATGGCTAGCTTAATGCACATAAAATAGTTACACAGTTTCAAGCTGCTTTGGCATTGCCATTGGATATCCCAATGCAGTAAAATGTACACAGACCCTTTAAGTATCAGTGATATTTAGTGACCTTGTATTACTTTCTCCAAATGCTGTTTATTCACCGCTTGTTGTGGGTGTTTTTCATCCTCGTTAATTCTTATGTGATAGTAAGGTTTAGTGCAATATTCACAGTTGAATCAACAACCTCTCTTATCTTCTGTGTTAGCTAGAAAATCTGCTTCAGCATTAGGAAACTGCAAAACCGCATTGATGTAGAAGGCATTTAAAGGTCAATAAATCATAATAACTCAGGGGAGCACGTCTTGTTTTTAGCAATTGGATATATCAATACGCATTAAACATGAGGGAAAGTGAATGAATTCAGCTTTTATCATTGTACTTTATTCATTGTTTCCAGCACAAATTAATGTAGACCTAGCTGATATGCAAATGTAGTCCTTGGAACAGCGTATTAATATAAAATATTAGTTCTCTAACTAAATGAATGGATAACGGAGATATATATTTATATTTCCATGAATGAATGTTAGACAAAAAAAAGAAATTTTTTAGGGTATGTGCCACGTTTTTTGAAACTTCATCTACTTCTTTACTAATTGCTGTTCCCCTTCACCAACCTTGACTTTTCACATTTGCATATAGGGGCCTTAAAGTCACTATCAACCTGAGCTCAACCGACTCCTCCCTGAGCTCTCCCGACTCCTCCCTGAGCTCATCCGACTCCTCCCTGAGCTCTCTCGACTCCTCCCTAAGCTCTCTCAACTCCTCCCTGACCTCACCTGACTCCTCCCTGAGCTCTCTCGACTCCTCCCTGAGGTCTCCCGACTCCTCCCTGAGCTCATCCGACTCCTCCCTGACCTCTCTCGACTCCACTAAACGAATGCTGTCAGAAGTGGGATTCGAACCTACTATTCCAGAGGAGACTGCGACCTTAACGCAGCGCCTTAGACCGCTTGGCCTTCACAATGGTCTTTTTTTTAGCATGGACATCCAGAAGATTGGAAGTGGAAAACCTGTAGAAAGAGAAGCACTGCAAAGATCTGCATAAGTTGAAGGGAACAAGCTAAATAGCTGTCTGAAGTGGGATTCAAACCCACACCTCCAGAGGAGACTATGACTTTAACACAGCGCCTTAGACCGCTCGGCCATCCTGACCTTTGCAATGTTTTTTTTTTAGCATTGACATCTGGAAGATTGGAAGTGGAAAACCTGTAGAAAGAAGCACCAGCTAAAGATCTGCGCAAGGTGAAGCGAACAAGCTAAATAGCTGTCTAAAGTGGAATTCGAACCCACGCCTCCAGAGGAGACTGCGACCTGAACTCAGCGCCTTAGACCGCTCGGCCAACCTGACCACAAAAGCCTGCAATTCTGTTGTGCGACCTGAACGCAACGCCTTAGAGTGCTTTTCCATTAGAACATTTTCCGAAGACAAAACACGTGAATCCCACGGAATTGGACACTTGCAGCTCTGAAGGTCTTATTGGAACATTTTTGGACTCCTCCTTGAGCTCTCCCGACTCCTCCCGGAGCTCAACTGACTCCTCCCTGAGCTCTCCAGACTCCTTCCTGAGCTCAACTGACTCCGCCCTGAGCTCTCCCGACTCCTTCCTAGGCTCTCCTGACTCCTCCCTAAGCTCTCCTGACTCCTCCCTAAGTTCTCCTACTCCTCCCTTATCTCGTCTGACTGCTCCATGATCTCTCCTGACTCCTCCCTGATCTCTTCTGATCTGAGCTCTCCTTGTAAGAGTGGTAGAAATGTTAGTATTGTGTTTTGCTTAAGATGTTATTTTATAACTATGTAGATAGCTATTCCTTCACACTAGTTTAGGCTCCAATGTTTAGGCCCTAGGTGCCCAACCAGCGGCCACATGCGGCCCTTTGGGCGTTGTTCGGCAGCCGCTTGGCCCTCCACATGTGGCCCCTAAAACCTTAATCTTAATGCATAGGGCAAAGCAACCCAGCTTTCCTAATCAACTCCTACATCAGTAAAATTGATCAGTGTTGATCAGGGAAACCAGGTCTACATATGAGCGCTGCACCTAGGGGCAGGAGGGTGGTGGGTGCTGTTGGGTTTTGACTGCCTGAAGCGATCAGGACCACCGCCTGCTGAGATGTTATGTGCGGCCCTTTAGTGATGCCAAGGGCCACACTTGTGGCCCTTCATATCAACTCAGTCGTCCATCACTGCCCTAAGGCTTAAGAAAGAGAATGTTAGAACCCAGTATGTCAAACTAAATTATAGAGCAATTTGCAGCGATAGACAAACAGATGTTACTGTTTCAAAAATCCCCAGAGTTACTTTACTAAGTTTTGATTGATGCCCCAATGGCTCATTTTTAATGCTGTATCATCCCACACTGACCCTCTTACCTTCATTACAGCAGCTTACACTGGATTGTTTCAGCTTGAGTAAAGGATCCAAGTTCTGGCTTGTAGGAATGATGGGAGGACTAAATGCGTTTAACCAGTCCCTGGGTGAAAAAACAAAGATGTTACTTTTCATTCTTTTCACTTCTTACCGTTCATTATAATTCAACCCCAGGGTCTGTTCAACTAAAGCCCATCTATTGTTCATGGTATCTTTAGTGTAACCTCTGATGAGCAATGTCATAGGATATAGAAGGCTTTCTGTAAAGTAATGAAACGTTCATGTTTTATTTACTGGCGACTGACATATCAAGGACACGCGGGACATTAATGTTGATGCAACCTCAGCCTTGCTGTTCATCATAAATACATCAGTGAAGGATTGTGCATGACTGCTGCCTAAAGAGATTCGTAAGTTATTATGTAACAGGTAATATGATAATGCAAGCCAGATATCAAGATAACTATCATAACTTTAAGATGGAGAAAACTACAGTTATTGGAAAGCCCAGCAAGTGCAGTTCAACTGTCGTTAAATAAGTACTGCAGAAAGTTTGGAGTTTAAGCATACATAGCCGTATAAGTAGTATTTCACTGTTTCCCTAAAGGAGATAAATAAGTCATGGACTTTGTGAGTATGACTTGAACTTCAAAGTTTCTGCATTCATCAATGGCTAACTCAGTACAACTCTCTATTACTCTTCCCTACAATGCTTTTAATCTAATGCCCAAGCATACCACCCATTTGGCATACTTATCTTCCAAGTTTGCCTGTCTGTATCACTTAATGGTATGTGGTGCCTACTCTGCCATTTCTCTTGCCTCTTCTGTCTATAGCATTGCTATTTTTCTATAGTATTTGCTTTTAGAGAGTTGAAAAAAGTTGAGTTTTTGGGGGAATTAATTGTAAAGCCTCTGAACAAGGTATCATCACTAAATATTCTAAGGAATGTGGAAAGATTACAAAAATGTTATTCCTCTAACATAATTTTTCATCAAAATTTTGATTTAAAAATGTTGACTTGAATTTTAACTTAATTTATGCAAAATCATCGCTACTTACTTTGCCATTGGTGACAACAATGATACAACTGCACATGCACAGAAGAAACTTTATGAAATGGACATGTCCTTTTTTCCCTGGTTAATCTCAAATACTTCACTCAAGATCCACATCCAAAATATTGAACGGTAATCGATGTGCACATCGATTCCCAGTCTGAACTATGGACGCTCTAGCACCATGTGATCACATCCCGATTGAGGGACCGTCGATCTATAGGCAATCTACCCGTCTATGGCTTTGGAGTTTTTTGGCAAAGCCTTTTTCATGCCTTTTCTGATGAAAATCCATAACTCCTAACAATTTTTATTATTTTAAGTTTAGTTCCTCTTAAGGATTTGAGACTATTTTTTAAACAAATTTAAACAGCAGGAGGTCAGATTATATACACATAATTCACAGCCAAACTTTCTCTTTACTAGAACAATCAGTACCCATTTGGGTTTTAGCTATACAGGGACATGCAAGAAGTGTCCATAATGCTATCATTTCCTATCCAGAGGTAGGTGTTATTTTACATTTAATTTGTTTTTGTGAAACAAACAGGTCAAGAACATATGCTACAATATTAGACGTTTAACCTGTAACTGTTCTAAACAAAATAAAATATAAAAGATTTTCATTCAATAACAGACGCCTCTTCTTACTTACCTCCGAAAACCAACTATTCCACCAAGGAAGAAAAACAACCTTATCAACCTTGGTATTCCAGAGGCACTAGAGAGCGACCAGAAGCCATAAAATGCATAAATAAACAACTAAGGGTCCCCATACACCTTTAGGTTTCTCTCTCAGATTTCCTTTAGATCTCATTTTTGTTTTACCAAAACCATGTAATACAGGGGACTTTCTAAACCATCAAGTCTACCTATCAATCACAGAGGGCCCTATACTACAGATCTAAAGGATATCTGACAGTGAGATCTAAAGGTGTATGGCCAGCTTAACTGATGAAGAATTCTGCAGAGGATATCCACCACCTCAAAAGCCCTGGTACAAGAGCACATGACTCACGCCCCAACAACCGAACATACAAATAAATACCTCACAGTAAAGAACAAAGATCCACATTTTCTGACTGATTTGGGGATCCCCAAAATAGCTCAAGATCTGGGGCACTAATCCCTCATTTTTCTTTCCTTTTTTCCTCTCTCATGTAACCCTCTATAATATAGGAACCCCGTAGGAACCAAGGACGAGAGACCGTCCCTCTTCATATGTAGTGATGGCCGAACATCGGCCAGGACTGTCCGCGAGCGGGCGGGTTGGACTTCTAAAGACGTCCGCCTGTTCGCGGACAGATTCAAATTCCCCGCCTCTAGGCGGGGAATTTGAATCGGAAAAACCGGATGTGACGTCAGTGACGTCACATCCGGTCCCTGGAATGCATACTGGAACGCATAGTTCCTGGTTCCGGGAGCCGGATGTGACGTCACTGACGTCACTTTCTGCTCCGACCCGGTTTTTTCACTAGGAGACCGGCTTTATGCCCGGTCTTCTAGTGAAAAGATTCTTCCTCCGGCACGATCACACAGGTTGTGATCCTGCCGGAGGAAGAATAGAGATCATCTTCTCGCTGGCGAACGGAGCGGGTCGAACACCCGCACTGTTCGCCGGCGAGAAGATGGGCGAACATCCATGTTCGCCGCCGAACTGTCCGCCTTGCGGACAGTTCGGCCATCACTATTCATATGCTTAAATATTTCTCATTTATACACCTCTGTTTCACTGCATATACCAATTTAGTTACCTATCAGAAAGGATTATATAATAATCGGGTTACCTAGAGACAATTTCCCACCATGTATATTACAGATGGGGAGCTGTTGAGAACCCCCTCTTGGTTACAATTTTAGCTGTGGATATGTGTGGGTCTGGGATATGCGTTGTTGGAGCTCCCCATTCCCCGACAAGGGCTTTGACCTCCCATGTCTAGCTTTGATTGCCATAAACACAGAACCAAATGAAGGTAATTACCTAGCCTTATGTTACTATTATGTTTAACCATTGTGCCATTAGAATGTACAAACATAGTAATTGTTCATGGCTATAGGGACATATGGGGAATGTAAAAACTATGGTGAGGATTAATAAGTAACACAATTCTTTTTTCCCGTCTCCAGGTTGTCTCGTAAGGAAGACTGTACTCAGTACTGTGAAGTATTAAAATACTGTGCGAACAATCTGTAAATAAATCAAATAAGGCTTTGAGTTGATAAAAATTAAGTTTTACAAGTACCGTTTATACTTAAGTATAAGCCGACGTGAATATAAGCCGAGGTATGCAATTTTAGAAAAAAATCTGGAAAAACGGAATGACTCGAGTATAAGCCTAGGGAGGGAAATGCAGCAACTAAGGCTCAGAAACACACAGCAAATGTACTTTTCTTTTGAGGTGTAATTATTTAATTCAGTAGACTTGTAAGTTATTACAAAGCCCCTAAACATGATATCATCACTAGAAGTGCTGGAGATGTAGAGAAGGGATGTAGAGGAGGGTTTGACTTGACTTTGAACCTAATTTATGCAAAAACTACATGTGCTAGAGCAATAATTTTTTTTAAATGTTCCCATGACCCTTTTCTACATTTCCAGCAATCATTTGGTGATGATAGCATGTTTGGGGCTTTGCAATTCACTCATAAAGTCCACCTACAAAATGCAGCGATTTAAATTTTTTGACCCGAATATAAGCCGAATTTAATTTTTTGAGCATATTTCAGTTGCTGAAAAATCGGCCTATATTCGATTAAATTGCTCATTTATTGCTCATTAAAGTCCCTGCTATGTACCAGGAACACAGTCTACAGTATTTGGGTGCCACAATTGGGTTGTGTAAAAGCTAAGATACAATCTTACAAAATATGATTAACCATTAAAACTCTCCTATAAGGTTTTATTCAGAGAATTATAATGGCAAAAATCAATAATCCTGCAATAGGTTTGGCCATGTTCAGTCTCCTCTGTATGCCAGCGTTCTCTTTTATCACTAGCCTAGCATTGTGAAGAATGAGATTCATAGCTTTGCAATGTCTTGAGAGCCCTATTATACCTTGAGTGTAAAGTGAATTTTATCTTGCAGTACATACCACCATTTCCAACATGTCACAGCATAAAGTGTGACTTGAGACTGGATAACAAAGCTGTCTTAAACTGTAAACACCTAACATAACACTTGCTGAGACACTTTAGCAACGTGGTAATGATCAACACCAGGATTGCTTTAGATCATCATTGGCTGCTGCTGGATGTTGACAGCTTGACAAACAAAAGACAAACCACAAATGGAAGTTGGTTTCCAAGGAAAGCTTTTGATTCATAACAGAGAAAGAGGAAATATTAGTCTTTAAGTCATTATAAGTGCTGAGTTTAGTTAGGATTTTAATCTATATATATTGGACGGTGATATAAAATGTAGGGACAAAATATATATTATGGGATGTAATGCTGTGTCAAAGTTAAAGTGTATGCAACACTAAATGTCCAGATTTCAGGTGTTTGATCATTTTAGTAACTTTTGTGGCCATCCCAGTTGGTTCTGCTTTGCAGATGGATCATCTGGATCATCCACTGAAATACATTTGGAACACTCTTAAGCTAGCCATACACGTGTAGGATTCCATGGCCAATTGATCACTCCCCCGATCGATTCCGGCGATTCTGCCGGGAATCGCAGGTGTGATCAATCGGCCAATTAAGAGTATCCATCGCTGCATACCACCTTAATCCAACGGATTCCGGGACGATTCCGTGTCCGATTGTCCACCTCACAAATGGCAACTCCCCCTGATCCGGGCAGAATCGGATGAGAAAGACCAACATGTTGGTTCTTTGTCGGATCCGATTCTGGGCCCCTGAACGATCGGACCTGATCGATCGGACAAGGTGGGCTGCATGCGATTCCGGCACGATCGTTTCGCGTGCACGCACCTGGAATCGATCGTGCCGGAATCCGGTGGGAATCCGACACGTGTATGGGGGCCTTTACACTGAGGGAATTGGTAGCAAGCCCAAAAAGTTTAGCCATGTCAGATGGTAACTAAAATATTTTTAAATGGCTTACGGTAGAAGATTCACTGTTACCAACATTTCTGTGTTCTTGAATGCCTCATGGAAGAAACCTAGGAAGTTCCTAAAAATCAACAGATACTTGGGCATACCATGATGACAAAGAGCTCTTTAGATTTTGCTGAACCTTCATTTTGTTTAAACCACAGGGGTTCTTAACATGGGTATCCATACCCCCTGGGTGGTATGGCTACCAAATGCTAGGGGGATGGAACTTGATCTCTGAGTACTGGTATTTTTTTTTTGTCAGGTATCATTTTGAAGATGAACATTTTATTGTGATATTGGTATGAAGTTTTCAGACTTCCCAATGATTTCAGCATATCAATGCAGGGAAGAGATGTGGACCTTGTTCAGGCCAGGAGAAATTCTTTACATTTTACAATCTGATGTTGCCATGTTGGTAAACTTTTTCATCTCAAAAATCATTAGATTTGGAAGTCCTAAATACAAATTTTGTGGGGTAAGTTTTTAGATATTGATGATCTTAACAATGGAATCCATTTGAATACAAAAGCTTTTATTTTTTGATATATCGAGATTGAGTTGTAACGATTCAGCAAATGTTGAATCCATACCATGACTCAAGAATAGGAGCTAACTACAAAGGATGAATGTCAAGTAGTTTTGATTTCAGTATATACCCTTACCCAAGCTTGGCAATAAGGGCAATGAATGTTTTGGTTACCTTCACAACTGTATCTCTGTGATAAAGGATTCTCAGAATTATTAAATCTGAAATTAAAGTGGAGAAATCCACTGGATGTGTTAGATGATATTCAAGTAGTCAGTAACTGAAAACAAATTCCATGTTTTATGTGCCAAGTCAAAAATGTCAAATAATAAGGAACAGTGAGGATTATATCAACAGTCAAGTGACATGGGCATGGGATCATATTGGACAATCCATTGGAGGTCAAGAACCTCTAGTTTATATGAAGTTTTCCAAATGCCAATAACACCAAGGAATCATGATAACAGTATAGGGCGCTCATTATGTAAATTCTATGGTGATAAAATGCAGAAAAATACATTTTCTGAAATGTCCTCCAGAAATCAGCAAGCAAACAAACGAGTTCAACATTAAAGTGTCAATGTATTTAGTATTGTTTGTCTAATGGATTGTCATATAGTTGCTTTAATGTGTTTTTATAGATTGGATATGTTTTTGTAAGTGACCTACAATGTCTTAAAATAGTTTTTTGTTTATCTCCTCATCCCAGAAAGGAAAGTAATGAAGCATATTTTGATTAATTAAAGACACTTACTTATGCGTCATCAAGGCTCTGAACTGTAATCAATACAATCAACATGCAAAGGCCAAGTACCACGTTCTGTGCCAGATTGGGAGAATACTAAACAGTTCAAGTCCTGACATTGGAGTGGAGAAGAAGTAGCAAAACAAACTAAATGTCACACATCCTTTACAGGCAGTATTTGATGAATGAAAGTGGCATGACTTGGGTGTTGTCTGTAGAGTTAATACATTTAGAACCTTTGATCAGTCAGTTTACCTGATGTAATAAAATGAAGGATTGTAGAGAATGAATTTACTGTCCTCACACAAATCTCATTTTCAGGCTAAAGGTGGGCATACAGGGGTCGATGTTGTTCATTGATGGTGATATCATCATGCTCTGCTCGAACGTTAGCCCTTTGAACGGAGAATCAATGTGCACTATTTTATGCAATCGATTCCTGTTTGATACTTGTGTCCACTTCCAAAGTAATGGAGATCGAACAGGGATTTATCAACATGTTGGTTCCCTGTTCAATCAAACTTTCTTCTTCAATTGATCCTGCTAAAGGAAAGGGTGGGTGCAATAGAATCCTGAACAATCGATCACAAGATTGTGCACGTTGATCGATTGCTTGGGAATGGATTGAAAAATTGACCCGTGTATGCCCACCTTTACTGTTACTTAAAGCGGTTTTAAACTAAAACGAAAAAAACACACGTACATTAAACAGACACAATACTCACCTCTTAGCAGTTCAGATGCTGGAAAACTCAAAAAAATAGAGTAGTAGGGAAGGAAGACCATTGATCGTGGTCTGCCTCCTACTCGATAGT
>CM070037.1:102228553-102249538 GCA_036250615.1 Ptychadena robeensis | reverse complement strand
TCAGGTGGAATTCACACAGGCATTTACCAACCATGTTGTTTAGTGCTCTCCAGCTCCCTTGTTATGTTCAAATGCCATTGACTATCATTGTAGAAATCCTTTGTGCAGATTTATTGAGTGAAAAAAAAATTTCTTGGGAGTTTTGCCATGGATTCCCCTCTGTCATGTCATTGTCCAGGTGTTAGACCCCTTGAAATAACTTTCCCAACACTATTGTGGCCAGAAAGGGTCCCTTTGTTTTTTAAAGTTCGCCTGCCCATTGAAGTCTATGGCGGTTCGCGAACTTTTGCGAATGTTCGCGTCCGCCGTTCGCGAACATCAAATTCCGGGTTCGCGCCATCACTACTGAGAATTTGCCATCCCTACAATTCATACATTTTCCAAGTAGGAAGTCAGCAGTTCGGTTAGAGATGTTATTTAACAAATCTAGAAATGCTAAGCTCATACAATGAGTGAAGAAAATGATCCCATCATGTTTCTATATTGTTATTTTAGCTGGAAAATATCATGAAATCAGCACAAACTGACAGTTATCATTTTCTGCACATTTTTCACAGAGAGCTGCCGCCTGACTAAGAGTAATCTGTTAATCTGTTTCATGCCATGCAATCTGTCAAAATGACAGATACATTCTATGCTTAATACATAATATCTTCATTCACTGTACGTCTTGGTGGGACTTTCCTTGGCTTGCAGTAACATTTGGGAAATCACTTTCATTTGTTTTGGTGTTTGGAAGCTCTCAGATATTACACCATGCGCTCCTTATTACCCAGTGTGTTCCGTATAGGAAACTGATGAGACCATTTTCAGACTTCGGGGTTGCAGAATGAAAGTGTAGCTCCTTTACTAATGTGATGCAGTGTGTGTCAAACAAGGCCTGGAGGTAGCATTTTTAAAACACAGGAAAGTATCATCTTCTCCGACATGATTTAAACTTTTATAATATGCTTTGCTCTCAGTTCTCTGCTCTAGGCCATACGTCTCTATCCACATTTGCTTTTATCTTCCATTCTAGCCATTAAAAACTGTACAGTACTATTTGTATCTAAACTGATTTCACAATAAAGAACTAATTGCCTTCCAAAAACCATAGTTTTGTCCATAATAGCAAAAAAGTTTTTGGGTTTGCAAAGCCAAGGTGCAGTCAGGAGGAAGTTGCTTACAGTCCTTTGGCATTTACTTTAAGGCTATGTTTCCACGGTGTCCCTTAGTCCACCGAGGACATCTGTGGACCTCCTATAAGGCATGCGTTACAGTATTCTGCCGATACTTCTTGTCCTTCGGGATCCCGGTAGTGATGATTGCAAAAGACCGAAAGTGATGTTGGGTGTTTTTTTTTTTAAGGGGAAACAGTCCGTTACCAATGGATACCCATCTGCTGGCAACAGATTCAATGCATTTCCTATATCTGCACATTGCATCACATAAGTGGGTCATTAAATTTAATGGGATGCATCAACGTCCCTTTGTTTGCCATACATCAAACTGAGAGATTTTGACGCCATGGAAACATAGCCTTAAGCCCCCCATACACATTTAGATCACTCCATACAATTTCCATTAGATCTACCAACAACCATGTAGTATTTTGTCCTCCCTGATAGAATACATAGTGATTGGAAGGGTTAGAAAGGTCCTCATATTACATGGTTGTGGTAGAACAAAAGTTTATTGTACAGAAATTGTATGGTAAGATTGTAAGGTTTATGGGGGGGGGGGGGGGGGGGGTTAGACTCCGCTCCATCAAACAATAGATGGTTTTCCATTAATGGGATTAATGGGTGGTTATAGGCCAGTGAAAATTTTTTATGGTCTTGCTCTTTTCTGTAGTGGTCTACAAAATACTGGTCCTATGCAATGGATCCCACATAAAGATATATCAAATGTGGAAAATAAAACGGGAAGCAGTGACTTGTACTGGAGATCTCTAGCAGTCACATGTAGTTTCCAGTTACCAGTTGAAGCATGTCTTTATTTGGTGACCTTTTCTTGGTGCACACGTACAGTCTGCGTCATATGATTTACTGAATTGTGATTAACTGGTTATTATGTGTGAACATGAAATGGCATCAAGGGTTGGGGTGAAAGCACCCTTCAATATGACAGCTGAACAACTCAACATTAAATGACCACTTGACATTTCCTGTCAGTGTCTAGAGCTGATGTGTTCCTGTCCACAGCTTCCTAATGGGCAGTAAAGGGGACCATATGTGGTTAAATTTTTCGATTTAAATGACTTAAAATAAACAAATGATAAAATGTATCATTGTGATCAGTCATGTTGGTAAGTCTAAAGCTAGCCATACACGTGTCGGATTCCATGGCCAATTGATCAGTCACCCAATCGATTCCGGCGATCTCAGCGGGAATCGGAGCTCCGATCAATCAGCCAATTAAGAGTATCCGATTGCTGCATACCACCTTGTCCCACGGATTCCTGGACGATTCCGTGTCCGATCACTTACTTCCCAAATGGCAACTCCCCCTGATGTGCGCAGAATCGGATCAGAAAGACCAACATGTTGGTTCTCTGTCGGATCCGATTCTGAGCCCCCGATCAATCGGACGCGAACGATCGGACAAGGTGGGCTGCACGAGATTCCGGCACGATCGTTTCGCGTGCACGCGCCCGGAATCGATCGTGCCGGAATCCGGTGGGAATCCGACACGTGTATGGGGGCCTTAAGTGGATGGTTCAAGTATCTGATGGGTTTTCTAGGTATTTGGATGGATTTGTATCCAATGGAGTATGTGCACAGGGCTCAGGAAAGGAATTGACTATTTTAAATTGATCACACTGTGTGCTGGTACAATTGATTGACAAATTTCACTTGCGCATGGCGATCTAATTGAATGGTACAAAAGTAAAATAAACTTTTTTCGAAGATCAATGGTACAAAAGTTGATCCATGTGTAAATGAGTAAATTAGGAAGGTCCATCACAGCCCCTCCTCACTCCTTGGTTCTGATGACACAGACGACGCCCGAAAAATGATCTTATCTTTGCATTCAAAAAAACATTGACAATGTTTTCTGTTGAAAACCATTATAAACGCCCTCGGTGGCAGTGTTTTTTTTTTTATTCGAAGATTTCAGCAATTGTTAGTTAATTACAAAGCTCCTGAGCATGGTATCGCCACCAAACTTGCTGGAGATGTAGGGAAGTGTTGTGGGAACAATGTTCAAATCTAGTATTGCTGTAGCTCAGGGGTGCCCAATGGTAGACCACTATCTACCAGCAGATCTCCAAGGCAAAGGGAGTAGATCATGGAGTCCTGCCTTTAGTTTTTTCTAGTTAATAACACATGGTAAGGTAAGGGCCAAAAGTGTTGAAAATTGTACTACTAAAAATTATGACTCTAGCACAAATAGTTTTTGCATAAACTAAGTTTGACATTTCCACTTTAAATTTGAACCTTTTTATGCAAAAACGACATGTGCTAGAGCAAAACCTTTTTTTGTCACAATGGTCCCACAACGCTTCTCTACATCTCCAGCAATTTTGGTGATGATACCATGTTCAGGGGCTTTGCAATTCACTCATAAAGTTAGCTAGTCCGAAAAATTCGACCATCTCTAATCCTGAGTTAACCCCTGGAAGCCTGTCAGATAAAGATGGAATCTCTCCTATGATACCAGGGAACAGCAGGTTAGTATACTTTTTAGGATTGTGAAGCACTATGCTACCATCGTACCAGCTTAGTGTTAAGTCAAACTTTTATATATATATATATATATATACAAAATTTTAGGTTTTGAGTAAACATCCTCTTTAAGCATGAAGTCCACCATAGCTTGAAGAAGAAAGCAGAAGATTCGGAGCTCCAGTATCCACCCAAAAAAGCTTCACACTACTTTTTGGACAATAAGGTCATGTCTCCACATGATCTGTGGGGACCCCTACGTTAAGTGCAGTGCTTGGCGGGCATTCCGACTAATTACATACACTTTACCTGCCCGGTGGATGTCTGAACAGTTAACCCCTGCACCATGAGAACAGAGCATCCGCTGGGCTGGTAAGGTGTATGTGATCTGTCGGAACCCCCACCAAGCACTGTGCTTAACGTAGGGAGTCCCAGTGGGTCACAAAATGTTGTGGAGACATAGCCTAAGCCAGTTAAACAAATTTGGATACAGCTAAAAATACTTCTAAAGCCTCTAGAGAAGTACAAAAAGCTGTTTCCCTCATCATAGTCTTGCTGTCTCATCTTAACTACATGAAACGTCCCTGAATGCTTTGCACGTGGGCGATGCTTTTTGTGTTGCATTGCTTAATTCATCTCTTTAAATGTTGCATACTTTCTCAAGAGCAGCAAAGAATTGGCAAGTCAGATGAGGAGCAGCAATTATACAGACTCAAAGAAAAATAGACACACACTGACCCACCCAAGCTACCTGCCACCGAATTCCGGAGCCGGCATGTGCTGTAGGCATACAATGTGTAGTAGGAGTGTGTAATCATAGCACTTATGTTCTTTTATTTTCTGTGGAACCCCCAGGTCTGAGTGGGTGCCAGAAAATGTGTCGAAAGGAAAGTAAACATGTTTACTTGCTCCTTTGTTTTATAAGGAACGAGGGTGGGAGGTGAGCACCAACTTCACCTCTGATGGATTCCAAAATGTAAACAGAAAAATGCTGATCGGGTCCCAGGGCTTTCTCTGCAGAAATACATTGACATATTAATGCTTCCACGACGTAGATTTCTGAAATGGCAAGTTGTTTATGTGACTACTGCAAAGAGATTGCTCTGCTAAGCTGAGTTTGATCTCCAATTAGGGGGTTCAAAGTGGTTACCAATGTAAAGATGTTACCCTACTTACCCTACTGAACAGGGCCATTTCTAGCTTTTTAGGGGCCCTATGTGAGCTTTTGTTGGGGCCACTTTTTGTACGCTATGCTGCTAAGGAGTTTAAACCCTTTGACGATCTGTGCTTTTTGATGATTTGATGATCTTTGTTACACTCGGCTACTCGGAATTGCAAAGCCCCTGAACATGACATTATCACTAAAACTTCTGGAGATGTAGAGGAGGGTTGTGGGAACAATTTAAAATCTAGTATTGCTGTAGCTCAGGGGTGCCCAAATGGTAGACCATTATCTACCAGCAGATCTTCAAGGCAAAGGGAGTAGATCACGGAGTCCTGCCTTTAGTTTTTTCTAGTTATTAACACACGGTAAGGGCCAAAAGTGTTAGGAATTGTATCAAGCCATACATATTCACGCTGTTATGAAAGGTAAACAAAATCTATTTAAAATATAAAGAATGCTTGGTATGTATTTATTTATGTACACATACATGTAAAAATAGATATATACTATATTTTGGTGGTAGATCATTTTGGTCACTTTTAGGGTATTGTCCCACATAAGGCAATTCTTATCTCAGCACAGAGCTGCAGGAGATCGCTAGCACCCAGTGATCTCCCGCTGGCTCCCAAGATTAGCCAGGAAGTGGGGGGTGTGGCAGGACATCTTGCCCCTCCCCGCCTGATCGCGCCTATAGACAGTGAATGGGCGTGGTGACAAGCGATCTTAACCGCGCCCATTCAAGTCTATGGCCGCGATCAGGGGGCGATCAGCTGCCCTTAGTTGAAGTGGGCTTAAGCCTATGTGGGAAAATCTTTCCAACCAATTTTCACTTAAAATGGTATGGTTGGTCAGTCGGCTGGCACGAAAAATCGGAAATTGAATTATCACTGATTGATCGGCTCGACACTATGTAACTATTTAACAGCAGATCGACCAAAATTTAGTGTTACTGAGAAATCGCGATCAGTTGGGTACATAATTCTGCGTCCAATAATTCTTCTGATCGATCACGAAAAATCGGAACGTGTATGGGGGTCTTTAGAGATGGTTGAATTTTTCTACTAGCTGGCTTTGTGAGTTGATTGCACAGCCTGAACATCACCATAATTGCTGGAGATATAGAGAAGGGTTGTGGGAACATTTAAAACCAAAAAAAATATACCATGTGCAGATTTAGCATATATTAAATTCAAAGTTGAAATGTCTTCTTGAGAACTTTGAACTTAATGTATCCAAAAACGATTTGTGCTAGAGCAATACTTCTTTGTGCTAGAGCAATACTTCTTTGTGCAAGAGCAATACTTCTTTGTGCAAGAGCAATACTTCTTTTTTCTTTTTTTTACTATAACCACAACCCTTACATTACTAGTCAGATGATTCATTTGTTTTCAGATTTCCTTTATACATTGTCTTACAGAATTGCAAATGAACAACAATTGGTGCTGGATAATCATTTTCAATGCTAATTGGGAATTGAGCTTAATTAAAAAAGTGATGTTTTCCTTTCCAAGTCTGCGCCATGCAGAACAGGGGGGGGGGGGGGGGGGCAGCACTGCAGCAGTACATCAACAGAGGGGAGGAGCAATTGAGGGTAATCATGATCTATTGATTAATAGTGATGCTTCTAATATCCAATATTCGTAAATAGGAAGTATGGCCATACATCGCGACCGCATTGTGATAATCTTCCAAATGAATGGTCACGTGTATAGTTATTCTTTAAATACAATCCCAATTATTGCAATGCATGGCCATAAAGCTTGCGGGTGCATAATATCTTGAATATTCGAGATTGCGAATATCCACCAACATATTTGTGACATTCCTGAATTCTTGAATTGCCAATTTTTGCAAATATATTCGCAATTCGAACATTGGAGCTCAACACTATTGATTAAGCCCTTCATACACCTTAGAATCTTACCATACAATTTCTGTACAATCAACTTTTGTTCTACCAAAACCATGTAATATGAGGAGCTTTCTAATCCTGCCAATTAGGGGGGGGGGACGTCATTAACTAGGGTGCTCAAAGGTAGGTGAGCCCATCCCCTTAGGTAATGAGTAGGAGATTAGGGGGTACCCTCGGTGGGGACTTTTCGTTGGCAAACCTACCTATTGAAAATGTTCCATGGCAATAGTATGTATTATTAAACAAGTTATATACAACATATACAGAGATATAGAAAAAAAAATCTAAACAGCGAAAAGAGTTGACAGAAGATTTCCATGTGGGTACAAACTTTCTGCTTTATTGGTTGGACTTTGAATTGCAGTTTACAGTTGGTTTTGTCAACATGTTTCGCCCTTTTAGGGCTTCCTCAGGACAGTATACCATCTGTTTTAAGATTTCAGAGAAGTATAATAAACAAATCGCAGTACACATATAGCACAATCAAATTTGAATGGGTATCAGTCATAATCAAGCTTCAAAAAACAAGAGCCGTGTTCATAGTTCATTGTATACATATTCCCTTTAAAATTTAAGGATACTCTTCAACAACAATCACTATGTATTCTTTTAGGGAGGACCCAGTTGTTGGTAGATCTAAAGGAAATTGTATGGAGTGATCTAAAGGTGTATGGGGGGCTTTACAGATAGGTAAGTATAGGTCTGCTTTAGTGCAGTGGTTCCCAAATTTTCCATGCAGGGCCCCTCTTTTCTATTTAGCAACATTGTCGAGCCCCCCCTCCCTATTCAAACACATGTTAAGATTGAGGGCCTGTGCCCCCCTGAATACCTTTGCATCCCCCTAGGGGCCCACCCCCCAGTTTGGGAATCACTGCTTTAGTGCGTTCACACTTGCAGTTAATACAACACATAATAATATATGAAAGCCCATTGCACATGGAATTTTTTAACGTGGCGTTGACTGGGTAGCAATATCTTAGCTTCTCGAAGTAATTGGCTAGTTCAGCATTATGTTAATTTCTTGCGAGTTTCTATTACTCCTGATAAATTAAATAAAGAAAGACTTTCCTGCTCAATTTAACAACATATATTAAACCCATTAGTTCCCTTTGATTTATGTGTGAACCAGTCGATTGACTAAGCCAATAAATTGTGTACAGAAATGATAGAATGTTGAGTTTTTCAGCATCTCGCGGTTCACCTGTAATCACAGCTTTGCAGAATATAATGGAGCACGCTCATTAGGCCGTCTGAACATTTGCCACAGGTTAGGGGATAAAAAGAAGAACTGTAGCGGCAGTAGGAGGTTTCTATTATCAAACGCAAAAGACAGCTAAATGTTTCAATGTGAAGACTAGTGATATTAAACTACCTTTTATATACTCCACATTTTTGGATTTAATTAGTACATCTGTCCAGTATTTTAAAATGTATTACCTGTTTAAATCCTTTAGGCTAAATTCATGCTATCAGACATACTGTTGGATATAAGTAACGAAAACTATGCCCCTATGACCAACGTTGCAGTTTAATGGTTGGCCAATGGGTGGTTGTCCATGTCTACTAAGTCTTAACAGTTTGGAAAGCCTAGAAGAAAATCCTGTCTCCAGCTGCTATTGACCATTTTGTTATTTTACCTACCTTTGTCCCCAAGTTTGTAATTAGGGCTCATTTTATTTTATACTACATTTCATTTTATATTATATTTACTTCCCGTTTCTTGTTACATAATATGCTGCTCCCTCTTAAATAGAGATGGTCGACCATTCGACCATTTCAAGTTAATTGTAAAGCCCCTGAACATGGTATCATCACCAAACATGCTGGAGATGTAGAGAAGGGTTGGGGGTATACTACAAAAAAGTATGGCTCTAACACAAATCGTTTTTGCATAAATAAAGTTCAAAGTCAACCAAAAATTTTGAAATATCAACTTTTAACTTAATTTATGTAAAAACTACATGTAGAGCAATTTTTTTCAATGTTCCCACAGCCCTTCTGTACATCTCCAGCAATGTTAGTGATGATACCTTTTTCAGAGGCTTTGCAATCAGCTCACAAAGTTAGCTAGTGGAACAATTTCACCATCTCTACTCATAAAGTGCCTTTAAATTACTATGATGTGCCCACCTTTTTGAAACAATGCATTCCCATTTGGATGATATTTACCTAAGCAATTACAGTTGAGGCCAAAATTATTAAAATATTACAAGTGTTACTTACATAAGAATTAGTCCTACTGCTCCTCAGGGATACCAAAATCAAGATCCTTGAGTGGGCTGCACAAAGCCCAAAATTCAATCCTATTGAGATTCTGTGGCATGTGCTCAAAGTGAATGCCCATGCTTAAAAACCATGTAATTTGGAGCAGTTTGCAATGGAAGAATGGGCCAAAATCCCTCAGAAAACCTGTACCAACCTAGTAAAGAACTCAACGAGATTGTTGTCAGTTGTGACTGAAACAATTTTTTAGTGATTTGGGAGAGTCCCATACAGGGCCGGGACAAGGTCCACCAACAACAGAGGCTGAGCTGCCCAAGTGTGCCCCTCTCCCAGCCCAATTTGCATATGAATGTCCCGCGACCCCAATTTGGCCGGGGGACATTCATATGCAAATTGGGCTGGGAGAGGGGTGACATCAGCCAGCTTAGAGCATCCCCCGGCAGCAGCACAGGACAGTGAGTATGTGTTGCTGCGGGGATCTGGGCTTAGCTGGACGGCTCCATCTCGTCAACTGCAATACTGAGAAGAAAGTGCAGGACAAGATGTAGCCGCCAGAAGCGCTAGGGGGGGTTAAAGATTAACCCCCGGAGCAGCGCCCAGACCTGACCAGCGCCCAGAGGCTGGAGCCTCTCCAGCCTCTGTGTCGGCCCGGCCCTGGTCCCATATCCATAACAGAAAAGGAATTTTACATCTCTGGTCAATTGCTGTTCTACACACTTCCTTAATAGTGATGAGCGGCATAGGCAATATATGAATTCGGGATATTTTGCGAATAATTCTACTTATATTCGATTCTATATTTGGAAATTCGAATATTCGCGATTTCACAATGTATTACGAAATTCATATTCGCATTGCGAAAATAATATTCGCATTGCGAAAATAATATTCTCATCGTGAAAATAATATTCGCATCGCGAAAAATCTTTACAATGAATGGTCACATGCTATGTTTATTTTCGCAATGCGAATATTATTTCCGCAATACATGGGCATATTGCGAATATTCAGAATTGCGAATATCCGCCGACATATTCGAGATATTGGCGAATTCTCGAATTGCAGATATTCGCGAAAAATATTCGGCATTCGAATATTCGAGCTCAACACTGTTCCTTAAACACCAGCGCGTTTCATTTTCTGGGATTTAAGGTATTCGTCATGTGACCTGGCTGACCAATAGTGGACCTTCTGCAGCTATATAAGGAACCCTGCCCTTTCCGCCTTGCCTCAGTATTAAGGTCTCTGTATTATGCTAAGCACTGACTGCCATTGGTGTTCCGGTGATATAGAGCCCTGCCTGTATTCTGGAACTGATACCTGCTACCTGATCTGTACCAGCGCTGCCCGCCTGTTACACTGTCTGGCTGACGACACCTGTGTACCTGGAGCCTTCCCTGCTGTCCCCTGAATCAGCTGCCTCATGTTCCTACCATCCCTCCAGAGGTAGCCACCTGGTGTTCCTCTTGGGAAAGTTTACCCCCACCATCAGGGGTATTGTGAAGAACGAGTGGGTTCACTTAGACAACACCCTTAGAGGAGGTAGGACACGTGGCACAGTGGGTCCACACCTGCTGCTCTGTGACAATTGATTTTAGCAGAGATACACCACAACAAAAAAAAAATTGTAAGGACTTCTTTGGGATGAAAAATAAGGAAGTGTGGTTTAATAATTCCTCCACGTAGAACACATAATAGACATGGAAGCTAGGCACCAGAAGCACACAGCAGGCGAGGCTGGAGAACTGCTATAAATTGCCTTATTGTAATATTTACTCAGAACTTACAGTATCACTTTGTTCTAAATTTGTAGAAGAAAACTTTTTTAAGGTAAGGAATAATCATGATAAAAACAAGATTAGCCCGCAGCTATTTTAAGCTGTTTACTTGTGTCCTAAGGCCTGATTTGTAACAAGTGAAAATGAGTTCTGTCTTGGTGGCTACAGCACTTTGACGATCACCGTGGGATCTTTTAATTATTTTAAGAACAAATTAAGTTCTTTACAATACATCGTGTGAAGGTAAAACCTGGATATTAGCAGGGTTAAAGTGCAAAATAACCTGACCCCTGCCAGGCAAAAATATGGATAATTGAGATCATTAGGCAGCTGTGAGCGGGAAGTGAAATAGGAGCTTTACGGTCTATTACTCTTGTTATGCCAGGATCATAGGAAACGGGGGAATAAACACAACTGTTAGGAAATGATGATTAAATAACTTATTTAATAACTGACAACATGCAATGATCATTACAGCAGTGGCAGATAAAAGGTTATGTTGGGTCGTAGGCAGTAATCATGGTTCCACAACTCTCTGACCAAGGCTAAAGCACCGCAAAACATAAGCTTACTTTCTTAACTAAAAATTATATTGTTCAGGAGGAAAAAAAAAACATTTGCATTGTCTTAATTTGAAACTCCGCTCATAGTTGCAGCTCCATGCAAGGTATTTACCGCACCAGTGATTCTGCGTTGTGCTTGGTGACCCCAGGGATCACAGGCAGTCTCAGGGGAGCATGCCCAGCTCTGGCGGAGGGATCTGTTCTGGCCACACCTCTGTTCAGCCAATTGGCATCCCCAGAGGCCATGTGGATGTGCTCAGCACAGTACAGTCCAGTGACATGTTCAGCTCAAGGAGATTCCAATCCTATAGCGCCAGGTGGTAATATGTCATTGGGCAATTTGTCACTTTAAAGAGCATCTGTCATGCACACTATTCTTGTTATAGCCTCTGTATAGCAGTGTGATTGGGTGTGCTCCTGTGTTTTGTTTACCTGGGTGTGTACAAGTGTCTTAGTTGCCAATAGTGACCCAGCCTGATTTCTGATATTGTTTGAACTCTGTCTGCACTGACTTTGGATTGTCCCTGACCATGCCTCTTCCCTTATTTGCCTTTATTCATCTGTACTTGATTGGGCTGACCTTTGTGTATGACCCTTGGCTTGCTCTCAGGATTACACAATAAAGCCTGTTACCTGGATATCTGATGTTGGTAGTGATTGTGTGCCCAGGCGCATTACACCCATTTTGTACTTTGAACAGTTCTAACTTATTGATGTCCCAGTAACATCCACACGTAGGACATGTGTGGTTACTTCCCAATATTGTCCTTATATGTACCTTGTCAGCATAGGGTCACTTGTATATCACTTATGATTAAAAAAACTTAAATACCAAACATATTGAGATCATACAAATGGGAGCAAATATTGTCACGGTAGTGTACTAAATGTGGACTACTTTTTGCAGGTATGCTTTAACTACTGTACATATGATATGATAATTAGTGATGAGCAGCATAGGCAATATTCAAATACGCAACATTTTTTCAAATTCTTCTCCATTATATTAGCATTTGTAATGTGATTTATTGAAAAAGCAATGTGGGTTGTCATGGCGACAACTAGTGGCAGAATGTGAAATTACCGCTGCTGTGAAATCTTATGAAACAACTTATGAATCAATTAATTGTAAATTCTTTGCGAAAATCTGTACTTTCGCGTGCGCAATAAATGGTACTTTCCCCAGATTCTCCAATTTTTAAGAGAGAGAAATGGCACTAAAGTCGAGATCTAGTGCCAATATTCTCAATAAAAATTTGTGATTCAAATATTTGCGCTCAACACAGGTAATAAGTCATAAGAAAGCAAACGAAGCAATATATATATATATATATATATTTATATTTCAAACTATGGCCGAAACTATGCCAAAACATTGGGTCACAATCGATCCAGGCAACCTTTGTGTGCCAGCGCTGTCCGGCGGGTCTCTCTAGCTGCTCCTGCCAAAAGTTAGGGAGACCCGGCAGACGGCATACCATCTGTGCTGTGTGTCAGCATAGAACGAAGGGAGAGGGAAGTGAGTTGCTAGCATATCCCCCCCCCCTTTCCCCCTCAAAAGCAGGCAGACAGTTCGTTCAGCCCTGATGGATCTGGGATCCCTCGGAGCTGAGGAGACATATACCCATACATACACTGTGTCCCCGTCTAAAGTATCAGACCGATCTAAGAATTACGGACATGTCCATAATGGCTAAGATTGATTTGGCTGCCCATTTAAGCTCTTAAAGCTTAAGATCGGCAGAAAAATCTAATTGTGTATGGGGGGTTTAAGGCCTACAAGCATTTTCAAGAGATGTGTTTTACATATTTAGATTTCTCACAAAATACAACAAATAACAGTTTTCAGTAAAAAAATTTTACACTTGTTATTGCCTGTAAATGCTTGTTATTTAATATATTACAATTTTCCACCTCCCTCCCCCAGGCAGCACACCTAATGATGAAGCTAGACAAAATGGACATGTTTTTGAAGCATCCTTTGAACAAAGTGTGACATTTAACATTGTAGGTAAACTAAATATTCAACACCAAAATAAATTGATTTCCTTTAATCTATTATAAATAAGGGTCACAGCCAGAGGCAGGCAGAATGGTGGGCAAGGGAATAATTTATGAGATAGGATAAGTCAGTAGGTCATTGTGCAGGGATTCTGATTTATAATTTGGTCATCAGTTCTTTAAAACCCAATTATAATACAGAAGCAGACCCTGTCAAATCCGGTGAATTTCTTTAGGAAGTTTTACGCCAAAACAGTTTTATTTCTGTTCAAAGACAAAAGCTAAAAGGACGCAGAAATGTTTTTTTTCGAATTTATGACTTAAAAACAGGATGTTTGTTTAGTAATATTACTTAAAGTTAATAGGATAAATGAATACAATACTAGGATAAATGAAACAAAATGGCACTCATGGGCCAGGCATTTATTAACCGTTAAATCAGAATAAAATGTAAGATATCGTATATACTTGTGTATAAGCTGAATTTTAAAGCAACCAAAATGTGCTGAAGAAAGTAAGTTTGGCCAATACTAGTCAAGAGATAAATTTGTGACATTTCATTGGTGGTCTTTGTGAGTTAAAGCGGTTCTAAACTCAAAATAAAAAAACAAATACATTACATATTACTGACCTGACAGCAGTTTACATCTGGAAAAACTGCTACACAAAAGAAATAACGATTTCATTACTGGCGCCAGCATGTTTAGTACTGGCATACCAAGCCACTTCCCCCCATTCTTAAGACTCTCTGGAGCGGATCCCCCAGCAGAAGCAGTCCTAGGCCAATCAACTGAGAGCATCCATCAAATGTAATCCCCCCTCACCACAGCTATGGTGGCCACCCCCCCCCCCCAGAGAGCTAAGAGAATGCGCCAAAACCTAACCCCCCGAGAGCTGGGGGGGTTGTGACCACATCCACCACACCCGCAGTTTTCCTCTAGAGACGAGTGTCTCTCTTTCCTCTGCCGGAGAGCGAGGGGTGGTGGCAGTGATGAGAGGTGCATATCTGAGAGGAGGAGAGATGCTCGTCGCTGAAGGAGCACCTCTCATCAGTGCTGAAGGGGGGTTGGGTTCTGTAAAAATCACCCGTCCTACTGTCAGATATTTTTTAGTTTATTTTGGGGCAGTCAACTCCCCAATAATTGGCAGCACTGCTACTGTGCAAAGAGACCTAAGATGTGGTAAATTTTAAGTCAAGTTGACTTGATTTGAACGTAATTTATGAAAAAAAAATATGCAAGAGCTATTTTGTATTTACAATGTTCCCACAAGCCTGCCCTGCACCCCCAGCAATGTTGGTAATTATATAATTGTTAGGGGTTTTGCAACTTACCCCCAGACAAGCTAGTTGAAAAAATGACATCCAGAAACAAAAGCACATATGCTGTGTGTTTCTGTGCCTTAGCTGCTGCATTTGCAACAGAGGCTTTTACTGGAGTCATTCCGTTTTTAAAGGATGTAAAATAAGGCACATTGGCTTTTATTTGGGTGGACTTTTACTCAAGTATGTACAGTACCTGTCTCACTTCAAATACCCACAGCATTTCTCCCCTTTGCCTGGTGCTAGGAGACTTGGGAAGGAAACATAACTGCCTTAATGACACTCTCTTTCCATGTCTTTCAAGATTTTAAGAGTGTCTGAGGTCTTAATGCATGCTACTATGCGGAGAAAGAGGATTTCATTGCAAGAAGTGGGAATGGAGGAGGCAGGTGCATGAAAGGTAAGTGTGTTAACTTAACCCTCTGGACGTTACAAGCTTTTCGCCCCATTTTTAATGGCACAAAAAGCCGTTTCCCCCGCAATCGTGGCGGAGTACACTGTATTGTACACTGTGATTGCCGGCTCTCTGCCCAGCCCTCTTACACTGTGTGGGGAGGAGAGCGGCGCCCCCTCCATTAACATGGAGGTCTATGGCGCCCTGTCCCCTTCGGCGTCACAGATGACGCCGAAGACACAGGGCCGTAAAGGCTCTTCTACAGAGTCACAGGTACAAGGAGAGGCTCCGTTTGTCAGCGATCAAACTGCGCCCGAATTGAGTTCGGGCTTAGCGCCCAGGAGGTTAATATATAAGTAGCCATCTTTACCCAGTTATAGAGTTTTCTTTTTACTTCAATCTAGTTTATGAGTACCCACATTAGATCTGCCTCTTATTGTCCCTCTATAGAAGAAAAGGAATGTGAGTAGTGTTGAGCTTGAATATTCGATTTTCATATATTTAGCTAGAATAGCGCCATTTCACAATTATTCGCAAATATAGCATCGGATATCCGCCGCAATCGCAATTTATTGTGAGTTTTTGCGATTCCATTCATTGCAATGGATCGCGATTATATCATTGATTTTTTTTACGGAAATGACAAATATTCTCCCAGTCGAATATCCGAGGTCCATTGTCATGCAAGCATTGCGCATATTTGATTGCATTGCGATTTTTAGATCGTGATCAATGTCCACAAACGCGGATATTCGAAATTAAGAGTATCAAATCGAATATCATTGCAGGTATTCGCAAAATTACGTGATTTTGGATATTGCCTAGTAGCTCATCACTAAATGTAAGACAAACAGTTCATGTACTTCATTTGTTCAGCAATATGAGATCATCTCTATGCTGCTTTTCCTAATCCTGTCCAGTTGTATGCCGGAACAGGCCAAAAAAATGGTTCTAGAGTAGTGATGAGCAGTAAATTTGACAATTCATGATCTCATCATTACTACCTTTACTGTGAAAATCGGCACTTGTACACGCGCATATTTCAAACACAATGCATGGCAATTTCCCAAGAATCTTACATTTTCGAGATTATGAAGACATAAAATAGATCTTCACGAATTCTCAAAGTGCATATATTTGCAATAAATATTTGCGATCAACACTATTCTAGAGGAAGTATGTTGAATTGCGATGCCAGAAGTTGAATTTGCTATGTTTTAATGGTCTAATGGTAATCTTACTACTATTTTAAAGGTGTTCTGCTATAAGTTCTATTTCTTTTCATATGATATTAGAGAAGAAGACCTAATGGTTTTCTTTCCATGTGTGTTTGGCCGCACAAGAACAGAACTAAAATACACAGATATATTTCTGTTGGTGAATTCCCTACTTTGCTTTGTTACCGTATTTTGCTAAGTCCATTGCTGAGCAGTTTTCCCAATTCCACGCCAGTCTGCAAAGCGTCACCTACTTATTTACTGAGTTTCGGGACAGGGATGAGTTCATATGTGTCAATATTGTTATCTGGCCTATGGCTACTGAGCTTCTCATCAGTAGATTGCACAAAGCTTGGCAAACCATGGAGGGACTGTTTCAAAGGTTCCTTAGAAATCTCACAGAGTAGAGCACCAGAAAGTACACTGGTTCCTTGTGTCTGTGTTTAGGAACAATCCCCAGCCTAAAGAGTTTTTTAACATTGTATGTATTTGAGTGATTGGGAGTCTGAAGAGTCCTACTACAGAACTGTAATGAAGGACCTCCTGTTGTGTGGCCCTTGCACTGTAGTTGACTTTGCTGTATGGTCCTTGATGCACCCACCCAGTAAATGAAAGATCAGGGCTGTAGGAGGCCTACAAGAGCTATAGACATCCACATCTAGACATCCACCTTTCTTAAGCTAGGCATATATGGCCTGATGTCCGTACGATCAAGGGGCCGCTTGAGTGCAGCACAATGATGTCTCCGCGTTGCACTTGAGCTTCCTTGATATCGAGCTGCGTCATCAATCCTGTCCGATACCTTCTGCCTCCATCCAAAGTAATGGAAATCAAACAGGATTTACCAACATGTTGCTTTCCTGTTCAAAGGCTGGGCATCACTATTTTTTTATAGATATAAGCACACAACGCGCACAGTGCTCGAATCTATAAAAAAAATCGAGCAGTGTATGATACAAACAATAAAGAATGTATGTGATTTATATGGGGGCAGTGTAGTTCTAAGGCTGGGTCTACTGCCCCAGCAACCGTAGTGAATGGGGGATGTTATGGGCACGTTGTCATGTGCGAACCCATAGTGCCCACCCACTGTTTGGGCACTTTTTCAGGGTGTATAGGGTGCGGTATTTGTTGTGTCGGCAGGGATGGGACACGGCTGAATCCCCAATGCCGGGCTGCACGGTGTGGTCTACGCGCGGGAAAACCACAGAATTCCGTAGTGTAGATGCAGCCTAAGGAATACCTCTTGCAATCTACATAAAAAATCTACATGGAAGCACAAACAATTTCAGGACATACGAAATATAGCTGTAGTTTCTACATAGCTTACCGTGATCACGCAGGTCTCTAAACCACCCTCACACAAAAACAAGCTTTCAGCAAACCCTTAGCTTCTCCTCATGTCTTCCTGTATTATTACTATTTCAGAATTAAAGTTCTAGTATAAAAACTATTTTCGAAGACATTCACACTCTCCTTACCGTGGGTTGGATTGAGCCAGAGGATTCATCTCTGTTTGATAGTGAGATCCTTGATTGACAGGCTACAATAGAGGGAAGAAAGGCAGTCAGGAATTAAATTGCCAAAAAAATGATTACAAGATGTCAAAGCTACAAGAGAAACGAGACTGATTTAATACAAATAGATGTGAGGATCTGTAGTCTTTTCAGTACAGGAATATAGAAATGTATTCACAATCTAATTGCTTAAATTCCTGGGAGACACTGTGTAAAGGAATATTCCTTCTTTAAGCGCTCCCTGGGCTGCAGTGTGCACTAGATTGCCACCTCAAACGCAGCATTAAGCACGTTGGTCACGCTTAGAAAAGTCTAATATTAGCTACATGGAGAAAGTAAAGCTTGTGTGAAACAAAAGAATGCCAGGAAATCAGTGAGAATATTAAAGAAACATGTTTTTTTAAAAATAAAATCTGCCTAAACGGAGTTTTTTGTGAAGTGTCAACTCCAACAAGTGGTGAGAATCCATGGATGGGACAGCTGCCTGATTAAAATAAAAGTATGGTAGGACCCCCTACCCTGGACTTTGAATAGAACCAAAATGAGTTAGTATCCTGAAACCCATTAGAGTTTAAAAAAAATTATTAAATTTTATTTATACATAACTATAAAAAAAGAATCACACAAAATAATGACATGAATTGATCATTTTAAAATAGAAGCTTGCTGAATTTGTCTACGTGTTTCACCCTAATGGGTCAGGGCTACACCAGGACTATTTTCTGCTTGATATAAGGCATTTAAAAGTGAATTCTAGGTTAAAGGTTGGCATACACAGGTCGATTTTTTTATTGATTCAAGCACAATCAAATCAATTGATCCCACTCATAGAAAGCTCAATCGAACAGGGAACAAACAAATTGGTAAATCCCTGTTGGATTGCCAATGATTGGGTCTCCATCCAAAGTATAGAACTGATCGACTATGCAGAAGTGCTCCTGTCTGGGGTCTCCTGGAGGGCAACAAAAAATGCACCATGTGCAAACAGCCCAGGAGGTTAAGGTGGAATGAACCCTCGAAATTAAAGGGTAAAAAATTCCATATTGTCCGTGTACTAAACTATTTAACCCTCAAATGTCTGACCATATATGCAGAACCATGAAAACTGAAATCTAAATAGAGGCTGAGGCTTGTCATACATTGCCTTAAATTTCTATTCGATTGAGTCGTAGTCGTTTGAAAATGCTTTTCTTTACTGCTTCATTATGAGGATTTTAGTTGATCGTACAAATATGTGAGGTTTTTTTGGGTGCTTCAATTGATTTGGATCCAATCATATTTTGAAGAACACCATGGAAGTTATGAAGATAAAGATGTTATAACTGGTGTGGTAATATCATTGATCGACGTTGGATTGATATTGGAAATTGTTTAACATCCCCAGTGTCCCTGATGACACTGGGAACGTGTAACGGGGGGCAGGCAATACAAACTAATTTCTTAGTGATAACTTTGTATTTTTCATACTGCTTTAGGAAGCTGTTTAACTGGTTAACCCAGTTCCTCCGCTGTTTGGGTTTGCCCTATCCACTACAGGAGCAGGCATCAGGAAAACCCGATATACCCCCAGAAAGCTGCGGCGATTCTTTATATTGCTGCAGCATTTCCAGGGTTCCGGAACCACCCCTTCGACATCATGGGTGACACTGAAGGGGCAGGGGGCTGTGCCATAAACCTCCATGTTAATAGAGCAGTCCTAGGAGCACAATGCTCTTATGAAATGTTAAATTACTAAATAACTTCTTTCCTTTATTTTCTATAGTTATATAGCAACAATTTACCGAACTGTTGCAGCAATATAGAGAATCGCCGCAGCATTCCAGGGTTCCGAAACCGCCCCTTCGACATCATGGGTGACACTAAAGTGGCTGGGGGCTGTGCCATAGACCTCCATGTTAGGGTTGGAGGAGGAGCGTTGATTTCCCAGCCCATGCCGCACCGACGATGTGGAGAGGGGTGGGGGAGGGGGGCTGAATTAAAGCAGAGTACTATGTAATACTATATGCCCAGCATACCTTACTGACACTGCATCCGAGCAATTTAGTATCTTGGTGCTATATAACCATAGAAAATAAAGGAAAGCAGTTATTTAGCAATTTAACATTTCATGAGTGCTTTGTGCTCCTATGACTGTTCCACATTGGTGGTTAATAGAGTGTAGACAAGCATGTCGAAGAGTATTTTGTCTGATTGTCATTCAAATTGATTGCAATGGAGCGCTTGTTTGACCGCATGAAAGATATCTAACAAAAAGCTTTGCTGTATATTCTTGTCAATGAGAAGGTATCTTAGTGAGAGTAATACAGCTTATTAGTGATGAGAAGCATTCAGCTACCGCAGTTGCTATTTAACTCACTGTTAACAAGCCCCCACACAGCCCTGGATTTTCCTCCAACATACTAACTCGTCTTAACAAATATGAGCACAGCTCGTAAATGGCTTTTTAGTTTGACTAAAACTGTAAATGGCAACGCTGAAATGTGAACAGATCGAAGCCTTTCACGGATTTACAGTACAACAGGCTCATTTTTTAGGCTCTAGCCAAGGCAGATAATAAAGATCCCAGACAAAAAGAAACAATAACATTAAAATCCCATCCCATTATAGAAATGCTACATTTGTCAGATAAGAGGAGTGGAATTCTCAGCTATTACATTGATTCACTGACTCAACCGGCTCTTTGTTTAGTGATTTACACAGACAGCATCAAGCTGGATTTATATGAGCAAAGCCGAAGAATTCTCAAATATAAGCACAGAATTCCGCAGGATATGGTTTTCTAAATGAGATGTTCAAATGACTAAAAAAACAATTTGCATTTTTTCAACATCTTTCTTTGGAAAGTTAAAGTAGATTGCCAAATTCATATGGACTTCCTCCAAATGATTGAGTGTGGGTATTTCCAGGGAATGAAATTATTACAGTACACTATGGCATATTCAATCCCATTATTTCACTAAACCCCTTCCGAAAGCAGTATGAAAAATACAAATCGATTCCTGGTCCTGGTCCAGTATGAAAAATACAAACCGGTGCCTGGTCTTAATATGTCATATTTTAACTTCAACTCTAATTTTAAATTATAGTAGTCCTTGACATTCCAAATAAAGACCTTTTAACCAACATTTAATCCCTTGGTGCCTGCAATTGCCAAACTTAATGGCCCATTTTTAAGGACCTGGGTGTAACCATTCACCCAAAAAAAGGGTTTAATCTTTTTCATACAAACCAATTCCATTTAATTAGT
>CM070037.1:102175218-102192820 GCA_036250615.1 Ptychadena robeensis | reverse complement strand
CCTCCCTCTATGGTCGGTTAAAACCAAGAACCATCCAGAATCCCTAGTGGAAGCTTACAAGTATTTAGGCTTCCTCATTCAGTAGGAAGACGTTTTTCATCATTTGCTCTGGAGGTTAAATTACATGATCTCAACTAAAGGGAAGTATTTGGTGTTTGGTATTAATTTTACCAATTTCATGTCTTAATGCCTTGGCTTTTAGTTGTGTGAGAAGACTTAAAGGGCATAATCTCCAAAAAAAGAAAACAAAGCTAACATTTTACTACTCCTAATATTTCGATCCAAGCAGAATACAATATATCAAAGCTTTACTGATCTAGTGCAAGTAAGTGAACTGGTTATCCATCCAAGCTTATCCAATCCAGAGCTTGTATTGATCTAACTCAAGGACGTGATTTTCGTAGCTGTCTATTCTAACATGGTATTAGGTATTTTGTGATTTGTTCTACTTTGATTATTTAATCCTGCTTTGGCCTTCTGAGGAAATGTAGTGACCCGGGAATTGGGCACTAATTGTATTTTTTATGCTTTGTATTTACTGCTGTGATATACTGTGCTGTACTTCAGTTCTGTCCCTTTAAATGCTCATATTAAGCTGCCAAGGTACACCAAGGACTCTCCTGGTGCTTATGATTATTTTTCTGAGACTTCTGCATTTCCCCTTGTGGGTATGTTAATGGACCCCTTCCAAATGCTGGTTAACCCTTTTATTTTGCAGGTATTGGTTCTCCACAATGTTGGGTTGCCCCCTGCACACACACATTTTTAGGATAGTTTCCCTGGAAGATGTACAGGTACCACCAGTTTAGGACTACTCTACCGTTTAGTTTATATATAAGCATATATGGCAGTATCTTACCACAGGTCAATGGAAGGGGAGGGAACACAGGATTAGGTATTTGTTAAATCACTGCTTTATACTCATCTGCCTCCAGGTGGAGCTATTTAACTAATCAATCACTCTCTTATTTACTGCCTACTCGCAGTATTTACTTCCCTAGGCAGCAGCTGGACACCTGCCCCTAGAAGGTGTTGGGGAAGTCCCTGCGGCTTGTGGTGTGGGAGTGATTGCCCACTGGTCTACTACCCCCCTTATCCGTATGCCCCCTTCACATGAGTTACCCCACCTGTCGAGGTGTAGGCCCCTACTTTTTACCTAGGTCTGCGATATGCACAACCACCACCTAGAAGGTGAGGCAGTGACCATACAGGTTAGTCCTAGAGGACCTGAATGGTACATGGAGACTTGTATGCTAGCTGTTCTCCCTTGCCCCCCTATTGCTCTACATGGTACACCCCAGTGTAAGTGCAGTCTGATGTCCTCTGATGGACTGATCATGTTGTTGATGACCGACTTTAGCGGCCTCTTGGGAGTGTGGTGTGGGAGTGATTATCCACTGTCTATGACCACCCCTCCAGTGACGCTCCTGATGTGGGGCCCGTCCTCAAGGTTCCTCTACCTCTTGTAAATATCCATTTATTGTACATAGCTGGACATTGAGAACCTCTTTTAGGGCGAGTACAACCAATGGACAGGTGTATGTCGTGTTCCTCTAGACTCTGTTGCTTCTTTCCCTCTTAAAGGGAGGAGTAGCAAGTACTCGGAACCTCTCACACTCTTCATGCACCTTAGCTCTCCAAAGCCAGACCCAGGAGTAGTCTGGTTGGGGGCCGGGGGAGTGTAGTGACCCGAGAATTGGGCACTAATTTTATTTTTATGCTGTCGATTTACTACTTGAAAATGCTATGATATACTGTGCTGTACTTTAGTTATGTCCCTTTAAATGCTCATATTGAGCTGCCAAGGTACCTTCCAGAAAAGTTCAGACACCTGCCTTCCTTTAAATTGTTACATTTTAGCCTCTGTTACCTTGGTTGCAGGGATAGTTCCCTCCCCAAACCAAAGTTATATATTGAAGCCCCTGAGAAGCTTCTAGGCTGTTCTCTGTGTATCCTGGGGCTGTGTTTAGGCTCTGTGTAGGCTGGAGCTCTCCTCCGCCTAGACCAGGGAACCTGTGTGGAAAATCCGGTTAGAAGAAGCCGACCCAAGGCCAATGATTCTTCGAGTACCCTGGTTCATACAGCTATCCCTTTGTCCTTGACCATCCTGCACCCTCTGAAAGGTGGCCTCCTATCCAAAGGTACCAGGCATCATTAGGGACGAGTTTGGAACTGTAGCTCCTAAGCTTAAACCCCATCCCTGCCTCCAGGTGATGTTAAAAGACTGTATATATTCCTTAGTAAACTTGTACATATCCCCTGCTGTCTGGACCTCCATTACTGTGTGTGAGCCGAGCATTGAATCCCTGAAAAATCTACCGAACCATGAACAGAGCCCAGCTAGGCCCGCAAAAATAGTGCCATCAGCCCGTTTGACAGATTCTGACTTATTATCCCATCTATATTATAAGGTTTATATTTCTATCAGACATTGTTTGAGAGTTTCCCCTGACAAGCTGATAGCATAATGAGGCTTGACTCTTTACAGCCCTCCACAAGTTTGACAAATGTGATACAATAACCACATCAGTCCCAGTGCTCCAACCTCTGCCCAAGTACCAATGATGAATAGATAGATAGATAGATAGATAGATAGATAGATAGATAGATAGATAGATAGATAGATAGATAGATAGATAGATAGATAGATAGATAGATAGATAGATAGATAGATAGATAGATAGATAGATAGATAGATAGATAGATAGATAGATAGATACGTGGCCATACGTGCAAATGTTGTATTTATGAGTATCAAATCAAATATTAGAATTACTACAAAAATATCGCGAACATGATTATTGCCTCTGAACATTTATGTAATTTCACAGCCACAAATGGTTACACCAGAATATAATCAACTTCTGACTAAAAGGTCATCACATAAATTTAAATAACAAAGTGAAATAGTATGGTTACAGCCCCAAATGGACTTTTTAGGTGAGTATTTTATATTTAAGTAGTTCCAGTCGAGAGATAAAAGTACATACCCACTATGGCTCCACAGCCATCTATCCCAGCTTCTATGGCTGTCCCAGCTTCTGTGGAGCCATAGTGGGAAGGACCACAGTAGTTAGAGGGACGGTACATCTGAGGTAGGACTTAGGAGTGAGCATTGACGAGGTTGGCGCCCGAAGGTTGCCATAGCAACGCGGGACGCCACCACATCACTCCACCAGAGCGTTCGGCTCGGCCAGAAGTGATGTGGATAGGAGAGCGGAAATGCGTCTCATTGAGACGCATTGCGCCCGCCCAAGGCGGTGGGCACCCGGAGGGCCTTCACTGACACGCCAGAGGGGTCACCCAATGGCGTGGCGGCGGTGGGACGTGCCGGGGCCCCTACAAAAGGACCCATGGACCTGACAGACATAGACACGGACTGCAGACCCTCCACACAGGATGCGTATGGACAGAGACGCTGACAGCACAGCCTAAGGTGGACCCTAAGGTAGGATAATTTGACCAAGCAGTAACCTTAGACATGCTCCAACATGCATATATGCACTAAAACGCATCACTTGCACAGACTTTTCTAGCACCAAGACTATGTATCGACATGGACTACTGAGACAGACAAATGTGAGGACAAACAAGACAGGTGAGCTGCACAATCAGCTTGATACCATGGGTGTCTTGATTACTGGAGGTGCGACGGTGTCATGGGTGGCGGATGGATTCTGCCCCCTCTATGCATGTTGGCACTGGTGGACCACACTGATTAGATAGATCACACCTTACCATTTGGGTGAACACTTCCATTGTCGGCGTCCATATTTTAAGTTGGAGAGACACATGGTGTGTGTCTTTGATATTCACTGTAGACATTCTGAGAGATATATCTCCCCTTCCATACGACAGCGCCTTACCCGCTACTGTGCCCCCACGGTGCAGAATCCCTAGGGACTTTCCTTCCCGGATGCACGGTGGGAGATCCGGGAGACACGGCCCCGCGAGGACCGTCCGCAGCACAAGAACACAGACGTTGTCGGTAAGCCATGACGTATTTATCATTTATTTTGCTTGATCTAATCTCTTCCACTGTGGTCACTGTGGATTGATATATAGAGATAAACGTAATAGGTGACTCTTAAAAATTGTATTATAAATGGGCACTACAAAGATGGAGGGGCAACTCGGCCATTTCGGACAGATAGTAGACAATACTGTTGGACCCACTAGAGGGATATGGAACAACAGTCTTAGCATTTGGAAACTCTAGACAAGATAATTGATGAATAATGGAAATTATATGTGATGTGATACTGAATATGATGCATGGTCATGATTTTATGAATAACCCATAGGCATCCTATGGATCCCTGAGGAAGTCCGAAAGGACGAAACGCGTCGGCTAAAGCTTGGAGGATGAACTTTCTGTAAAAGCAAACCACTTGGGACCATATGCCTTCAGCTAACAAGTAGAGATATGTGTTTTTAACTGTAAAGGACTTAGATTCCCCCTCATGAGGAATCCCACAGAATGTGACATATTTATGGCACAGTTGCTTAATACCTGTATCTTTTGTGTACCTATACTATTGTAATAAAGGTATGTACTTTTATCTCTCGACTGGAACTACTTAAATATAAAATACTCACCTAAAAAGTCCATTTGGGGCTGGCCACCCCTCGGGTATAGTTCCTAACCCCCCCCCCCCATCCAAATTGTAGTTAAACGGATGTGGTGAGGCTATTGGCTACCGTATGATCCCCCCATCCCTTTGATTTTTGATTTATTTAGTATGGTTACAGTTTGCTTCTTTAGGAGAATGTTTCTCTACCTTTAAGAAATGTGTAGGGAAAATATAAGTACACACACACACTGTACACATTGTAGTCAAGTATGTTTACATGATAGCCAGACAGGTGGAACAAAAAGCAATTGCATCAGAATGATCTGATATGTTTGAAAGAAGTTATTTTCTTTTTCTACATTTTACCATTTCTAGGGAAAGAGGTCTTAGCCATGTCTCTGGACCTGATACAACTCTCCATTACCCATTAACCATTTCTAGCATTGGTGGTGATCAATGGTATAAAAAGGCTGGTAAAAATTGGCCTGGTGCCTTAATGGATTAAAGTTCCTAATAGTTGGCACCTCTAAAGCTGTCGGGTGAGAAAAATTTGCAATTGGACCTGCCCGCTGTATCCTATGAGGGATACAGCTTGCTTGCCCTTTCCGTATATCTCTTCATAGAACAGAAGGAGTGTTTAATGTATAGCACTCATTTGTTCTCTACTCACTGGGGAACAAACATTCCCAAAACCAAACTGTGATCACACAGTAGGAGTGATGTCAATGGCCAGAAAGACCATCAGGTGGTGTATGGAACGGGTGAGGCATAAAATGGGTTAGTATGAGGGTTGGGTGATGAAGTTTCGTGGAGGTGTGCAGCTCCAGGAAGGGCAACAACTGCTCACCGGTCCCCACGGCAGGTGGTTACCGGATGGGAGTCCAAATGTCGGGCACAGTTTCCAGGCGCAACGGCAAATGGACCGCGAGTAGAGTAGTACCCAACACGTTCTGGGGGAATGCCACTCCACTCCGAGCAGAGTACTCTCTAAAGGCAGCAAGAGAGGCGACTGGCAAAGTAGGAGTGCTGCATACTATTGTGCTCACCGGCTGTACGCAAGCCGGTGCTGGATACCATACTGAAGTCCCGGCAGGGGAGAGGGGCACAGAGCGAACCTGTCTTTCTTCCTCTATCCCTAGACTGAGCCACACCTCTTCCTGGTAGCCTTCTCTTATCTCCTCGGGAGGTCCTGTTGCATGCTGGGGCACAGTCTTAAAGGGACCTTCACCCTCTGCACATCACTGCTCTCCACTACAAGGACACTGGCAGGGACACTGGCAGGGTGGTTTCTTCTTAGATTGAGTCACACTCAGTGTTCAGTAGGATCAATGGGATTTGGTTTGGGTGGCAGTCATTTACCAATCATGGAGGAGATCACTACTCCTTGGTAAGCCTGCATCGTACCTCCATTTTTGTAAGTTAACATAACCTTACTTTGTTGCTCTACCCTGTTTCCCCGAAAAAAGGCATCCCCCCAAAAATAAGGCACCCCTGAAGATACGGTACTGTAACTCTGGACAGAAGGGATCAGAGGGGGCAACCGAAGTGACACAGGAGGATTAAAAGGAGTTGCTAAAATTGTAATCCCCCCTCTGAGTCTCCTGTGCCAATTTGATTTCCCCCTCTGATCCCCACACCCCTTTACCCAAATGCCGTATTCTTCTTCATGGAAAAATAAGACATCCCCCGAAAATAAGACGTAGGGCATCTTTGGGAGAAAGCCAATCGCATCCTTCACTAAAAGCCACTTATACCCTTGACATGTAAAACTTCTGCAAGCTGTATAAATGTAGGCAAGATTTCTAAGGTTTTAATGAAAACAAGGTCAAGTTTGTTGCTTCATGCTGTAAAAGGACTTCAAGGAAAATTTAATATATAAAATACAGTTTTCAAATTTTATAAAAACATATTGTCAAACTGCTTCATAGTGATTAGAAATGTAAAGTAAAATTTTTGAAGCAGAACACAAATGGCAAAAGCAGTTTGAGGTGTGCTGCATTTTGAAGTTCACATGGCTGCGCTTCTTTTTACAATGAAATAAATTAGAAGTACAAAATACGTACAGTGGTACCTTTTAGAAAAGGATAAAGCAAAGCGTATAAGGGCTTGTTTCTACTATGTCTTTTTACATAGGGAAATAACCAGACGAATGCACACTGTTTGTACACATTGGCTTTCCCGTGTCCATTGATAAACAATAAACTCATCACTCCCCAGACAACTTGGTACCGCACATTGAAAACAAAGTGCCACAGGCTTTGTTTATGCAAAAGTGGATACTGTCCAATTCACTTGAATGGGAGGAGCCGTACCTGCGTCCAACACGGGGAAAAAGATGCACAACCACAGCAGCAAGTGCTTAGGTGAAAGCACAATGACTATTGAGTAAAAGAGCCCCCTTTAATGAACAATTACCAATCTTAAATCAAGTATATATTCTAGATAGATACTATCAAAAATAAGTGTAAAACTGTTTTAAGTCAGAGAGAAAGAGAGACACAAGGCTTTCTCTCTCTATGTGTGTGCTGACCCGCTGTATGAAGTCTCTGCCTCTGATTGGAGGAAGGGAGCAGGGAATAATGTTTTCACAAAGGGGGTCCAACCCAATATGAACAATGATGGTTTTGGGATGCGATGTCAAATAAGTTTCGAAATGAGTGATAGTCAAGAGTCCACAAACATTTAACAATGATAGCACACACTTTAAAACATTTTAGAATGAAATGGCCTAAGGGTCTGTTGCTCCTCTACAGAAGGGCTTTGTATGGAACATCAGCTGAAGAAAGACATTTTCAAAATGTGGAGCTACAACCGGTTTTATAAAAAGTCACACATGCTATAACTATATAGTATCATCTTAATGTTATAAAATGGTGTCAATATTTTTTCCTAAGGATAAAAATGATTTGCAAATATGAAAAAAATACAAGTTTAAGCAGTCCAACTGAATGACAATACCATTGTGTGTGCTTTTTTTTAGGGGATTTAAACTACCGTATGTAACACCATTAATCAAGCTAGTAAGTCCTATAAGACCTAGTTACAACTTTGTACCCCGCATTGAAAACAAAGTGGCACAGGCTTTGTTTACGTGAAAGTAGAGACTGTCCAATTCACTTGAATGGGAGGAGTCTTATCTGCGTCCAACACGGAAAAAAAGATGCACAACCACAGCAGCAAGTTCTTAGTAACTAATCTTTTTTTTACAAAACAAATATATATTCTAGTTAGAAAATAGCACTGTAAGGGTCCCCATACACCTTTAGATTTCTCTGTCAGATTTTCTTTAGATGTCCTTTTGTTTTACCAAAACCATGTAATATGAGAGCCTTTTTTAAACAATCAAGTCTACCTGTGTTCAATCGCAGAGGACCCTATACTACACAGTTGTTGGTAGATCTAAAGGAAATCTGACAAAGAGATCCTAAGGTGTATGGCCAGCTTAAAACTGTTTAAATTCATGTGCAGGTATCCAATTTCACAAACTTGCAGTTTCCCTTTAATCAAATGCATTTTGTTTACCAGTTATAAATATAATGCCCTCTGGATATATAAACTGCAGCTAATGGGTAATATAAGTAAAAAAAATCAGCCTAATTCTTCCAGGCTTTTTTACTTGTAAACCTTCTATAACCTTTGCAACGTTCTATTTTTTACCTCTGTAGGGAGGATAAACAAAGCTTGAGTATAACTGACCAGAGCTCACAGTGGGAGAATATAAAGCTTCCTGAATCAATTCCCTCTCACACTGGGCAAATATAAACCTTAGTGAATCAATAAATTGGAAGTAGGTCTCTTATTATATGGCCTTCCATCCATTGTTTTCTAAAAGCGGCTCACCTGTGAAAAGGTTGGCGTTTTAATGCACACTGAGCAAAGAAGCAAAGTGAAATGTTTGAAACGGAGACAATGGCTTCAAAACCGAAATAGCAGTTCTCCCAATTTAAAAAAATGAAATAAAGATATCAGGGATAAAGCAGAACTGTAGGCAAACGGCTAAATTCAGAACTGAAATGTACTCATATGAACTCTCTTACCACTAAAAAATGTAATTAAAGTGGATAAAAAGCTTTTTTTTGGCTTATGTTTTGGTTTTAGGCAGAGAACAAAAGTGATAAATAGAAACGGTCTTGAAAATTGTTGATTTGGTAGTAAATTGTATAGCCCCTGAACAAGATTTCATCCCCAAAATTGCTGGAGATGTAAAGAAGGATTGTGAGAACATTACAAAAAAAGAAAGTATTGCTCTAAGTTGTATCAACTTTTGACTGCTTTTATTGTTTTTGTAGTATAACCTTCTTTGCTATTAACTCACAGTCTGCTGGGTGATATAAAATGAAAAATCCCCCCATCTTTGGTAGTAACAGGTAAATTGATAAACAGCAACATCAGTCTTAAGGTAGCCATACATGGCTGGATATTTCCGTTCGATCTGTTTACATCAAAAAAAGGTGAATAAATTCCTACCCACCTGTTACGATCAGTTTGGTACCCAAAGTGATCAATATCAAACAGAACATCGATAGAACAGTGATTTGACATGAGGAAAGGCCCCTATACATCTAACAATCCTACCATACAAGTTCTGTACAATCCATTTTTCTTCTACCAATAACATGTAATATGAGGAGCTTTCTAAACCTTCCAATCACTATGCATATTACTATAATACTATAGTTGTTGGTAGATCTAAAGCAAATTGTATGCAGTGATCTAAAGGTGTATGGGGGGCTTAACTTTCATTCATTACAGCTTCGCAGGTTGCCACTGGACTTCTCTTCCACTTCTCCATGACAACATCATGGAGTTGGTGGATGTTAGAGACCTCTAACTTCCCTTTGAGGATGCCACAGATGCTCAATAGGGTAAGGTTTGGTGACATGCTTGGCCCATCCAGCACCTTCACCCTCAGTTTGTTTAGCAAGGTAGTGGTCATCTTGGAGGTGTCTTTGGAATATCATGTTGCAATAGGTTTCTGAAGGGAGAGGACCATGCTCTACTTTTTGAGATACTGTATGCATATATTTTCTCCAATATGAAGCATCCACAACTTCACTAAGCTACCTGTGACTGTGAATGAGATTTAAAATACATTTATTACAATCCTTTTTTCATCAAATCCTTTAGATGACTGATAGTGCTGCTTTAAACTTAAACATTCTAAACAAAATCCCATTGACAAAAAAACCCAGAACATTCTAGTTTCCCTTTAAAGAACATTGAATGATGGTTGCCAAGGAAATTGAGCATAAAGCAACATGTCTGAATTCACTTACTGATGCCTCATCTGTCATCCTCCTATCTTCCTTTGGGATTTCCTTTAGGGATTTCTTGCTCATTGAAGTTCTTAGCTTGTTATCTGATACAAATTGTTGAATTTTCGAAAGAACTGAATTTCCCTTAGAGGATTCATTTCTGCTTCCATTGGGCGACAAGCTGCGGGTTGGTATCAGTTGGCTTTGACTGCTGAAGTCTCCGATCTTAGCATCTATAGTAGATGTATTTGAAGTGGAAATCTTTATAGGAGAATGAAGAAGAGGTCGATCTCTGGAACTTCTGCTATGAGAGTCAACTGGATGAGAAGATTCATTAAGTTCTGTCAAATTCGGCTCAGTTTTAGGACTGGAGGTCCACTTGAAGATGTCTTCTTCCTGTTTATGGGAAGACGAATATACATTTATCATATATTATCATATTCAGTGTTCAATATTTTATTACAAGAAATCAGAATATAACAGCTCGTATGAAATATTCATGGGTTTGAATTGTGGGCTGCATTGATTCACAAGTAAGACTATGTGGCGAAGGCGAAAAAACACCTTGTTGTGGTGGTTTCTTTTCAGAGCTTGGTAAATAAACCAAATACATACCTTCTAAAAGTTAAATACAGCCTTAAAAAATTAGTTACAAATACAAGATTAGATACATTAGATTGTAAGATAATAATGATAATCAGCCAATAACTGATATTGAAGTAGACAATGGGGCAAAAAAAATGTACAAAATACCTCTTTAATATGTGGACACTCACTTTGTCTTTTAACATTTTAAGACCCAGCAAGTTACAAAACAATACCAGTCTCTTTATTCCTAACAAATTGCATCTCATGTTTTGGGCTTAGGCTATGTGTCCACGGTTCGATCGGTTCCGACGGCACCCCCTGCGCTTAGTGCATTCTTTGTTGAGGATGCTGATGGACCTGACCTACATTACCTGCCTACAGCACCGGTGGTTCCCAAGACACTCTGCCGATCCGACAGCCAGAAGGTCAACATAATGCAGTATGCTGTGAGAAAAGCTGGTGCTGTAGGCAGGTAATATGGATCGGGTCTATCGGTATCCTCACCCATCCTCACCCTGCTTAGCGCAGGGGGTGCTGACAATATCGATTGCGCAGTGGAGCATAAATAGCATTGTTCCTGCATAGTTTTCTTTTTCTAATCTACCCATAATATCCTATCCTGTCCTCTACACAGACCAAGATCAGATTGTAGAGTCATTATTAGATTAACTGAATAATGGCACATCATAGTTTAGTTTACATACATATTATCTTAGAGAAGCATACTGGGGCAATGATGCCGCATTAATTTTATTGCATTTTGGTTAATTGCATTTACAGATGGTTAATGGAAAATTTCCAGTGAGGGCACATGTAGGTGTAACAACTGCCACAGAGGGGATTATTATTTTTCATTCTTACAAGTTCATTTTGAAACAATGATATAGTCAGATAATAGCTCACTCTGAAGTTTTCCCCTTATATTAAAATTGAATAACAATAATAATAATGGCTGGAGGGTGTCCTGGGAGCCTCTTGGGATACTGGCCTTTTCACCCTCCCTCCTTCTGTCAGGAGCCTACCTGGGCAGGGAGTTTAGAGTAACTTTGGCTACCTATTCTCTCTATCAGACACAATCACACACTTTCCAACTGATTTCCAAGGGGGAAAAGGTGCGTCTTATAGAGCAACAATATGTAGAACAAAACTAATCAGATCAGGTACAGCACGCTGTGCATGATTGGCTCAGTTTTAGTCTGTATTCAAGTTGCATATATTAAATGGTAATTGAGTAATTTCAGCATATCATTGTCCATCTTTATCAAAGAACAAAACTAATCACACAAGGCTGCCTAGGTTGGCACGTATTGACGAAGCTGTACTAAATGATATATATAAATATATATATTTTTGGGGGGGGGGGGTCCAGGGTTCACAGTCACCATACCAAAATCCAACATCTTTTAGTCAACAAGGCTTTATTTATGCCAAAATTAACAGTTTGGCTTAACTTCACCCATTCAAAAACAACAATCCTTCAAAGCAAAGCAGCACAGGCAAGAAACCACCGCTCATCCTCTCTCAGAGGGAAGCAGTCCAGTTTTTTCTGTCCTCCAGACAGTGTCCATTACTCTTTTCTCACTAATTTGGTCAGGTGACCTGGTTATAACACTGCTGCGCAGCCAACACAACCCCAAGTCATTGAGCTATTTGATATTTGCTGATCTTGTCAGAAAATCAGAGAAGTCCTGGGGACTGTACACCCAGTGAGGATTACTATTGGCAAATAAATATGTATTGTAGAGATACACTACTATAGATATATACTATATATAAATATATATATATATATATTATCCTATATTATATAATTATTCAGTTTACCATGACATAATGGTCCTCAAATCTGCACCTTCTTGATTCCCAATTGTTTGGTGGGTGTGAGACCTAAGACCATATTCTAATATCTGGACCCAATTTTTTGTATCCCTGCTTTTGTTTATGTTATTTTTTCATGTGAGCTTAGCAAGAAACTTTGCCTGTTGTTTATACATCTCACCCCCCAACAGTAGTGTAGTTCACAATCTCTATGATTAAACATTTGCTTGGTATCCTGCTCTATCTTTTGGATTTTACTGACTTTCACTGTAACATCTACCATACACTCTGCTGCTAAGGTACGAGTTCCCATTTTTCTTCTCCACCAAATGCAAATTCTAACATTCAAGTTGATAGCTGCCTTCTTTTTCACCCACTGGGGCTCTTATCTGTTTGGTGATGGCGTTGCTTGTGAGTTGCTATGTATGAAGCATCAAGTTGGAGAACCCCCATATGGGATATGAAACCCTTCCAGCAGAAAATCATAAACACCTGCAGGAGATGCTTGAAATAATGATCATCACCTGCCAGCACTGTGATGTTTAGGTCATCTTTATCCAGCTTATATGTTTGTCGTTTTTTTTTTAGTATGCTAGTTAAGTTCTGAACTCTATGGCTCCTCACGTCTCCACACTGGCGGTCCATGTAGTCATAATGATAATAGAACGTTGATAAGTACATTTATGTTCACCCTGAAGAATGGCAGCTACTGAACAGTCAGGGGACGTGATCCGTGACACCCCCTATGCAGCAAGACCTTCAATCACATTATTCATGATGCTTAAGACAGCAGCAGGGGCAGCACGGTGTGCACAGACTAATGATGTTTTTATAGGCTCCTGTTCAGCATGAAAATCAAATTCTATCAATTATACTTTCTCACCTCTCAACCCACTGCCCACATCTCACGTTATGTAGGGCAAATGGAGATTTTCAGGCACTATTAAGTGCGTAATAAGTCTCTCAAACATTACCAATTATGAATATCAAGTGACTAAGGTCCTGGTTTGTGCTCCACTCTTGTATCAGCGTCTTAGTAAAGTTTTGCACACCAAAAAGTAGTGCCTTCGTTTTCCTCATGTTTTCATAATATACATTCTCAATAAGTACTACTTCTATCTGAAATGATTAGTTCAAATTATAATTTGAAAGAAACAAACTAAAATTTTAGCCTACTTGCTTTAGCATATGTAGGTTTTGAATAAATTAAGTTCAAAATTTTGCGACATGACTTTGAGCCAAGGCCATAAAAACACTGCCAAGGCAATGTCATGCAAATGCTTATGGTGGGCATACATGGTTCAACTTTTCCATTCGGCTTCAATTAAGATCCTATTAAGTCAATCATTTTAAATCATTGAATGATCATCTGAAATTTTCAACATATGCATTCACTGTTCTAATGCTTTAATTTTACATTTCCATCACTTTTAGGCTATGTTTCCACTTCACATTGGGACCCCCTCTGCTAAGCATATTGCTTGGGGGGGATCCCGACGGAGACTCTACCTGCTCAGACCTGTTTAGACATGCGCCGATGCAGAGGTTCAACGTACTTCACTAGTTCAGCCTTGCATTGGCGGAACGTCTCGGCGCAGTGAAGACACAGCATCCGCCGAGCAGGTAAGTAAATGTCTGGATCCCCGCAAAGCAATACGCTTAGCAAAGGGGGTCCCAACGTATAGTTGAAACATAGCCTTAGTCAATTGAAAAAAAATTAAATTTTTAGGTCCATTGAATGGAAATATCGAACCCTATATGCCCACCTTTAGGTGACACAACTAAAGGCCCCCATACACCTAACAATCTTTCCATACAATTTCTGTACAATCAAATTTTTTTCTACCAAAACCATGTAATATCAGGACCTTTCTAAACCTCCCAATCACTGTGTATTCTATCAGGGAGGCCACTATACTACACAGTTGTTGGTACATCTAATGGAGATTGTATGGATCGATCTTAAGGTGTATGGGGGGCTTAAGACATCAAGACCTAAAAAAGGCATACCATGATGGCTTTTTTATTGGGTTGGGGACTTAAGGCAGGAGCTGGGCTCAGAAAGCACTGGGTGTAAGAAAGGTCTATTAGCTACATCTACAGTGTCACATAGTCACATACAAGATGGCACCTTTCAAATATATACTGGCCAGGTCTGATTTAATGAATGCTTGTTAATACAGCCAATACAGCTGCTGAGGGAGTAACATTTCCATGCATGTATATACTGTATAAATATATATATATACACAGTGTTTTGTGCTCCGATATATAAGTAGCACCCTATACATTTGAGAGTCTGTAAACTGGCTGCTCTGCCGGTCGGAGCATGGAGCTAAAGCTTGTGTATGACAGCCGGCTCAAGCTGCCTGGCTTACATACAAACAGCAGAGTTCGCAAAGATCTCAAATATGGTGCTTCGTAATCCTGAATATTGAAGATTTTTTTAACTTAATTAGAATTAATTAATACATTATTCGTTTTCATATGATGATGCTCATCTAGGCTCCAGGTGGATATGACCAACCACAGCCACTGCATGGAAACTATGCATTTTAAATTCGATATCGCGGCAAAGGCTGTTTTTGGTATTTTTTCTTCCATTTAGACATAACATTTTATAACCTTCTGTTTGAGATGCTCTCCCACCTGTCTATGCAAGGACTTCTTCCCTGTGCTACATGTCCCAGGAGTACTTGTGGGAGTTACTTGCTGCAAATGCGATTTGAGAATGTGCACTTAGCGTTAGCTACATACAGGTTCCATAGAGTCCTAAATATTAAGGTAGCCACTACCATCAGACACTTTGGGGCCCTAGGTACTCATCCCCCCCCCCCCCCCCCCCCCCCCCCCCCCCCCCCGGTCTGTGGGCTTACCCAGGGGTGCACATAACTTTGTTAGTGAGCTACTTAGGTGTGTACCAGGCGATGGTGTTTGGTACTAACCATATGTAGGGTGGTTTTAATAAGCAGTCTTCCTCACTGTCTCCCTCACTGCCCTTCGATTATCTGTCTCCATCCGCAGGTCAACAGCAAATGTAACTCTCACAGTACAACACACTTTGAACCCCCAGATCTCATACCTCAGTAGTCAAAGTGATTTTTTCTTGTCCGTTTTTATCCTTACATGTGCCTTCTCTGACCTCTAACCCCCAGATCTCCAACACCCTTAGATGTCCAATATTTTTTTTGGATTAGTTATTTACATTCCCAATTTGACACCCTAACTGCAACATTTCATAGCATATTAATGTTTTCCTGCAGTTATCCAAGTGACATAAATTGTATATATTTAAAATGACAGATCAATTTCTAGGTGCAATGATAAGTGCTTGTGTTTGCTGGAGGGGAGTAATATCCCATATGGGGGTTCTCCAACTTGATGCTTCATACATAGCAACTCACAAGCAACGCCATCACCAAACAGATAAGAGTCCCAGTGGGTGAAAAAGAAGGCAGCTATCAACTTCAATGTTAGAATTTGCATTTGGCGCAGAAGAAAGATGGTAACTCGTACCCTGTACCGTAGCAGCAGAGTGTATGGTAGATGTTAGAGTGAAAATCAGTAGGAGTCCAAAAGATTGATAGGATACACAGCAAATGTTTAATCATAGAGATTGTGAACTACACTGCTGTTGGTGTGTGAGATACAAAAGAAGCAGGCAAAGTTACTTAATATCATAAACAAGATAATTAACATAAAAAAGCAGGGATAAAAAAATGGGGTCCAGAAATTAGAATATGGTCTCAGGTCTCTCACCTACCAAACAATTGTAAATCAAGAAGGTGCAGGTTTGAGGACCACATCAGGGAGGAGGAGGGGGACACTGCAGATCTCTACCCTCTCTGGCTATTACTAGAGATGGTCAAATTTTTTTTAATTCAACCATTTTAACGATTTCGAGTTAATTACAAAGCCCTTGAACATGGTATCATCACCAAATTTGCTGGAGATGTACAGATGTGTTGGGGGTATATTACAAAAAAAGTATGACTAACAGAAATAGTTTTTGCACAACTTAAGTTTAAAGTCAAGTAAAAATTTCACAGATCATGTGCTAGAGCAAAAAAATTTTTTTCAAATGTTCCCACAAACCTCCAGCAATTTGGCTGATGATACCATTTTCAGAGGCTTTGCAATCATCTCACAAAATTAGCAAGTCGAAAAATTTGACATCTCTAGCTATTATGCAGATACACGGAGGCTGTTGTCAGGAGCGGGGAAAACAGTTGCTGGGAACACAGGACCGGGCAGCGGATCGCTGGGCCCAACCCAGATGATTGGGCCCAGGACTGGAGTGCCCCTTGTCTTCTCCCTGCTGGTACAGGCAGGCTGCTTTATATACAAGAATGAATGCAGTGAGTGAAGGAAACACATAAAAGCAATACAAGTGTACCTATATGGACAGGATTTTGTACTTTACATGAAAGTTTAATTAATATTTAAAACTTTATATTCAGATTCTATACCAGTTGAAGGTTTCTCTCCCATAACATAATGCAAACAAAAGAAAGACAATTCTAAAGTTTGATGAACGCTTCGCTAACAATGATAAGTGACCTCAAGTTCTGCTTTGACTGTGCTTTACCAGAAGCAAATGTTCCAGCCCATCGCTGCTCACTTTGTATTAGCCTAAATTAAAGGCAACAGATACGTTTCTGGAGGAAGACGGGAAGCCGGCCTTTTGTTTGTGTAAACGCTCAGAAGATGTGACTTTCTCTTCAGCCAAGCAGAGGCGAACCTTTTAGCTCGTGCCAGGATTGTTTTGTGAAATAATAGAATGGCTTTGACAGAACAAAGCACTGAACAGCGCATAGCCCTTGGCTGAAATGTCATGGATTTAAGCATAAGGTCTACAGCCAACTTAATCATTCCATTTATGTGGGCGAAAGGCAGTCGCCTTCTCCAAGCAGATGGGACCCCCCTGCCTTTGAGGGAAGCCTTGTAAACATCATATGATATACATGCATAATGTTGTCATTATTTATTAATGTATACATCACGGTGAACTTTACATATATGTCAGACTGATGTTGATGCATGTTTATTATACCTGGGAGGATAAACATTATGAAACATAAATGAATCAACATTTATATTTGAAATCACAGCTGGTATTTTATCTCCCCTTTCAAGCTCTGACCCATGGCTCCAAATGCTTTCATTTCTTTTTTGTAAAAACCTGCTGGCGCCCGCAAATGTTATTGTTTGCTGTGTAACCGAGGGCGTGAGATGCATTTCTATCAACCCAAATTTACGATCAATGAGAAATGTAGATGCTCTTCTTTTTATGGTTGTCCTCAGAGGACTTCAAATCTTCCTCTTGTTAAAGGGAACCTGTCTTTTTAGTAAGCAGAGTGTTGGCTG
>CM070037.1:102150848-102162650 GCA_036250615.1 Ptychadena robeensis | reverse complement strand
TAGTGACCTGAGAATGGGTCACTAATTGTATTCTTATGCTATGTATTTTCTGCTTGAAAATATACATATACTGTGCTGTACTTTAGTTATGTCCCTTTAAATGCTCATATTAAGCTGCCAAGGTACCTTCCAGAAAAGGTCAGCCACCTGCCTTCCTGTAAATTGTTATGACTGTGAGAGTGTTGACCTGTTCGCGACACTTAGCAAAATACTTTAAACAACTTATTCTACAAATAACTGACTCCACACCATTTTCTTTGGAAAAAGTGGATAAATATATTATAGGCCACAGCATAAATAACATTACAGAAACAACTTTTGTTCCTGACAGTGCCCCCAAATTAACTTAACCCCACCCAAACTCTAACCACATGTACTGGCCACCTGCCTGCCCCTCACTGGCACGATGGGTACTCTCTCTACGTTGTCTCCTCCTACCACCTTTCAAACTCCACTTTAGGTCATTGACCCTTAAAAGAGCACAACGTTAGCCTACTAGTGACTGTCTCCCCCCACCAGCATGTCACCTAACTACATTAAACTGTAAACTTTCCTAGGCACTGCCAGGGACCCGCCACCGCACTCAGTGATTGCGTGCAACACAGAGTGCCCGCCACACCGAAAAAGCAGCCTCCAGACCCTCCCTCAGGCCGCAATTGAACACATCGACGGCCACTTCACTAAGGTGTGCTCCATCCCGCCGGAAGTTGCCCTCCGCGATTTCCAACAGCTTGTGCCGAACCGCCACACCCCCCAAGGTCCTGACGAATTTAGTGACAGCCAGGTTGATCTTTATGCGAGACTGGTCAATCACCTTAAAAGGTATCACGACCGCCAGCACAGGCGTGGGACGATCTCCGACCACAAGCACACCAAGTGCGGGAAGTTCTCGGCCACCCGAACAAAAAATATTTTAATGTCCCGGATCAGCAGATGCATTGGCAAGGCGCCCACGTCATTCCCACCCGCATGAATAACTAAAATGTCCGGGGGACCCCAGAATTAAACCAGTTCTGCAAAACGTGTCACGAGTTGCGGCCAGCGAAGCCCTCGCACGCCGAGCCAGTGGAACTCGAATAATCCCTCCGGAAAGCCGAACCGTTTGCCTGTCGGCCGAACCTCAGCTCTCTGCTCTGCCCAAAATATATAGGAATGGCCTATAGTATCCAGACGATACAAGGCTGCTGACCTGGAAAAACAATGACAAACCCATTAACCCATCAACCCCTGTTCCACCCCACCAGATGCTGCAACTAACCAAACCAACCCCCTACCCCCTGATCACACCAGATGAGGACGGACATAACGTCTAAAACAGTGAGATTCCCACCGCCCGATACGCTTTATGATGTCCACCCCCAACCAAGACCTGGCTGCTTCCGTAGCCGCGCCGATGCGGAACAAATGTGTCCCATAATCTACAACCCCAACCCCCGCCGCCACCAGTGCCTGACGGAATACCGCCAGGAACTGATACTGTGACAGAAAGGAAAGGTCCTGATGAATAAGCAGCGGCCCCGGCCCTTGGGGGCGAAGTCGGGCAAAGTCAGTAAAACATCGCACCGGGCACAATTCCCCCCCGATCCCGAACAACTGAACAACAAACCCCTTTCCCAACTGATCCGTCTTAGAGAAGTAAATGCCCACTGACAGCACTGACCCCTCCAAACGCACATTTTCCCATAAAATCCCCCCAACCCTTCGCGCAGAAGGCGCCACTAACTCACTAACCCTAAATGCTCCAAAAAACGCCAGAGAAAACGCCAATTTAAACAAAACACACTCATATACAGAGGAACACACCCCTGATAGGACCCCAAATAACTGGCCCAGTAACTGAAACGTCACCGGCCTCCGTCTATCCGGAACCACTTTGCCACGCCGAAAACCCTTCACCGCCTGACGGACCAAAAATGCTCAGTGTAATCCACCCAAGATCTACACTTAAATAAGAACGAAAGGGCAGCCAATGCCTTAGTAATCCCGGCAACTGACCCCCCAGGTTGACCACGAAATGCAGCAAAAGATCCAGCCTCGCCTCGTCCGAGGCAGGCACCGAATAAGGATCCGCCAACTGTTGCCACTGTTGCCATATCCGCGAATAAGCCGCCATCACCGACCCCTTTATCCAACCTGCCAATCGGGCGAAGCCAGATCCCACAGGTCCTCCGGCAGCGGCGTCGGCAGCCCATCCGCCCCGGGAGCCAGCTGACGAAATCTGTCCTGCTGGAACCGAGACAAGGCATCAGCGATCCCATTGTCCACCCCCGGCACATGCACCGCCCGAAAAGACTAATTCCTCTGCAGGCAGACCAACACCAGTTTTCGCACTAGGTTAACCACAGGTGCCGACCTGGCCGACAACGAATTCACCGCCGACACAACCGCCATGTTGTCGGAGTGAAAACTGACCGCCTGGTCAGCAAGCAAATCCCCCCACAGCACCACTGCGACCACAATAGGAAACAATTCCAGGAACGCCAAGTTCTTGGTCAACCCAGCCGCCGCCCAGTGCGCTGGCCAAAGACCCTGACACCACCTGCCCCCCAGGTAAGCCCACCGCACCGGAGGCATCGGTGAACAACTGAAGTTCCCCGCTGCTGATCGGTGTCGCCAGCCAAGCAGAGATACAATTGTACGATTCCAGAAAACACAACCACACCTGAATATCCTGCTAAGCCGCCCGCGTAATGCGAATAAAATGGGTGGGAACCTGAATACCGCAAGTCAGATCCGTCAAGCGGCAGCAAAAAATGCGACCCATAGGCATGATCCGACACGCAAAATTCAGTTTGCCCAAGACCGATTGCAACTGCCGCAATGTAACCTTGACGGATGAACGCACCAAAGTCAGGGATTCGCGTAAATCCCACACCTTGTCCGCCGGAAGCCGACAAACCATGCCCACTGAATCTATGTCAATCTCCAAAAACTTTAGACAAGTAACGGGACCCTGCGTCTTCTCCGCGGCCAGGGGGACCCCAAAGGAGTCAAACAGATCCGCCAAGGTCCTAAGCAGCCGCGCACAGTCCTGTGATGCCGCCGGCCCGACACACAAAAAATCATCAAGGGACTGAATTCCCGACACCCTCTGAACTGCCCACTCCAAAAAGGAACTGAACAGCTCAAAGAACGAACAAGAAATAGAGCAACCCATCGTAAGGCACCGGTCCACAAACCAGCAGCCCTCAAACCGACAACCCAACAGGCGCTGACTCTCCGGATGAACCGGAAGCAGCCGAAAGGCCGCTTCAATATCCACCTTAGCCATCAACGCCCCTTGCCCACAGCCCCGCACCACCTGCAATGCCGAATCAAACGTGGCGTACTGGACCGAGGCCAACTCCACAGGGATCCCGTCATTAACCGACGAACCCTGCGGGTAAGACAGATGATGAATCATTCTGAACTTCCCTTGTTCCTTCTTAGGGACCAAACCCAAAGGAGAAACCACCAAATCCGCACAGGGCAGCGACGTATATGGTCCCGACATTCTGCCAAGAGAAACCTCTTTAAATAGCTTCTCCCGCAAAACATCGGGATATTGATACGCCGACGCGAGGTTCGAACAAGACAACCGGGGGGACGACAAAGAACACAGAATCCTAAAACCATGCCACAAAAAATCTGCCTGCCACCGCACCGGAAACCTATTTAAAAACGGGACCATCGCGGCGACGCGCACCGGCGTCCTCCCCTTTTCCCACCTTCTCAGTGGCCCCCGCCCGAGGTCTCTTGATGCACTTAGGTGCCGGGTGGTTAGTCCCCCCGCAGCCGGAGCACTCGTGTTTGAATTTACAAGTGGCCCCCCAGCGACAGCCGGCGTCGTTGAACTGCCAGCAGATCCCCTTCTTTTGAGCGGCCGCCGGGCTGGCAACCTTCCCGCCGGCCCCCCCAGGAAAGGAACTCCCGGAAGGGGAGGTCCCCACACCGGTAGCCCCCACCGCCGGCGCCTTGGGCGCCTGCATGACCCGAGACCACAACATGCTATCTCGATGCTCCCAAGTCATGGCCGAACGGACGTACATCCATTGGCGAAACTGCTCGTCATATCGGAGCCACGCCGTACCACCATACGTTCTATAACCTTCAAAATTCGCATACATATAAGAAAACATGCCCGCGCACTGCTCGGGATGCTTCTCCTCCACAATACTGCCAACACACAAAATACGCCTGCAACCAGTTATATAAAGTCCGCGGAATGAGGCGGTATCGCCTACGATCCTTGTCCTCTTCCTTCCTGTGCTCCTTACCCTTTTCCCATGCAGGAATGGGAAAACGATCAATTGGCAACAGGGTAAAAATGTCCACATATTCTCTCTTTAGCACCCTATCTCTCAAATCCTGCTTCACGTGTGCCCCCAACGGGCCCTTCAAACAAACATAAGCCACCCCCTTCGCTACATCAGACAAAGGCAACGGCTTATCCTTCTCCTTCTCAATCTCGGTCACTTGCGTCTCCGCATCCGCACTACTTGATGCAGCACAGCACTAACAGGTTCCCCGCTCACCACCCCCGCCCCCACAGACAAATCCACATAACTATCCCTAAACACAGCAGGTATGCCAGAAAGTGAAGAGTGTACATGTTGTGCATTGTTAAGCTCACCCCCAGAGACGCCACTCGGGAACGCAGAAGGGTCAGCCATCTCCGGATAGGCAGCCGCAGAAGAGGTTCAGGTCCGTCCAGTCGCTGGCCGCGCTGCAGCGCGGGAGCCTGGAGCGCTGGACATCAAAACGAACCCCGGTGGCAGCTGGAATGGAAGAGACACAGAAGCAACCCCCCCGTCCCAGCCGGGGCGGGGAGAGCTCCGGGCAAAGCTCACCCTGGACATCCCACCCGCGCTATCCAGATCCGCAGGCAAACCTCCGATCTCACATAGTCCAACTGAGTCCCGGTCAGGGGAAAGGGCCTCCCTGCCACGACCCAGCCGACCTCTCACTGACCTAGCCCCCCTACCCCGTGTGGGCCTACCTCTACCCTGAGCCGCAGGTGGCTGAGACCCATCCCTGGGAAATGTATGATGGGAAGTGAGGGGCTGTGACTCCCTGCCTGCACGATCATCACTCAGCTGCACATGGCTAGGCCCAGGCAAGGGAGGGGAAGGGATGGCCGCCCTAGAAGGGCTGAAGGAGTCAGGTCTAGGCCGGGCAGTGCCCCTGGCAGGAGTAGGGTGGTCAACCCTGCGCCGCGCCCGCCCAGGCCTACCCTTAGGTGAAGGAGCCTCCCCGCTCGGCGAGCGAGTCCTCCGGCGAGCGAGTCCTCCGGCGCTGGGATGGGTCACTGGTGAGCGGGGGGGTCATCTGCACCCCGGCTGGCGGAGGGCCTGCCGGTGAGGGGGAGCGGTGGCGACGCGGGGCTCGGCTGCGGCCCGCGGAAACACGTGGGGTGGGGGTGGCTGAGCGCGGCCTAGCATGGGGCCTGCGGGCCTCGCCCCCCCCCCCCCGGGCTCAACCGGGAGGGCGGGCGGTGGTTAGCTCGTTGCGGCCTAGGGGATGGAGATGGCTGCGCCAGCTGCCGGCGGACCCAGCCCGCACCATGCTGCTGCGCCTGGTCTCTTACCTGAGCCAGAAGCGCTTCCAAGGCTGGATCCATGTCCCACGACGTCCTGTTCCAGCATCACGTCCGGTCACGTCCGGTCACGTCCGGTTCCGCCTCTTCAAGGAATCCTCCGGTCCTCCCATCTTCGCGTCACTTCCGGTGACGCCGTCTTCCTCGCAACTCCTCCCAGTCAAGCACCGGTGCGCCAGTGCCTGGCTGCGTCTGTTACATTTAAGCCTCTGTTAACTTGGTTACAGGTAGTTCACTCCCCAAACCAAAGGTATGTATTGAAGCTTTTAGGTTGTTCTCTGTGTATCCTGGGGCTGTGTTTAGGCTCTCTATAGGCTGGAGCTCCCCTCCTCCTAGACCAGGGACCCTGTGTGGAAAATCCGGTTGGAAGAAGCCGACGCAAGGCCAATTATTCGTACCCCGGTTCGTACAACTATCCCTTGGTCCTGGACCGTCCTGCGCCCTCTGCAAAGTGGCCTCCTATCCAAAAGGTACCAAGCAGCATGAAGGTAGCCATACACGGGTCGATTTGTCACCAATCAATTCCTGATCCGATCATTCCAGGAGATCGTGGAATTGACAATTGATCACCTTGGGAATCCGATTTGTGGTTGATTTGGACATGAGCCGATCTCCAAAATGGCAGATTCCACAAAATCTATCAATCAGAAGGGCTGCTGCATAGGGCCGTGGGTCCATCAACCTACTCCGATTGGCAAACGATCGACCAAAAAAAAACCCAACATGTCGGTTCAATATCCGATCCGATTTTTTGTCAATTCCGATCTTGTGAACGCGCGCGGTGTTCGATTGATCAAGTGAGTGAGTGAAAAATCGACCCGTGTATGGGAGCCTTTAGGGATGAGTTTGGAACTGTAGCTCCTAAACTTGAACCCCATCTCTGCCTCCAGGTGATGGTGAAAGACTGTATATATTCTTAAGTAAACTTGTACATATTCCCTATCTGCTGTCTGGACCTCCATTACTGTGTGACCCAAGCGAATGAATTGAGCATTGATTCCCTGGAGAATCAACCGAACCGCAAACGTAGCTGTACTCCAGAGCCCAGAGCCTGCAAAAATAGTGCCGCCGGCCTGTTCGCTAGAGTCTCACATTGATTGCAAGCTGCTATGACAGGTTTGCAACTCAACCACCAGTTGGGTACAAGTGGTAGAAGAGGGGAGAGAAAGTTACAAGACGAACTATACCGGACATATGTATAGTAAATTCGCTTATTCCACATAAATCTCTAAAATACTAAATTGTACTTTAAAGCTTAAAATAATCTGTTGATGACGCAGGAATTTCTGGGCTATGTCTGTAAAGGTCAGGAGATATGAGACACGGATGCATTTGGATGTCAAAAGGTTCTCAAGTCACTCACACACAGCCCCAGAAAGTCACACATTTATGTCAATGCATCAAAATTGTTCTCTAAGCAGGAAATTAAGAAATGTAAGCTAAACCCTGGATAATTTGCAAGCGGTAATTACATACTTCAGATCTGCTTGGAACCCATTCCACAAATACACTAACCTTTCAGCTGAGATGTATGGATTATCTGTGAGAACAGGTCTCAGGAGAGTTTTCATGCAATCACATTCATTGTCCTATTTAAATAAACTGAAAATTGCAGGGATGGACCTGTGATTTCACCATTCCGATGAATTAAATGACATCATGTTTAAATGCCGTTCTAGCTGTAAAGTCAGAGAGATTTCAGAAAGACAGAGGTCTCATCCTGGAATTAAAAGTCACTTTGTCAGAAACCTTGTCTTGTTTAAACGGTTTTGCCTGTTTGTGCCATGTGAATTTTAATAAAAATGCCATTCTTCTTCTTTAACCCCACATTATGAGATGCTCTAGTCACAAATTGCTGCAGCTATGTAGAATTTAGAAGTATGAGGACATTTTGAATTAAAAATCTAAATGGAGTTTTAACCTTTCCATACTCTGTTTTTAATTTATTTTTTACAATAATTTTATTAAAGCGGACCATATTAAAGCGGACCTACCACCTCAGTATCTGCTTTAAATTATCCGCATCGGAGGCAGATCAGAGGTTAATAAAAAAAATATTTACCTGGTGAAATCTGCCAAAATGCAGTAGCACCTGCCCCTTCCTGTGAAGTATGGCCAGCTGGGGCTGCCGCCGACTCTGGCCAGCTCCGGCCTCAAGTGGATAACGGGGAAGTAGACTTCACTTCTGACGTCTGCCTCCCATAATCCCCGCATACCAGCCAGCTTTGAATCTAGTGATGCTAAAGAGGCAGAGCAACACCGGAATTTAGATCTGGATTGGTGGAGAGAGCGAGACCAGAAGAGTCCCGCTCCTCCATCTTACATGCTGAAGGACAGGACACTCCAGGAATGTTGGCGCTGGAGCGAGGAAGAGGGGTAGGTAAGTATGAGATTTTTCTCTACAGGGATCGCTTTGCCTGGGTCAAGACCCATGTAGTTAGTAGGTTTAAAATTAAGTTTAATTGTTTGTATTTGTTGTTTTTATGTTTTGAGTTTTACACCGCTTTAAGATTTTTATTTTGCTTATTAACCAAGATTATAATGCAGACCTGTAGTTAATTTGCTCCAGCTATAATATTCAGGTATAAGTAGTATATGAGTGTAGATAGGGGTGTACTCACTTTTGTTGCCAGAGGTTTAGACATTAAAGACAGACCCAGAGCAAGAAAGGACAGAGACCTAGGTGTAGGGACTAAATGACTGCGCTAAGAAGTTGGCCTATGTATTGGGTAATGCAGCAACAGGGTGCTGCATAACTGCCTTGAAGGGACCATCTTTTTTAGAATGTTCTGTTTTTATGATAGTTATAAATTCTATTTTGTTAATATTGGTTGCCGGGCCATATTTACTCCAATCCGTGTCTCAATTATTCCAGTTAGGTTCTTGGGAATTAAAGTTGTTGAACAACTCAAAAAGTCTTGTCTGTGTGTCGAGTTATTTTGAGAACAAAAAAAATTTACACTGTTATACAAGCTGTACACTGACTTCTTTAGATTGTTCCACAGTGGCATCTCTTCCGTGTTGTCCCATGAAAAGATATGATAAAATATTTACCTGCCACACTGACCCAATCGATGTGCTCACATCGATTGGGTTAACGCAATTGATTAAATGAATTCAATATCAGATTCAACCAGTAGATGTCACTATCAGCAGTACACACACACAGCACATCACGTCACCTCTTCACTGATCAGAAGGAGGGGGACAGAAGGCTGCCCAGTCCTCTGCTCTACCTCTGCTGTTCTTGCTGTTCTTGTGTCAATGGGAGCTGCAGTGATTGCACTTTCCACGGAAAGGAGAAAGGGATAGATAGTTCATCTATCCCTCTCTTTATTGCTTATGCCAGCAGGGCTCTGTTGGCATAAGCAAATATACAGTTCAGATGGGAGGTCCAGCCGTGGGTGAATCTGACATCTGACAGCTCCCCGGCTTATCTCTTTGCCGAGAGAACTGGCAGAAAGCCAAGGCGCAGCCACTCAGTACGAAAAATATGGTACTGTACTGAGGAAGCCTGACATGGGTGAAACGCATCAACACAAGTTTTATATGAGAACTGTAATGCACTTTATGCTTTTATTGATCTTTTAACTTTTGTAAAAATACGCTCAATAAAATGTTAAATATATTTGGATATTTCTGGTGCAATGTTTCTGCACATAACAATTAGGATATGTGGCTCCATTTAAAGTCCCAAATATAAGCAGTCTGCCTTCATGCAAGTTAAATATAAACTCTCATTCTGATATCGATCAGTGGTACTATAATACAGTATAATCAATGCAGAAGTAATCCCTAAATTCAATCCCTTTCCAGTTATAAGGAGAAAGGTGTGCACATGCTCCAAACTCCGATCAGATACAAATCAAACAAAACACCTAATAAAAAAACAATCAGATACTTGTACAATTTACTAAAATTTTCCAGTCTGATCAATCACAGCTCTTTCCATTTTATGCTAAATTTTTATCAATTTTAGACAATTGATTCAGTATAAAAGCAATCAATTTCCTATAATTTACCTTAACTTTTTAACTGTCCATTGAACTGAAAAATCAACTTGTGTATGACCAACTTTACTTGTTTATCAGTTAGCTTTGTACTACTTTGCTTTTGATGTTATTGCCACCCTAATGTGGATTCTATCTGAGTTCCCGTGAAGCTACTCTACTTTGTTAGCAGCTCATTACTTTGCAGGTCTAAGTGATGAAAAAAGAAAAAAAGGGTGACACTATCCGAATATTAGCTGCTCTGATCCATGTAAATTGTAGCGTCAATGAGCAAGATTTATGAAGGGGGCATTTCACGCTGTGACAAGTCTTGAGGTGGATATTAGCTACCCCCCAACTGCAAGAAAGGATTATAAGTGTAAATTGGTTAAATTTAGACATTAAGCATATCCTCATTTTTAAACAATATTCATCTTTACATTTACATTATACATTTTCTTAAAAGCTGAACTCCATCTAAAACAAATATAGTTGAAATACCAACCAAGTGGTCTTGTATATCCAACCCCCCACCCCCATCTTGTAATGCGAGGGCCTGCTGACTTCCTCAGATCTAAAGACTGAAAAAAAATCACATAGGTAAGTAGATGTTGGTTTTACTTAGGAGACAACAGAGATGAAGTTTTACATTTGTGTGTACCTGGCGCATACCGGTAAACCCTTCTGTTTTGGCAGGGAACGTCATGTTTTTTACTTGACTTTTGATATTTCCTGGGAATTTTAAATCAGAGTAACTTAGGAGGGATTGGGCATTACTCTTCCTCCTTAGTTCCCAGCCCGCTTATGCAGATGATGTGTGAGGTGGGAAGTAAGGAGAGAGGGTAACGCCCCCTTCCCTCCTAAGTAAGCCGGCTAGAAAATAGGAAGGAGGGGTCAGTAAACTTATCCTTGACAAAAGGGATGTCCCAGATGTCACTTCCTGTATTTGGACGTTACTTCCTATGAGTTTTCCCTTAATAGAAAAGGGGAAAATTCACAGGTATGACCAGATGTCAGAAGAGGAATATGAAGGCCGTCATTATTAAATGTTACTTACAAAAAACTGTTACTGCCTGGCTGATCTGCTGATCAACCATGTTTGGCCTCATACTCACTGACAAGTAAGAAAAAGAACCTTAAATATCTATAGTGTCCAATGGAATGGCACTTGGAGTTTTGCCATCAAGTCAAGACTCAGTGGCAAGTGAAATTAGCTCATATCCAGCCACATGAGGAGCAAGACAAAATTCCTGTATCAAGTGGATCTATAATAAAGAACAAAAATATATTTACCTGCATCTCCCTCAAGCCCCTGGTTTTACAATCTTAATGTCTTACTTGCAAATGAATCCACTCCTGACAGTCTTCCAGTGTTTGTCCTATTGCAAAACTGCAAATGGCCACTAGATGGCACTAGATGATTGTTTTCAACCGATAACATATTTACCAAGGCTTGGGAACATGACCTTTCCCTTCCTAAGTCTCTCTACTTTCAGTAATGGGGACAATCAAGACTTACTTGGCTACATTATGTTTTTTCACAGCTTGTGTGTATAATATGTGCTTTGACTTTAAGGGACATGTGTTGAAATAGATGAGAATAGGCCATGCTTAACTTTAGATAGGGTTATACTGTGTGACAGGGCTATATAAATAGATAGACAGAAATACAAAAGCTTTCGAAGGTAAAGTGAACCTAAACTCACCTGATGTACTTTGTGTCCCTTTGCTGGCCAACCCCCTATTATTGGGATCATCTGCAAAAAAAAGATAAAAAATCCTTGCCTATATGGAAATTATTTTCCCCCGTTGCTCCTCCTCTCTCCTCTTCTCTCTTCAGAATTGCCATGGCGGTACATGCTTGGAGATGGCTATTTTTAATTTACAGCACCTTTTCTTTTAATTCCTTCTCTCCCATTGAAAGCCATTGTATCTGGCACCCCTGGTGGTAGTACATGTTACTGTACCCTTAACCCCTGGAAGAAGAAGAATTTTTTCACTAGAGACCCCAGTCTCTAGCGAGAAATCAGCTTTAAAAACCAGAAGTGACGCCACGTCCGGTAATCAGAATAAGGAAATGTGCGCTCCAGGTACCGTGGGTGGTGTTAGTGATATCACTTCCGTTTTTTCGGATTCAAATTCCCCGCCAACAGGGGAGTCCAATCCGTCTGCTCACAAACAGACATGGCCATTGTTCGGCCATCACTATTCATTTACTTATATTGCAAATATTTTTTT
>CM070037.1:102123839-102138511 GCA_036250615.1 Ptychadena robeensis | reverse complement strand
TATATATATATATATATATATATATATAGTGTTTATAAAGACAGCAGACTTTGATGGTGAGGCGCTTTGGTTATATACCCACCAAAATAAAAAAATAGAGGGCAGTGGCTGGTACAAGTGGTTGTTCAGTTATGAGGGTACTATTTTAGCCCTTAACCTTTGACTTTTTGGCCTAACAAGTCGCATGTCTAAAAGAGTGTTCATTTTTTATTTACACCCCGGCAGTAATCGTTCACTGAACAGGGTCCTCTCAACCGCAGGGGAAGCCGGCAGCGGGGAGACCCTATGCCTCCCCGGAAAGCTGCAGCGATTGTCTTCATAGGCCTCCATGTTAATGGAGGAGCGCCGGCTTTCCCACTCACGCAGCTGATGTCAATTATGACACCGGCTGTGTGAAGAGCCCCGGAGGGAGGGAGAGACTGGCGCGAAACGGCCGGTGCGCTAGGAAGGTTAATGAAGAAAAGAGGTAACCCCAGCCATCCTCCAGATTGCTTACTTTGCTTTGTTTCAGAGGAATCTGCAGTGATGGTTTCTGTTTTTCTTTTTGTGATGAAGCTGGGGAAGTGTGAGTGTGTGTAGGGGGGGGGGGGGGGGGGGGGTCTACTGTACTATAATGTAGGCATAGGCAGCCTTAGAGCTTACATCCCTGGCAACATTGGTTTACGTATTTTTGGTTTGGGTTGTTATAAAAAAATATTGTGTCCATAGAGAATGAATGACCGATCGTGTCCACAAGCAATAAAAAATCACTTCCATTCATGTCTATGGGCGCGGGACAAGCCCATTCAACTGAATGGAATCCAATCAACACCGATTTCCGCAAGCGAGTGCGAGGAGATTTATCGCCTATGTGGGAACATAGCCTATTAATCAAAACAAGTTCCATTACTGTACGCAAATATATCATTCTTTTATTCCCAAGCTTTCATAATAAAGTATACAATCCCAAAAATAAAGTGTTATTTCAGGGTAAATGAAAATACAATTGAGCTCTCTCATTATATATTTTTTTTAAGTTTTAATAGGCTTGTCACACTTAAATAATCAGAATTACATTTCTTTTGCTACATTTTTGCTTATTTTTCTAAATGATTTGGAAACAGCAGAGGAAATTAAATATTGTCCAGTTAAGATTTTTGCACAAACTTGCAATTTTCTTAATAATTGACGGAAAGTAGTGGTCATCGCTATGGGCAATTCATTTGCATTTCATTGTCAGTTTGGGTTATAATAATGTGTGAGAAATTCACGAGTCTGAAATTATAATTAACACCTGCCTTGCAGTCAGTCCTTTAAGGCTTTTCCTCCTTTGATGTAATTCAAGTTGAACATGCTTCATTTATTGTAATCGTTCAGTGATACTTTCCACTGACGGTGACTGAGGAATGTAAATGAACTGGAGGCTCGTGTGATGGGCCTGCGTGATTCCAGATTCCACTCAAAACTTCAGGAACTTTTTAAAGAGGATCCCAAGAGGCCCATTAGCTCTGGTTTTAATTTGACTTTCAAATTTCAGGCCCTCGCGAAGAACGATACACAAATAAAAAATGCATGAACATAAGTATTTCATGGAGTCCTTCTGACCATGGTTTAACCTAATGTGCTTGACGTAGAAAGCATATTGAAATATCCAACAGGCGCATACATAAGCATGCAGGCAAGGCGAATTTTAAAGGCGTATCATGGAGGGGAAAAATGCAAGTCTGAGTTAGTACATGTAGTGTTAGGTTGGATGAGGTCAGCAGGCTGCTATTCTTTGTTATTTGGCAGCTTTGAGCTCCCCACATGTTCTACAAAATGAATATTTACATTTTGCTTTATCCTCTTTATGTTTTTTGTGCTGGCTGCTGTTTGCTTTTCACTGTAAAATGTGAATTATTTCTTATATTTTGTATCCGCTTAAAGATTCTGAAATAATGAGGTAATTGATACTATAGGACCTAAAAAGGGCAATGGAGATCGATGGTGCTTTGTGCAGTATGATTAAATAAAACATGTATCAACTCTGCTCTTGGACTCGTAATGATTGTACGCAATATGCATTCATAATTTCTGTACCTACAAGCATGGTTCTGGCACAGCTAAATGTGTATTCTGTGAGTATATCATTTTTGGCAAAAAAACATTGTTACTGTTTAAGGGATGATGTAGTTCAAAAGATCAATCAGAAGCTTGGCAAGCTTAGCCAGCTATTTATATGTAGGTTAATATGTCATGCTGAATCTTGGCTTTTTTTCCTTAAACTGTGTTCTTCTTCACCATTTGTGCATTCACCTGTTTGCTCGCACTGTTTGATGTGTTAGCTTTTTCACATTTGATTCAGAAAAAAATTCCATCTGTAAAACTAGTTTCCCTATCCTGAAGCCAAAAACATCTACAACAACGCACAAAGTAATAACAGAGAACAAATACAATAACACACAGCTTTTTAGTTTAATAATTGGGAAGGGAAGTAATAGAACACAGTCGTATTATTGAATATAAAGTAAAATGTAGGACATAAAGCTGTTAAATATGTAGGCCCAATCTTAGAATCCACACATAAACACATATGCCAACAGTTAGAACCTACAATGGTACATCAAAACATAGAGATGGTCAAATTTATTTTCAAAAATTCGTCCTTTTTTATAATTGCAAAGCCCCTGAACTTGTTGGAGATGTAGAAAAGGGTTGAAAAAAAAAGAAAAGGGTTGGGGTATACTACAAAAAAAGTATTGCTCTAACACAAATAGTGTTTGCCTAAATTAAGCTCAAAGTCAAGTTAAAAGTTAGAAAATGTAAATATCGACTTTGATTTTGAACTTAATTCATGCAAAAACTACATGTGCTAGAGCAAAAAAAAATTTTTTTTCTCAAATGTTCCCACAACCCTTCTCTACATCTCCAGCAATTTTGGTGATGATACCATGTTCACGGGCTTTGCAATCAGCTCACAAAGTCAGCTAGTCAATAAATCCGACCATCTCTATCAAAACACAGGAAATTACCAAAACTAAGTCATTACCTGCTATGTGCTACACCCTACACCATGGATGACCCCACTTTTCTGCCAATATAAAAAGTAAACATACATTTCATTTTTGAAAACATTAAGGTGGGCATACACAGGCCGATTTTCTCTCAATCGATGAACCCTCGAGCGCAGTGTGATGACGTTACCATCAACTGAACGGAGAATCAATGGGTACCACTTTGCGCAATTGATCCTGTTCAATGCTTTGGGTGGGTATTCTCGTCCCATCCAAAGTAATGGCAATCAAACAGGGATTTACCAACATGTTGGTTCCCTGTGCAATCAAGCTTTCTTTGAGTGGGATCGATTGATTCCGCTTAAAGAAAGGGTGTCCACAATCAATTCTTGAACAATCGATTGAATGTGAACGTGCACAGTGATCAATTGCTCTGGAATCGATAAAAAAATGTGTATGCCCACCTTTAGACTCGGTGCACTTTGCACATCATGATTGATGACTTGGGCACCTATGTCCTTCACCATAACATTTCTATTCCTTTATCCTCTGAAAACAGCTGTATTCTATGATCAGTCAGATCAGTCCTGAGAAGTAAAAGGTTATTTCTTTCATTTTCCTGCCCCAACACTTTAAGTGTGTTTACATTGTAAGTGTTACTTTATCTGCCCCTGTCTAATATGCACAATATACACAGACGCCGGTCTTTATTGAAGCTAATGCACTCGGCTTCCATCGGCCAGAGATTATCGGACATGTCCGTTCTCTGGCCGGCCGAGCTGTGGGGCGACAGGGATCTGTCGCCCCATGTGGGCACATGCCGATTAGCGGCCGATTTTTCCGCTGACCGACGGCGCGAGCGCGCACGCCCGTCGGTCAGGTGAAAAATTGGCCGCTTATCGGCATGTGTATGCCAGGCATAGTGGAAGACATTACTGTGACCTGAGACCAGAGAGTGGAAGACATTACTGTGACCTGATGCACTTTATTTCCTCAAAAGTAAGACCAGTGATACTCCTGGGTGATACCAAATGACAAAAGGCTAGCCATCAAACTACAAGCAAGTCATTAATATGGCACTTTTTGGGTGCTTCCTGGTGCGCTTTGGACGTGTTTTTGCATGCGTCTTGGATTCAACTTTTTTGTTTTTAAATAGATTTATATGCAGTTACATTTATATAAAAAACATATCCAATGTGCACCCATTGTTTTCTATAGGCACAATGCACTTTGAAAAATTAGGTAACCCACATTTTTTCAAAACAGAATGCGTCATACCTGTGTGAACAGTCCCATTGAAAACAAGCCCTAGGAATCCACTTTTACAAAATAGCAGATGGCTTTGTATTTTGACACAGGTATAAAAAATCAATTTGTAGATGGTAAACTACATCAGGGCGCAAACTTGTACTAAATATATTTTATAGATCTGAGTGTATGTGTTTCCTTCCCATATGGTGAATTAATAAGGATATTTATATTTATAGTTTTGTTGCAGCAAAACATATCTTTAAGAGGCTAATACGCTAGACTATTGAGGTCCAGCATCTTTATACTTTGCCATAATCCTTTGCTATTCTATACATGTGATTGACAATGCAGTGTCATAAAGACCACTCATTCCTCTCTAGGCTAAAAAAAAAAATAGATAGCCTAGATAACATGCACTAGCTGTCATGGATAAAGAGCTGTATGTGAAAATCCCTTTAGATCCACTTTAAGCACAAGAATGACAGTCTAAAAGCTTACAGAGTAACCACATAGAGTGAAAGGCAAACTTTCAACTTCTTTAATACAAAAAGAAGAACCCAAATGATTTATGTGTTTCAGTGTGTTCCAAAACTGTTGCATTAAAATGATGATGTCCATTTATCTTGTTTAAAGAAAGCTTGATATCCGTGTAGCAAAGCTGCTCTCCAATGTATGCTTCTTAATGTGTGTTGCGGTAAAGGACTAATGACTGAGCTTGGAGAAATGGCTTTGTCATGTTCTATTTCTTATAGAAGGCAGAGGCTTTCCTTCCAACTGCTGCTAGAGATAATCAAGCCTTTGTGTGTATGAACAGATTAAACAGTTCATTAGGCACTACAGTTTTAAAAGTCAAAAGATGAAAACCAAGGCTTGGTTAAAACGAATTGAGAAAGCTTAAAATGTCTTAATGTTGGTTCTGGACAGCAAAGACGTTGTTGAGCTTCTATAAGTATGGACAGTGTAGCAATCTTCACATCAATCATAGGTAACTACCCTGAAATCATAGCATATACAAAGCAATGAGGACTGCCAATTGTTTGACTTGCTGCTAAACATAGAAGATGATAGTTACTGTCTATCTCTGTTATATTTGATGAATCATCAATGTCGTGTCTACACTTGGTAAAAAACCATAATGCAGCAAGATGGTAAGGGAAATTTTAATGTTTTACGATATATACTGTCTATACTGTGCACCCTGAGTCAAGAAAGGGGGTAAACTTGTGCAGGATGGAAGAAGGGATATAGCAAGTAATAGAACTGGAGGTTAAAGGTTGGAAAGGAAAGGGTCAAAGAGATAAGTAATGTGCAGTTTGAAAAATAGGAGCCATTTTGAAAAATCAAAGGCAGAACCCCCCCCCCCCCCCCCCCCCCCCCCCCCCCCATCCCCCCATCCTCTTATTTTTTTTTATGTTAATCCTTTCAGCTCATGCTTTTGTATTTTCATAAGTTTATGTTCTGTTGTCTTAATAAGTGTGTGCCTATAAGAAAACAGTTTATTTGGTGGTGATGTGTTGGTGTTATGTAACAGTCACATGGTGGTGGGGGTTTAGGTGGTTTCAAGGGTGCCCAATGAGTTGGTTTTAAGGGTGGCTGGTACAAGCCATGAAAAAAATAAAGTTTAACACGGCATTGACGAGGACCTAAAATAATATGAATGCAAAAAAAAGACAACCTTGAGTACTACTAATGAGTAGCTCCATTAGAGGATAGCCAGTCCCAAGGGCCTTTAAGGTGCAGATAAGAACAACAGACTGGAAATTCAATAACAATTCTACTTTAATTATAACATATTAAAAATGTCCACATTAGACCAAATAAAAAAAAATACCAGGCATGTATTACTCTGACATTCACATATAACAAATCCTTGATTGTCCCAGTAGTTGCAAAAAGGCTTGTACACAAAGCCTTGAATCCTTTTGCTCGTAAATTCGACCTGCTGTGGTGGCTTCCTCAGTAATTGTTGAGCAAACAATAATTGGCCATCAAAAAAACAAACAGCCCGGGGTTCCCGATTCCTCCACTGGTATATGTGCCCCTGCATGCTCTGAACACCTAGGGGCTTGGATGCTTGGCTTGCCACATGTGACCTCCAAGACACTGTCTCTGGACTTATACCAGAAGTCTATCAACACATTTTTTTAACTTTGGTCTAACTTTCAGCTTGTTGTACTTACTTGCACCTTAAAGTCCCTGGGGCCTGTCATCCTCTACTTGAGCTACTCATTAGTAGTACTCAAGGTTGTGTTTTTTTTGTGTTTCTAATTTGGGATGTGGTGCCATCAATTTGAGTATTAACTGATGCCCTTTTTTTCATTTAAAATTTTTGCTAAAATATTATGAGTTATTGTATATTTGAATATTGTTAAATATTTTTGTTGCTGAACTTTATTACAGTTGTGGCCTACAATATTTCCCTTTGTTAAAAGATGTGTATTGTCTCTGTGAATTTGTTGTGGTACACTCAACTCTTATGCTAAATCAGGCATGCCCAAGTCAAAAGTCAGAGAGAAGGGATCTGAATCTGAGACATCCCGAAACCTTGTTTTTTAATTACTGCAATTAGCCATTAAACAAATTGACTTGAACTCCAAACTTTATAAATATATATATATATAAATATATATATATATATATATATATATACACACACACACACACAAAACTTGGTAATTACACAAAGCTCTCTGATAAATAGAGGTTCAATATGTGGTGTGACCAAAATATAAAGTGTAAAGCTTTGCTACAAACATTCATTTATCATTTGGAACTTTTTCTATGGTAGTGAATGGGTAAATAATATTGTGAATATTTATGTATATTACACATCACAGCAGAAAAACAGAATCGAGCATGTAAGGAATCATAAGTTCTGTTTTATGTTTCTCTACTATAGGAACATAACATCCCCCTGCTGATTCTCATCCTACTCTGTTCTTTTCATGGAACATATGAAAGCTGTAAAACTAAATAATTAAAAGGAAATTGGATCTTAAAATACTATATCTGTTGTACGGCCCAGAAGTAACAGGCATGAATAAAGTCTACCTTGTAAAAGAGTAAAGTAGGACAGATAGAATTTTCTTTCCAGTTAGATGTATAGTATTAGCATGTTTTGGAAATTTGGTGTAAAGCCCTAGGATATAAACTTTTTAAGCCTGGTCACCTTTACAGTCTGCACCCTTTGTGTTTTCACATTGAAAACAGGGGTGGTTGTATTACAACTATCACATTGTATTACAATGTATCACTAAAAATTGTGTTCTGGGGAGCTGTATGGTAGAGATATAAAAAAAACTTACAAGTCCTAACAGGTAAAATAGAGCCTTAGCAGACCGTAGAGTCTGCTTTGCAAATTTTCCCTACAAATAGCAGGGACACGGGTTTCTTGGAGTTTTGAGGGAGCATCACATTCTTCACCTTGTATACAGGCAAATTCTAAATAACACTATAAACAGATACCCACAAATAAGTGGCCCCACGTTCTCCTTATGTGATGCTGAGGTGCGCTGGCATGACTCATGACTAAGTTACTCACACACCCGCTAAGTTCGGGTTCCTACAAATTGACACAATGATGCCCTGATGAAGTACAAGCGAAACGTACGTTGGGGTCCAGTGGGAAAAACCTGATACCATACTGAAACACTGGCTTGCCATGTTCAGCCCAACCGCCAATAATCATTGTGGGGTTTTTAACTAACTATATGGATACAAACATGGTCTTTGAACTTACTATATGGACATTAAAACTTGAAAATGTTTTTATCTTTTCATAGTGTGTTGCCTATAAAGTCCCTGTGTCCCTGCTATTTGTAGGGAAAATTTGCAAAGCAGACTCTACGGTCTGCTAAGGCTCTATTTTGTATGTATTTGGGATGTTGGCCTTTTTGGAGTAATGCGGTAGTTTGTATAGAAAGTCTGAACAGGTGCAAATTTTCTTTTTACCTTGTGGGGATGCCAGCATGAATTCCCATTTATACATTGGAGCTTGAGCTCTTCACAAGCTACTAGGTCCCAGGTGCCCAACCTGCGGCCCTTTGGGCGTTCTTCAGCGGCCCCCTGTGGTCCTCCACTTGCGGCCTCCGAACTGTTATTGCATAAGGCATGGAAACTCACCTTTTGGAGTGAGAAGAGGAGGAGAGGTGATAAACTTACCTGATATGTAAAAGCCAATCAGCGACGCAGATGGTGCCTAAGAAAGTCCCTCACCTCTCCTCCTCTAGTGTTGGCGGGGGTTGAGAAAACTGGTAAGTGCCTATACTCTCACAATCCACTAATGAATGAGGGGTGATTGTATATTATATATTATGGCACATAACCTGAGAATAGGGGCATATAACCTTTGAATCAAAGGTTGTGTGCCACATAGATATCATCAAAGGCTTTAATTATATCTATGAGGCACATAACCTTTGACAATGTATATGACTATGTATACCTTCTAGCTCTGCCTGCTGTCATTCTTTCATAAAAAATTGCTTATACAAGTCAGTATAGATTGAACATGCTATGTGCGGCCCTTTAGTCATGCTGAGGGCCGCACTTGTGGCTCTCAATATCAACTCAGTTGACCATCACTGTACTAGGTTGTTTACTATGACAACTTACACCATGTAACCTTTTTTGTTCTTTTGATAAATCTCATAAGTAACAAGTGATTTAGCCAGTTGCATATCTACACACATACAGTCAGGTCCATAAATATTACATTTTAATAATACATTTTGACTCTATACACCACCATGGTGTATAGATTTGTAATGAACAAAAACCCCACAATGTGCTTTAACTGCAGACTGTCAGCTTTAATTTGAGGGTATTTACATCCAAATCAGGTGAACAGTGTAGGAATTACAACAATTTGCATCTGTCCATAGGATTTTGTTCCAGAACTGTGAAGGCTTTTTAGATGTTTGGCAAACTCTAATCTGGCCTTCCTGTTTATGGTTTACATCTTGTGGTGAACCCTCTCTATTCACTCTGGTGAAGTCTTCTCTTGATTGTTGACCTTGACACACATACACCTACCTCCAAGAGAGTGTTCTTGAACTGTTGTGAAGGGTGTTTTCTACACCAAGGAAAGAATTCTTCGGTCACCCCCCACAGTTGTTTTCCATGGTCTTCTGGGTCTTTTGGTGTTCATCGCTCACCAGTGTGTTCCTTCTTTTTAAGAATGTTCCAAACAGTTTTGGCCATGCCTAATTGTCTATCTCTCTTTTCAGCCTAATGATTGCTTGCTCCACTCTTTGGATCTTGAGAGTTGACAGCAACAAATTCCAAATGCAAATAGCACACTTGAAATGACCTTTTATTTGCACATTGTAATTGGGACAATGAGAGAATATCACACACCTGGCCATGGAGCAGCTGAAAAGTTGTTGTCCCATTACTTCTGGTCCCTTAACAAGTGGGAAGCACATATGCAAACTGTTGTAATTCCTATACTGTTCATCTGATTTGGGTGTAAATACCCTTAAATTAAAGCTGACAGTCTGTACATTAAAGCACAGTGTGTTTGTTTTATTCCAAAGCCATTGTGGTGGTGTATAGAGCCAAAATCTTTGAATGGTGTTGATGTCCCAATATTTATGGACCTGACTGTATAACTGAAAAGGGAAGATTAGGAAACGTCTCACCTTTTTTCAAATCAGAACAGGATAAAAGATGTAGCACCAACCCATTCCCCCTGTACTTGGGAGACACAGAACTTTATCATGCATGTTAAGCTCTAATTAAAATGTAAATGTGTCAATTTAAAAAATGAAATGTCCTTACCAGGTTTAAAACCTACTATAATTTTAACCAGAAGATCACATTACCTACTGCAGTGGTTCTGCACAACTGCTTATTGTCTCTCCTCGTTGTCAGTTCTCTTCTCCCTTTGTTGGTTGCACACAGTCCCCCCACACTCCCCCACCACTGCCAGCCAAACGGAAGAGGGGGAGGGACAAGCAGGGAGCCGACCATGGGGGGAACTAGCTATAGACAGTATGTAGAGTGCATGTCTGTGTGTGTGTTTCTCAGCATGAATGTTTTTGCAACGCAAACAAGGCAAGTGCGAAGTGGCTCTCAATATAAACCTGAGTAGTTTGTATGGGTGGGGGGGGGGGGGGGGGGGGGGGGGGGGGGCTCGGTAATGTTCGTATTTAGAAAAGGGGGGCCCTGCAGGGGAAGTTTGGGAACCACTGACCTAATGTGTTGGCAGTATTATTTGATGCCAAATTACACTCTGTCTTAATCAATTAACTTTACATTTGCATCCATCATGTTTTCCTGCATGACATGTGATGTCACTTTTGGATGGTTGGTAGAGATCTTAGTACTTGCTGGAGATGTAAAGAAGGGTTGTGGGAACATTCCAAAAATATTTTATTGCTCATTTTTTCAAAAATGAAGTTCAAAGTTAAAGCAGACCTACCACTTGTTAGGTCACTCTGCAGTATCAGCTGCAGCTCAGCCAATACTGCAGAGATACCCTACTAAAAAAAAAAGCAAACTATTTCTGACAGCAGGAGGGGTGTCTTTTTAGAGATAGCCCCTCCCACTGTGTTACATATTACCTAGGCAAGACGTAACAAGCTGCAGGGGTTACTGGGAATTCTCTCCCATAAGCCCCTGTGTCTCAGTCTCACAGATGTGACGTTAGCGTCACATCTGTGAGACTTTGTGAAAAAGGGAGAGAGAAGCCTCTCTTCACTCAGCCACAGCTAGATGAATCTAGCCGACTGCGCCCCCCTTCTCCCCCACACGGAGCTCTTCTGCAGAGGAGTCTCTGTCTGTGTAGGAGTAAGGGGGGGAAGGGGGGCGGGTTGGTGTCAGCTGCTGGATGTCCGGATAAGAATTAATCCGGAAGTGGCTTCTCTTGCTCTTAATCAACATGAGTTTCATCAGATAAAACATGAAGAAGGTAAGTAAGTTTTATTTGTTTTTGTGTAGCAGTTTTCCAGGATCTGAACTGCTGACAGGTAAGTAATGTGTCTATTTCATGTATGTGTGTTTTTTTAGTTCAAAACCGCTTTAAGCATAAATGTCCACTTAAAAATCTTCAACTTGACTTTGAACCTAATTTATGCAAAAGTTACACATGCATGAGCAATACCTTTTTTCCCCCCAAAAAAGCTCTAATGGCTGGTCCCAATCCAGACAGATTTATGTACTACCATGAATATTACCTCTACTGGAAGGACCAATGACAGAACAATGTCTGTCTGTAATCTATTCTTAAAAAACATAACATTTGGGATTTTATTTTTTTACCTTTTGCCAAAACACAAACAATGAGTAAGGAAAGTGCGCTCTAACCTGTAATGTTGGCTCTGTTGATACTCGCTCTGTTCTCGCAGGAAGACATATGGATCTGAGCAGAAAGCTTATCTTCATTTCCGCTATGTCCCACAGAAGAGCTGTCTGAGAGAGAATATATCATATAAAATACATTTCTCCTTATCTGCATGTTTTAAATTGCAAGTGGATTTTTATAAGTTCTGAGATCTCTCCCTGCTGTTCCTCTGATAAGCCATAACTTGGAGGAGATATTTCCATTTTATTCTCTTGCAGCGCCAGCACTGTGTTTCATAACTAAGGTGACCAATTTAGTCTCCAAGCTGAGCTTCCATTTCTCAAATAAGTGCTTTGTTATTGTGTTTATGGCTTCTTTCTGTTTGATTTTCATTTTTCTGCAATTTCCAGGTCTTTATCTATACTCTGCGTAATACAGAAGCAAGAGTGACACATACAGTCCTTGGAGCTATGACACATGAATGCCAATGCCCCTGCTAAGACTAAAAACTGAATTTTTGCATGAAGTTTGCAGTTGATCAGTCAATCTATGTCAAGAAAGTGGTGGTCAGTCTATGTAGAAGTTTCTAAAATAAAGGAAGCTGGGTGATCCCTGAATGTTTCGCTAAGAAATCTTTCTAATTAATCACTGTTAATCAATGTTTGGTATACAATATTATACCCAATATGTATTGCCGTCCTCCTCACTGTCTCCCTCACTGTCCTCTGCTTCCTACATGGTAGTGTAGTGTAGTCACACAAACAAAGTGTAATGCTGTCCCCTTTAAGGCCATGCCCCAGAAGGCTTTGCAGCCAGAGGTGTTAAGAGAGAGCACACAGGAAGAGGAAGCTCAGTCCAGAGCAGGGAGTCCTGATGAGACAGCAGCTGTCGGGCACACAAGCTGGCTCCAGGCTTTACATGCTTACCCGCCTATGCTGGCGTGCGTACAGCCCCCAGACCAAATAGTACGCGCTATTCTCAGACCCGGCTGCCAGGCATTCTGCCCCATTTGCATTTGGAATACCCTCGCCAAGTGGGGTGAAGTGGGGTGAAGCTTCTTCTCTCAACTCAGAGACTGTTTCCTGTTCTGCCTGTGAGTTTACTTTATCAGTTAACCTTTATTTGTGCTGAGGTTGTTTAAATAAAGGGTTTTTGCAGTACGTTTGGCTGATCCAGAATCTGTACAGTAGATTCTGCTGCAGATAGACCTACCTGATTGATCCTCTGATTAGCTGTCTCCATCCACAGGTCAACAGATGGCTTTGGGTCAAATGTAACACTCACAGTACAACACCGTTTGAACCCCCAGATCTCATACCTTAGTAGTGCAACCCAGAGATTTTGGGTTAGTAACTAACCCCTGAGACTACCTGCAGTCCATATGTGAACCTTTCATAGTCATATTCCAACTGTCAACATTCCAACAGTGCTTTTTCTCTTGTCATACCTGTCATGCCTACTGTGACATTCAACCCCCAGAACTCCAACACGCTTAAAATTTTATTTTGGATTAGTAATTTATATTACTAATTTGACACCCCTAACTGCAACCATTCATAGTTATTAATGTTTCCCTGAGGCTATGCAAGTGACATGAATTGTAGATATTTAAAAAAAAAAGAAAGAATTTTGGCAATCTAAAAAATTTAACTTTTACAGTAGTGTATACATATTTTCGCAATGCATGTTCGTAAAACTTACCGGTGCATAATATCGCGAATATTCGAGATTGGGAATATACACCACCATATACGCGAAAATTGTGAATTCCAGAATAGCTGATATTCATCGAACATATTCGCAATTCGAATATTCGAGCTCAACACTATTCTTGACATATCTTTGGTAAAGCAGCTTAGTCTTTCCAGCTACTCTGTTGCTATCCCTACCTACATCTCTTCATATTTTATGGTGACTGCTCTAGACTCTAGAAGTACAATGCTGTGTTATGAACTGTCTAGTGTACTTCACATGTTTGGCGTCCTCAAAGACCAGTGACGGAATAAGGTTTGGTAAAATGTCCAACCACGCCTGCCATGGCCTGTCTAATAAAACCACAGACTGCAGTGGTTACACAACAAGACTCCTGTGCCTCATTCCTCCCATAATAACTTAGTCATTTTTCTTTGCACATTTTGTTATAATATTTTTGGTTTTCCCCTTGAGAAGCATTAATTCTTCCTGCGGTAATACAGCATAAATTTGGTTTGTTTGTCTTCTTGATGAATGAAATCCTTGAAGTTAATCCTTACTACATGACATGTGACCGCCGCGTGCACCGAATTCAGTAAAATGAAATATTTGCGGTGATGTATTTGTTGTTGAGATTTCTTTTAGCGATGTTGTGAAATTATCTTTACACACAATGCTCATTTTTCCTGTGCTTCTTCCATATATCATGCAGCATCATCAATAACAAAATATTCCAGTGTGGACTGCTCATTCATCAGGATGCAGATAGCTCAGGCACTCTGCAGATGTATGATCCCTCACAAAAAAACACAATTAAGATACAGAGAAGAACAACGCAATGCCCCTACTCTCATATCTGCAGTGTCAGAGTCAAGGTTTTCATTCCAGAATAAAAACTATTACTTGAACTAAAATAAAAGCTTTATTTGAGATGATGACATTTATTGAACATAATTTCTTGACATATGTTTCCTTTAAAGGAATTTGAATTATTCTAAACCTTGAGTTATGTCTAAACCTTGAAAGAAGATTTTAATCGCCTTAAAAGTTCTACATACTACATACATACTACATACAAAGCAACGCATCTACAAAACAGATCTACTTAAAACCCCTCTACCCAGCAACACATACTTATCCTCCCTTTTCCACATATCCTCATCCATTCCTTTGCACAGCACTGTAGCAATTGCTACTGTGTAAAAATATCTACCTACCTACCTTTTCAGTCTCGCCTACCCATCGTCTCATTCCTAACATCACCACCATGCCAGTCCTATCCCCCCTACCTATTGTATACTCTGTTCCCCAACCTGTTAGATTGTAAACCCGACTGGGCAGGGTCCTCTACTCCTCCTGCGCCATAACCTGTTCCTGTGTGTTATCTTGTGCTGTATCTCAACTCAAATGTAATGTACAGCGATGCGTGATATGTTGGTATATATATATATATATATATATATATATATATA
>CM070037.1:102064617-102079419 GCA_036250615.1 Ptychadena robeensis | reverse complement strand
TATGGGGGGGGGGTTAACAAACAAATATCCGTAGCTAGAAAGTTAGCATTTTCAAGGGATTTAAAGAATGCTTCCAGTATTAAATATACCCCTGTGGATATTTACAGCCAACTTCCTGCCAAGTCTCAAATAATGGAATATGAAAGGCCCACTCGATCTGTGCTAGTGGTATATATAAAATAAATTTTATTTAACTTGCCAATATTTGGTAAATTTACAGCCCAAACACTAGGGTCTCTTTAGAGACTCTTTAGGCCAGATGTGTTTTGCATGGTGCACATAAGTGTTTTCATATGTGTTGCATTTTTATGAACTTTATCTGCATTAGACAATACATGCAGCAGTGCTTGGGTTGCAATAGTAGTACCATAAAAACACATCTGGCAGAAAACACAACATAGCTGCTAAAGTTATCTATAAGCACATCAACTTTTCCCCCATACGATACAGAAGCTCCACACACAGGATGAAGAGTCAAAACTTCTTTATTAATGTATAAACAGCATACAGTTATGCAACAACTGCCCTGGGGGTCTCCTTCTCCCAGATGGATTTCTTGACAGATGCCGGCAGTGTAGGTATTCTTCCGGCAGCAGGATCTTTTTTAGATTCCTGCGTGGCTGATCCGGCCGCCAGGAGAATACCCACATAGCTGGCGTCTGTGAAAATTAGAGCCATGCGGGGATGTGAAAAATAACTGGACTCTTCCGTCTGCCAGATCTTTTTCAGATTCCTGCGCAGCTAATCTGGCTGGCAGAATAATACCCACACCACTGGGGAAGGGGGCAGGTCGAACACCTATACTGTCCCTGGGCAAGAAGAAGTTAGAACATGCCATGTTTGCTGTGGACTGTTTGCCGTGGACTGTGGGCCATGCGAACATTAGGGACATCCCTACTAATTAACCTTAATAGCGTTCTGTCCGTTAAAAAATAGCGGGGTATGGGAGATCAAAGCTGAGTACATAGTACTCTGCTTGTGTTGCCTGTCCTCCCTCTTCCCCTGTACACATCAATGATGCCAGCGATGTGGGCATGTGAAACCGATGCCCCTCCATTAAAATGGAAGTCTATGGCTTCACAATCGCTGTGGGCTCGCCGAGGTGAGTATGCACGATCACAGTTCGTTTAGAGTTTGATTTGTAAACAAACTCTGAACAAACTGAGTTCATCTCAATCTCTAATGTTGACTCAATCAATTCTACTTAAAATATAAACTGCCAATCTAATATCAATCAGTGTGATCGATGCAAACCTATTACAATTACATTTACCTGTTCCAGTTAATATGAGAGTTTAATAATGGGATTTACATTCATCTTAAAAAATTTTAAGTTGTCTTTTTATTGTTAACAACACAAGGCTGATGTTTTATGGCCACTTTAGATCCAAGTGGTGCTTTGCGAAACTCTTCCTTAATAACACATTCTAAAATGTTTCATAACATCTTAAAAATAAAATAAAATGCATAAAACCATAACCAAGTAAAATGTGTATTAGCCGATAGAATAGACAGGAACAAAGCCCTGGCCGCAATTTCCCTAAACATAAGTTTGTACTTGGCCCACGCCTCCCTGCACACACAGCAACCTTTAAAACATTCTCCTAAACATATTTATTTTTCTATTAGTCTTGCTAGATTGCAAGAGCAACTCAAGCACAACGCTATTTTCAGCCTAGTTGAAGACGCTACAATGATCTCACCGATGCAATTAATCAAAATGGGATTCAAACTGCACATGAAACCGTGCTGTGGGTCATTGCTGCTGGGATGCAGAAGGATGCTGAAACATATGGACCTTTCTTTTTCTCATCTCTTGAAAAAGTGTACGCCGTACAAACCTGAAGACAACTAGTTTTTTTGTAGTTGATATAAATAAGATGTTTATCAAAAAGCAATATTTGTATTGGAGCATCGGAGATATACACAACTTAAATTGAAATGAGGGAATTTTGTCTACCAAATGAAGTGAATTTTTGGACTGTAATTCTGTACTGTAATCCAAACATCCCTGTCAGAGATAGTTTGCCAGAGAAAGTTTCAACCATATATACCTGAGTATGAGTCAAATATAAGCCGAAGTACCTAATGTTACGCAAAGCAATTCTGGAAAAAACGAAGGACTATGTCTCCACTGCGTTATGTGATCCGTCGGGCCCCCCTACGTAAAGCGCAGTGCTTGGTGGGGTCTCTGATGGAGCACATACATATTACCTGCCCGGCGGATCCTCTGTTTACACATCCGCTGATGCAGGGGTTAACGTACTGCACTAAGTTAACCTCTAGCCAATTGGTGAGTTAATTGCAAAGTCCCTGGTATCATTACCAAAATTATTATGTAGAGATGTGGTTGTGGGAACATAGTAAGATCTCTTCCTTCACACATACTTGGCATTATTATTGGAAAGCATTTGCAATTAACTGCCATAACAGTAAACTGTTATAACATAAGTCCCTAGGTATGCTGAAACTTGCAGTTTTCCCAGCTGACATCAGCCACATTACACCTAACCTCAGAAATCCTCACCACTCCCCTATCTGTGGCATATGGAGAATCAGTGATTCCCAGCACTGCTCATCTGACTGCTGCATCCTGTGTGATGAAGAGTGATCTCACTTAGTCAGGAAACGTACCATCATTCCAACTATTATAGTACAAAGAGAACTTAACACACCTGTATGCACATAGTCTGTGCATATATGTGTGTGAGTGGGAATTCCCGTTCAAACAACAATTGAAAGGACGGGTAAAGGGATTTTTAAGGCATCAAGTAAACGTTGAATCAAATATAAACAAAAGTTCAATACATAATGTCCATGGTTTTAATAAATTCCCCCACAGACACACACAACACTGGGTTGAAACGGTGTTCCCTTACAGCACGAGGGATTATATTTGTCTTCCTCATATAACTAACATTATATTCTTTACACCCAGAACCTCCTAACTTAGTGGCACCCTGACTCAGGACATGTATTTATTGGGACGCCCTGACGCCCCTTTCCTTTACCTATAAAGCCCTCATGAACACTCCGACTTGGTGAGTATTTGTCTCACCTGTTAGAAACCTCTACTGGTTATAACTACCACCACTAGGGAACTACTTCATAATTAACCCTACATATCTCTTCTTCCCAATTACTTTCTCTCCCTGCCATCTCTGCCCGTTTTTCTGGTGCCTCATACACTACGTCTATATTGCTACTATTTCCTGAAGAAGCGATTTATCGCGAAACGCGTCGAGAAGCAATTTATTCACATGTATTATTCATGGATGGACACAGATCTGATTGATGATGGACTTTATTAAAACCATGGACATTATGTATTGAACTTTTGTTTATATTTGATTCAAAATCCCTTTACCTGTCCTTTCAATTGTTGTTTGAACGGGAACGCCCACTCACACACATATATGCACAGACTATGTGCATACAGGTGTGTTAAGTTCTCTTTGTACCTTACTGCTGCATTCTGATCTGCATGGTGAAGTAGTTATAGACAGGCACAGCATGGTGTAAACTTCTGTCTATACCATTCACTCTGGAGAGGGAGTTCAAGCCAAAGCCCCACTAGAACTTTCAAACTTACATTGCAGCTGTGGTGCTTGAGGGATATAGAAGTCCTTTTGCTGCACTTGAAGCAAGTCCTTAAGCTATATGTACAAAAAAAGGCACTGGTTGGAAAGTTTGGTGTCAACTGAGGCTGCGGGCCAGAGGAAACTTAGATGTAGGCTGCATTTGGCCCCTGGGCCTGACTTGGGCATGCCTACAATAGGTTATGTATTTTTTGCATTAATTATGTTCAAAGTTAATTAAAATGAAAAATGTTTGACTTAACTTTGAACCTTATTTATGCAAAAACTACATGAGTTATACTTTTTTTCAATTGTTTCTGCAACTCTTCTCTACACCTCCAGCAAATGTGTTGATGATACCATGCAATTAACTTTTTATTTATTTCTTTTCAAGTATATATAGTACGGTAGTTTATTTGTCAGTTAATTGGGAAGTGTTGAGAGAAAATTTCAAATAAGTAATATTGCTCTAGCACATGTAGTTTTTGCCTACACTCCAAGTCCAAAGTTAAGCGAATTTCGATTAAAAAAAACAATACTTTTGCAATATTCCCACAACTCTTCTCTACATCTCCAGCAATTGTGGTGATGATATCATGTTCAAGGGAGAGAGGGACATGTAATCACTTTCCCAATGCAAATCTGGAGTTATGGAGATATGTATTTGCCATTGACAACAGGTATCTAGTGCCATCTAGAGACCCTTCACCTTATTGCAATTTAACTAACTCCCACAAAGCTGACAGATAGACAGGACTAAACTGGTAACTCCCCAGGCTCAAAGCAACTGCAGGTAAGTATATTTGTTTAATATTATGAAGTGCTTTCCCACCTTTGTGCTGGGTCGGACATCAAAGTTTAATTTAATATGCTATTTTTATATTATTTATAAATATATTGGTATATTTTGTTGTATACATCTGCTTGCTCTATTACTTGAATGTGTTGCAGTATAGTTGCAGGTCTAGCAGACAAGGACTGATGGGTAACATTAGACACTTAGCAATGGACTTTGAGGCCGGGTGTACTTAGCCTATGCTTTAGGTAACGACGAGGAATGGCAATAAATATATACTATTTACTCAAAATAATAGTGATTTGGTGATTTTATAACATTAAAGTATTTCTTACTGAGACAAGTAAGATGGATTTTTTATTGATGGGTCCACTTTAAGTCACAGAATTTATACTTTTCCAGTTTAATGTGTATAAATAGTTCAATAAAAGCATTAGAAAAAAGCTGGCTGAACTTCCTTCAACCCTGATTTTCCATATAAAACAAAGTAACTGCTATCTACATTTCCAGATGTGACACACTTATAGAGAACGCACATTTCAATGCCTGATATAGACCCGTCTATGCAAAAAAAACAAAACTGTTTGCAAATACATGCTCGTGTTTATCACACCTTGTGTATTCATGCATATTTAGTAACGGGAGCTGAAGATAAAATGTGCATTGAAACACAAAGGCGTGTCGGCACATTTCTTCCTTCCTAATTAGGATGAAGTCAGATTTAAAGGCCTTGTTTGCAAGCCCATCTTGTCTGGTCCTGTTAATTATTCAGGAGAGGATACAGACAATATGCATGTCTGATAATAATGAGTGCAGCAATCCAGATGGTAGAGAGCACATAAGGCACTCTCACATTAGCGTAAAACACATAGTATTCCAAGAATCCTCGCACACTGTCAAGACAAACATATCCAGATGTACTATGGCTCCTACAGCTTCATCCTAAAAAGAATACAGACTTATAATATCATGTTGAGAAGCCTCAATGATGCATGTTTAGGAGGGAAAGGGCGCTAAATTGGCTGCCCAAAATGATCCTTAAAGCGGACCTACTACCTTCCATTCTGCCTTTTATTATAAACACCAGGGCAGATTGGAGGTCAAATGTAAAAAGAAAAATACCCGGCAAATCCTTAAAAATCATGCGATGACATCATGCCATGGCAGCTCCAAGGGAACATGGGATATTAGACATCACTATTGACGGGGTGGAACATTACCCAATTCAGATGCAGATAGGTGGATGAAGTGAGACCGGAAAAGTCTATCTTGAAGCTTGGAGGACTGGAGCGAGCAGCCAGGAAAGGTAAGTATTTATTTTTTCTTTTTAGGGGTCGCTGTCCCTGAATGAAGACCCGATGTAGGTGAGTAATGTTTATGTTTAATGATTTTTACCATGATGTAGGGCTTATATATGAAAAAACATTCTCCACCCAAAACTACATGTACCAGAGCAAATTGGTAATGATACAATGTTGCAAATCACTCACAAAGTCTGACCATGAAATTTCACAATTTTCACTTCTTGACTCCAGTTTAAGGCTGGGTTTCCATTACGTTTTTCAGTCTGCCAAGGTCCCCCAATCAATGCAACCGTGAACGCAATGTGTGGGGGCACGTGTTAAGCATCCATCAGGCATCAGTTAAGCTTCCGTCTGGGCATATGTAGCTTTTAATGGGGAATATAGTCCGTTACTGACTGATGCCCATCCGTTAGTAACGGATTCCATGCATTGTTTATGGGTGCATTGGCGAACACCCCTTGCATTACGGGCGGATGCATCAAAATCAACGTAGTGGTCTATATTGATTTTAACACAATGGGGCACAACGTAGCAGACCAACGCATGTGGAGACAGCATCACAATGGTCTACGTCAACATCCTTCCATTTGATGTGCGTCAAACCCAGACTAAGGCGAAAAATGTGCCTTATATTATAGTATTATAGCTCTCTATCGCTTAGACACTTAAACAGTAAAATTGCCCATCAAAGAGTTATGACCCAATCTATCTTAGAGTATTACTACATGTAAATGCGAAAAGGGTGCTAATAAATGTATATTTATATTATCAAAATACAGAAGAGAAAGTGAGGTTACCGTACCATAGCTATGATAGGGATGAGTAATCAAAAGTAGAAGAAAAGATTAGTGAGTTCCTGGTATCACCTTATGTATGCCTTTTATCACCTTATGTATGCCTTACACCCATTTTATGTTGTTCAGATTCAGAACTTGGACAGCTCCTTTCTGAAACATTCTACTAAACGGAGTCTGTTCCATATGAAATATGCAATTTAACAGTAGTTTTGTAGTGAGTTTGCAAACTATATTTTCACCGAAAACCACATTTAAGCCATTTGCCTTCCCTTTTAACAATTTTATAAGCTAATAGTGAATGTGCTGTGGTACAAATAGCAAAGAAACTGGGACACTGCCCTAGGGGATATGTCACAAGAACATTGAAAAAAGCAGGTAGTGTTTTCGTAGATCAAACATCAAATCAAACAAGGTAAAGTCTAGACAAAATGTTTCTAAAGACAACTGCTGACTCAGATTAATTGGAAAAACATTGACAATTATATTTCTAAAATTGCTGGAAGCTTGGGGGGGCTGTAAGAAAACATGCGAAAATTAATGTGAATTTTCCATGAATCACAGCGAAGTTGTTAAATCAGATAGTTTAAGCTAACATGGAATTTTTTGCTTTACATAAATTTTATATATCAAAAAAACAAAATGGGTCGCCATTATTATTAATACTCTTTTGGGCAATTAGCCTGGCTGAGAAGGAGAAAGGGGGGCATGCCAGGCTCTCAAAAGTCCTTCCATTGGTAATGGAAATAGTCGATAATTGTATTTGGGGTTTTTTCCACATGGAAGCCTTCTATTTGGTGCCCAAGGCAACAAAGGTGGTAAGGAGGCATCAAGCCTTAATATTTACCAACAGATTCCTCCTCCATCCTTTTTCCTATATATAATGGCAACCTGTGAGCATTGGTAGCTAAATGCCGCAAATTAATTCCACAGTAATGGAGCATGGAAAAGATGTTGAGGTGAATGAGATCATTCACAATAAAAGTTAAAGACATATGGAACCATGTCTGCTTTGTCTCATTTCTTGGGCTTGGCAATGAACCATATTGATGCAGACCATAAGCTCCCCCTAATAGAGCATTATCTCTAAATCTGAGCCACACTACTGGTGATGTGGAAGCCTTTGATTGTGAATGTATATTTGTCAGCGTTGCTTTTTATGTGAAAGTGGCTTCTGTTTTCATGGGTTCCTTGCACGTAGTCATAATCACAGTGACATGACCCAGAGAAAGAAAGTCATGAGAATCTATCACTTGGCCTTTTGCTGGTGTTTCCCTATCAGAGTCAGAGCACAAAGCTACTAAAGCAGGGTACACACATGTAGATACTTTTTCTTTCAAATGTTCCCACAACCCTTCACTACATCTTTAGCAATTTTGGTGATGATACCATTTTCAGAAGCTTTGCAATCAGCTCACAAAGTTAGCAGGTCGAAAAATTCGACCATCTCTAGTCTCTGACAGCAGCGTGATGATGTCATCACGCTGCTGCAGGGAACATCGGACGGCTCCAATATCGAGCCGTCTGTACCCTGCTTTTTTGTCCCAACTCTCTATTGATCTTGTTAACTGTCTGGTCTGTATCATTGTTTGCTTTTGTACCATCTATTTGTACACATGGTATATCTTGATCCATATTTTTTGTCTCTTAATTGGCTGTTCATGTTCTCTATGTTATCTCAGTGATTGGGGCTTAAGCAACATATTGATCCTTCTAACAGTCTATTACTTCATTCAATCAATAGTCCTTCGCATCAATAGCAGGAAGAATGCCAATGCATGATATACAGGTATGCAATGCCAAAGAGTTCAATGGTGGTATGTTTCACACCACAAAATTAACAAAAAGTATTGCTCTTCTTTGCATAAGATAAGTTCAGTTAAGTAAAGATTTTGACTTTTAACTTAATTTATGCAAAAACACAATTTTTTTAGAATATTCCCATAACCCTTCCCTATATCTCGATCGGTTTTAATGATGATACCATGTCCAGGGGCTTTGCAATTAACTCAAAAAGTCAGCTTGTGGAAACCTAAAAAAAACTTCAACCATCTCTAGTGGTTATGCTTGCATGCAGCTGCTAATGTAATTACATGAAGCTTCCAGAGCAGCTTTTGTTTTTAACTTAATGCCTGAAGTTTTGGAAGTTATACACAGCAGGACTGGTGACCCTGCTCTGTGACTTTACATGGTATACAACTTTGAGATTGTGTTTTTGCTGCCATTAAGCCATTCCATTCTGCAATACCACTTATTATGACTTATTATGAAGAATATGAAACAGAAAGGAAACAACCCATTTTCCCCAACAATATTTGTACAGACAGACTGGATGCCTAGGTGCTGAATTATCAGAGTGGGCCTATCAGCTCAGATCTACAAAATGGCCACAGCCCCCACTTTACAGGAATAAAGTTATGAAAAAACTTACCTGAAGAGATAACAATAATAAGAAATCCTGTGATTTGTCCCTCTAGTGATATGCACCACCGAGGGCTGCTGGACGCAAGGAGACTGGGAAAGTGGGGGCATCACAGTAATGTTGATCTTCCCAAGTTCCCTTGTGTACACAAGTCCATCGTAGTTGGTGGTGGGGCAGATCCCTTTATCTAGTCTTCACTCCACCTTCCCAGTCTGTGACAGCCACTGAAGGAGCGGAATGAAGACTAAGGCAATGTTCCTACTTATGTGATAAGCCACAGCTGATAGCTTCGATTTAGTAGAATGGTTGCAATCGTGAGTGGACACTGTGCGGCCCGCGATCTAAAACGAGGGCCACGGCCGGACAATCGTGGCCATTGAGGTAAACGGGCACGGTGATCAATTGCGAGTCATTTAAACCGCACCCATTCACTCTTTATAGGCGCGATCAGGCGGAGTAGGGCTAGATGTCCTGTCCCACCCCCCACTTCCTGCCTACAATCTCCGTGCCCCAGGTCTAATCGAGGGAGACCATGGGAGATCACTGGGTTCCAGTGATTAGACTCGCGGGTGATCGCGGGAACATACCCTAAAAGAAAGGAAGAATCTGCAACAACTATCTTAGAGAAGGCAGTAAGGATGGCACAACAGGGAGTGAGGCGCAACAGGGAAGAAGGTAAGGTAAGTGTGTTGTTTTTTTATTTGGAGACCAGTTTGCCCAGATCAAGACAGCTAACCGGTATCGGTATTATTTTGTCTAATTTTCACTACAAAACTGCTTAAAACATTTTGTAACAATAGAACACAAATATGACCCCTGTCATTTTGCTGTGGTAATTTTGCCGGAGTAAGGTAAGCGTGCATTCAAGTCCTTTTTCATGATATTACTTATAATGATATTATATTCTGAATATGAAAAAGCAAAAATACTGTATTTTTCGGACCATAGGATGCACTTTTTCACCCCCAAAATTGGGGGTAAAAAGTTCCCGGGTCTTATGGTCCGAATGCCCGACCCCCGTGGCGGCACCCTGGCTCCCCCCCCAGCTCTCCCAGCACGGAGATTAGCCAGGGAGCTGGATGAGCTGTCAGATGTGAGATGCCCAGCTCTCCCATTTGAACTGTGTAATTGCCTATGCCAGCAGAACTCAGAGCGCTACTGCCATAGGCAATGAAGAGAGATATAGATGAACGGCCATCTATATCTCTCTCTCCTGTCCGTGGGAACTGCAATCACTCTGCAGCTCCCACGACACAGAAACAGCTGAACGGCAGAGGAGAGGAGAGAGACTGAGAAGGAGAAGCTGTTGGCCCCCCTTCCTGCCGATCAGTGTGGAGTATGATGCTGTGCTGAGAGTGTACTGCTGCTAGTGACACCTCCTGGCTGAATTGAATATTGCATTCATTGAATTCATTGCATTAACCCAATTGATGTGAAAACTTATTAAATCTTTTTTGGGTTTTCCTGCCCTAAAAACTTTTGGGTGCGTCTTATGGTCCAATGCGTCTTATAGTCCGAAAAAGACGGTATTCTACTGGGATACAGCACAGCCGTCTCCTGTGGTAACACACTGTCAATATAGTCCCAATTGACAAATTTTAAATGTTAGAATAAGATTGCATAACACACTATTCAAGAGATAGAAAAGTGCAATAAAATAAAAAAGTTGTATAAAAGCATGATATCATTCACATTGGGATATTAACAAAGAGCAATAATGGAACCAATGTTTACCATTCACATCAAATGACGTGGTTGATATGTTTGCCTTATTTACAAATACAGCAGTGTGAGATATTAATGAGGTTTCTGTCTATATACACTACAGCAAAGTACATGATACAATCCACATCAGTGTGGTGTGAATTAGTGTTGAGCTCGAATATTCGATTTTCGAATATTTAGCTCGAATATCGCTATTTCTCCATTTTGCGAATATTCGCGAATATATCATCGGATATCCGCAATAAATAAATGGGATCGCGATTATATAATCGCAATGCAATTTTTTAAATGGAAATGACGGATATTCTCCCAGTCGAATATCCGAGCTCCATTGACTTGCATGCATTGCGCTTAGGTGATCGCAATTGCGATTTTTAGAACGCAATTCATGTCGTAAGTGCGGATATTCGAGATTACGAATATGGAATAGAATATTATGGCGGATATTCGCGAAATTACGCGAATTCGAATATTGCCTAGTCGCTCATCACAAGTGTGAATCACCACATACATTTTTCATATATGCCAAGCCTAAAAATAAGGACAAAACAATTAAAAATTAAGAACTGAAAATAAGACTTTTTAATGTGTCCAACGGAGGCTGCATATAGACAATTAATTCTGGCTACCATTTTGTAATAACTGTTCTTTCATTTGAGAAGCCAATTAGATTATTCCTGTTGTTTGTACCATTCTGAAGCACCATGTAAAACTCTTTGGTATATTATTATCGTCTGTAAATGAGTGAAAGCTGCTGGAAAGCTCTATTTCTATAGGTTGGACTTGAAAGCAAATACTGCGCCTATCTTCTCCAGCACAGTAGTAACCATTGCTAATTCGACAGGTTAATGAGATACATCTCTGCATGGCTCCTAATATTCACCTCGGCTGTCAGATTCTTGGGGTTGTCCTCCTGACTTACACCCACTGGCTCATCTGAAGGAGCTCTTATTTAATTAATTGCTGTGTTCTGTACAGCACACAGAAACTTATGGCAAGGTCCACGAGTGGGGAGGTTACAGAAACTACAAGTCCTAGAACCTCATTTACCCCTTTTTATGATGACAAACAACTAAAATTCCTTTCTGACATAATTACTTTACTGGATTTCTTAGCTTTTAAAAAGAACAGGTGGTTGCCATGGAAAACATGCGGCATTGTACAGTAAAGTAAATGCCACAGCAGGTAATGTAGTCACAGTTCCTCCTTCAGCTAAAAGTTGAGCATTCCCCAATGGACGCAAAGCAAATATTGCAAAAACCGGCAAAAGCATAATTGGATGAAATAGGTTTTAAAACTGGCTTTAACCTTTTTTTTCAGTGTCATGGCTCTACATAATAAGTATGTTGTAGGCCTTAAACTATTATAATGTTCACAAAATGTTGATTGTCCTGTTACTAAAGCAGTTATATTCCCTACTGGAGTGTATAGGGCCAACACTTGATTCAATACTATATAGATTCTGTAAATAAAACACAATATCAAAGGGTGGCTATGCTTAACTTGCTCTACTTTATCTATTGGGATACCCATCATCACCCCTTCTTTTTATCAAATTTTTTTTATCAGTTCAGCTAACAGGAAGTGTAAAGGACATCTTTCTGGCGGATATTTCAGATATTTTCTAAGGCAGGGGTTGGCAACCTGTTGTTCTAGAGCAGTGGTTCTCAACCTATTCTAAATCCGCGGCGCCCGGAAGTGATGTCGCAGAGTGTCGCTTCCTGTATTTGGAACGCAGAAGTGACACTCCACTACATCATGTCCATCATGACCAGGTAAATTAAGCTAGCTCCTTACTTTCCACCCCACTTGTGGGCATCAGTTCTGGTGCTTTCAGTGTACTCGGCGACCCCTTTAAAATGGTTGTTCGACGCCCAAGGGGGGCCCGACAGGTTAAGAACCACTGTTCTAGAACCTACTAGATGTGACTCTGCTTGCATGCCTCCTCCAATCACCATCACATACAGGGTAGAAGAAAGAGAGAGCCGCATCCTAAGATAATAGCTGAAGAAGCAGCTGCAAAAGCAAGGAACCGTAGCAGAGATCTTGGCTGCTCTTGGCTGGTCTTCACTTTGGCCCCCAATTTGGCGTCCCTAATAGGGTGAAAACTTTGCAGACCACTGTTCTAAAGTATCTGCCAAATATAAGGATTGTTAAGATGTCAGTAAAATGTTTGCCCTTTGGCTTTTTGCTCTTTCCTTCAATTGTACAAGATTATAGAAGGTGTGTTACTAAAGGTCAACACAATGATTTGAGGGACGTTTTGTGCATCCCTGCTGCCCTTGGCAGGGCCACCATCAGAAATTCCCATACTAATTTTGCTGACCATGAATATTGTAACATTTTGAATATCAGCACTTCGTGAATTTGCAAAGATCTTAAATATAGTGGTATATCATTGTAATAATGAATATTTCAGATTTTTACATCAGTACCCCCAACTACGGTGTTCACAATATGCCAATTAGGGCAAATAAGGAAATAATAACTGAAGATCACAAATTCTCAAATTTATATTGCCAATGCTGCTCATCACTTCATACTAAGTAATTTTTTGAGACCCCACACACAAACATATTTGGGCTTATTTACACTGGCGTTTTCTGGTCTTTTAAGCAACTAGAAAACAACCTTGCATCAAATTTAAGTCAGTCATGTAATTACTGTTGGTAATCAGTGCACTTTATGAACACCTTCTGTCGCGTTCAGAGGGTCTGTTGACTTCAATTGAGAAGCTCTGCTCTGTGTCTCCAACACTTTGCAGAGCTTCTTACAATAATTTTTTAAAGTTAAGGTGTTTGTACTTTCTGTACACACGCCATTTACACTTTCTGCAACAAGAGAGGGCCTGGAAACCACGTCCTGATAGCAGTATAGAGGCTGTGCATTGAGTAGAGGCAGTGTGCAGGACATGGAACCTGGCTGCCATGCCAACAGCAGCAGACACAACATCTGTGGTGCCTGTTCTGGCATGACGGCGGCCCTGGGCCTTGTTCTTGTTCACAGGGCTTCCTTCAATCATATGGTCAGCTTCAGGGTGACTAACATTCAGGGATCATGCTGAAACTACAACCCTCACTGAAAATCACACACCGTTATTCTTATAGGCAATTGCCCAAAAATCTCCATGATTTCTGGGCAGGTGGAAATAACACTTTTCCACTTACCATGTACATAAGCCCTTATTTTGTACAAATCATTAATTAGTTCAGAACCTCTATAACGTTATATATATTAAAAAAGACAATGCTCTTAGAACTGAAAAAAAAAAATAAGATTTTAAGTCTTTGTCAAGCAAACATGACAAATATTATATGACATCAGTTGAACAATTGTTCTCATTTTCTAACTTTTAGAAATACAATATGGGAAGTGCAAACCACAACAGAAAACATTCATTGTTTGCTTAGACTGTGTTTTTCTCTGACTTGCATAGCTAACTGGAAATGAAGGACGGGCTCAGGCCGTCTTAATCCGTAAATGCTCAACGACCTTGTGTACAATCCTGTCTGTTTATGCAGCAAAATGCTAAGGAGACAATCAGCCTTGAAGCAGACGTTTTCACTGTTATCCAAAGATGTTACATACAATCTGACACGAGTACAGACTCCATGCTCGCTATATGCTATAGTTTAGAAAGAAAGTTCTTTTATTTGCAAGATATTTGAGCACTCCAGTTTCTTTATTATGTTTTTTTTCTTTAAAAACGCTCGTAATTATACATATAAATAAAGATAATGACTTGCTTCTCATGAGATCCTCTAGAAAAACATATTGCTCTAGCGCACCATTGAAAAGTAGGTGTGTTATTTATAACACTTGTAACCAACATACCCGTATATACAACAAACGAAAAAACAGTGCACCTAATTCTAGTCCCCTTGAGTTTAAAGGGAAGCAGAGGGATTTTTAGAGGTAACCATATAGGGTCAGACTATATTAGTCAAAATTCAAATAACTTAACATAACATAACTTATTGGTTCACAGTATTTTGTATACTATTCATGTCATTCAAACATTTACATAGTTTCAATACAGTCCAAGACAACAATACATTGATTGTATCTATATAATAGATGCATAGGTATGATATCTTTTCTTAATGCGTTTCACAACCCTTAGGCTAAGTTTAGACTGTGGGTTCTCGAGCTGCTTCCAGCTCGAGAACCGAGAGCACGCTCC
>CM070037.1:102025685-102044757 GCA_036250615.1 Ptychadena robeensis | reverse complement strand
GCCCCAGCACATTCCTACTGATACTGATATACCCACAATGCAGTGCCACTAACAGCCCCACTAGAACAGCACTATTTATATCACCATCACTGAATTACTGATACCCATTTTGCCGACACACCAGTATAACCCTACTGATATACCCAAAAGCTCAGTTCAGTGCTACTTAAATACCCAAAAGCACAGCACTACTTATATACCCAAAGTACTGCGTCACTAATATAATCACCAGTACTGAATTACTGATTTGGCGCAGCGTCAATAAAAGCACAGAATTACTTATAACCCTAGGAGCACATTCCTACTGAATCCCCTATGGCACAGTGCCACCAACAGACCTATGGTCACAGATAAACTGATACCCCATGGAACAGCCCCACCAACACAGACCAACTGATAACTCTCGCTCCATGTTGCCACACTAGCAAGTGAGAGGATTGTGAGGTCTGACATGACTGACCTCCCTCTTACAATATCTATGTTACAGTTTATATTGTAAGGATTCTGATACCTGATATTCATTTTTGAACATGATGATGGTTCCACCAGAAAATATTTTCAGATTTTTTTCAGTATCTGGAAAAAATGAAATTCATTATTATAGTTATATAAGTGTAGCATCACATCTTTTGTGTAATAAAACTTAAGGTGGCCCATTAGGGCCGCCATCCCAAATCCTGGGGCCCCATACATGTTTAGATTTTAACCCGATTTTGTGAGCTGATTGCAAAGCCCCACATGCAAAGCATGTTCCCACTAAGGCAATAAATTGCCTGCGGAATCGCTGTCAATCACCTACACTATTTTGAATGGGCTTGTCCCCATTGATAAGATCGCATGTGTTTTTTCCTGATCGCTCCCATAGACATGAATGGACGATCGCCCGGCGGCGATCCCGCAGGCAATTGAAAATCGCGAGCACCAGGCGATTATTCGCCTAAGTGGGAACATAGCCTTAAACTGTGGATCAGAAATCCCTCGGGGTCGTGGAAGTTAGGAGAAGCATTATTCTTTCTCCTAACTTTTCCCAAGCGGGATGGGACAATAGGAAAGAAGGGACATTGCAGAGTGGCACGTCCAGTATGCGGAATCTAAAATGGTTGCGAACCACTGCTCTAGAATGTAGTTCAAAGTTGAAGTTGAAATTTTAACTTGACTCCGAACTTAATTTATGCAAAAATTATTTGTGCTTTTTTTGTAGTATACCCTCAACCCTTCCTTACATCTCCGGCAAGCTTAGTGGTGATACCATGTTGCAATTAACTCAGTCCAACTAATCAAAAAAAAATAAAGACCATCCCTTCTGATTTAAAAAAAAAAAAAAATATGTTGGCTAAAGGGAGATGGGGCTTGAATAGAAATATAAGGAAATCCATATATAATGTAATGTGGGGGCAGGGATATGTAATAAGTGACATTATAGGGTATTATGGACATAAAAGGACATTATTTAATGTATAATGGAACATGGGGGTGGGGATAGGACTGATTTGACATTAAATAAAAGGAGGTAGGGGCGGAGAAAGGTTTGAAAAAAGGGAAATCGATATATAAAGTAATGTGGGGCGGGATAATGTCAGAAGCAACATGATAAGGAAATCAGTGAATAATGAAAATTTGGGCGGGGATAGGTCAGCAGACTCATCCAGCTGTGTTAAAAGTTTTCTTAAGATACATAAAGTGATTTTATAATTTCAGATGCCTATTCTTTAGAAACCAAGAACATACAATCTGACATTTCTACGCACAAGAATTGTGTAATGTTAACAGAATTTTTTTTTCTTAAATTATTCGTTTTATGAACTATGCAATTTTCAAAAAATTATCAAGGTACTTAAATAGTTCACTGCTTGGCAAATGATGGATGAAATTATTATTGGGTGTCTGTAATTAGAAAGCATAACTGCGTGACTGTCTGTCATAACCACAAGAATGATTTATATTCTAATAACCGTTTTCATGTAATGCGCGAGATCAATTACATAATGATCTGTACTGAGCTCTTTGCGTGTGAAGTTTGCCTGAAATTTTAATCCTCCTGCTCTTCAAGGTAAAATGAATACAATGTTAAAACGGCTGAAATTTATTAGCCCTGTTTTGCATTGATTCATTTGGGAGATACCAGTGAGGGTCTTATCTTGCCTGTGCACTGTCCTAGCTAGATGTATAGGTCAATTATCGGCCATTGATTCATCAGGATGCTTGCATCTGTTAGTCATGCCTGGTCCATCTACTCTCTCAGGCTCATTAATCTATTACCTATGCTTTGGTCATCCATCTTCTACTTGTCATGTATCTGTTAATTGCAGTGAATCCATCTGTTTTTTATATTTGAAATGCTGTTGTCCTGTTTTAATTCCATATTCAATGCTGCACTTTGCAGATCTTCCATGAAAAATTAATCAATTTGATTTTAAATCTTAGAATGAGGACTAGGAACTTTTACCATTGTGGCCCATACCTGTTAAATTTTCTCTTTTTAATTAAGGGGAAAAAAATGACAGGAAGCTATGTCACTTCCGCTTTGTGGCCCGTCACTTCCTCATTCCAAATACAGGAAGTGACATCACTTCCTTTATTGGGAGATTTGCCTCCCTTCCCTTTTAAAATGCCTGGCTAACTTAGGAGGGAGCAAGCGTTACTCTGCCTCCTCACTTACCACCCCACACATCATCTGCACAAGGACTTCTGCCTCCTAAATTACCCCAATTCAAAAATCTGGGATTTTTTTAAAAGTGTGATTTAAAAAACAGGATACTTGACAGGTATGTTGTGGCCTAGTCAGATACCATATTCCAGTTTCTGATGCAGAGGTGGTACCTACATTATAATATCTATGGATATTTTTGTCAATTCTGTATATACTCAATCAAAAAATTTAATTGATTATAAGTCAAGAAATGAAAATCAGGTGGACTACATCTCCAGTAATATTATGTTCAAGGGATTTACAATTAACTTACAAATAAGCATCTTGAAATAACATCTTAAAACAAAAGCACATTTGCTGTGTGTTTCTGTGCCTTAGCTGCTGTATTTCCCCACCCAGGCTTATACTTGAGTCACTCAGTTTTTCCAGATTTTTTTTTAATTAGGTACCTCGGCTTACATTCGAGTCGGCTTATACTTGAGTATATACAGTAAATCCCAAAATGGCTTCCATGCCTATGTATTTTAGTATATTCTGTTTATCTGTTGACACTATTTGAATAAGGAGCCTTCTGCCGTTTAGATATTTGAAAAAATTAGGCACTTTAATGAGGTTTACCTAACTTTTTTTATATGACTTCATTACATCACAGCAGATCAATACAATCTTCTGTTTGTGAGATTGATTCAGCTCATTATTCTCATTTGGAAGGCATTAGGCTTGATTTACTTTATGCGTTAAAGTTCGGAGCTTCCATGCAGAAAGTTAAACGTCTTATTTAAGTGGATTGCAGTGATTTGACCTCAAACTCTTTGCAGTTCTTAAAGCAGCCAATCCTATCAATCTGGGAATAGACAGTTGAGACCAGCATATCGGTACAGCTGGCGGTTTTGTACATCTCCTGATGTGCGGTTTTGATGTAGTTGTCACTGATGGTAACCTCAGCTTGGATTGCCCAGGTGTATGATGAATCATTCTGCGTTGCAGGGAGTTAACTGTGAAGGCTGTTTTAATGATTATACCAATTACTGAGCAGAACACTGAATTAGAGGAGCGGAGGAGCATTAGCAGAAAGCACAACCACACATTTTTTAAATATCAGAAGACAATTCTTTAGTGTATTGCAGCTGAATATATAAGGTTGAAGAAGTTGGTTTTCTATTCATTAGCTCGTTTATTTTTAATGGGTCATATTATTTTTATAGGATATGTAGTATTTGGTCAATGTGAAATAGTGAGGGGTTAAGGTGCAATGCATGGGTCATTTACAGCTTCTGAGCCTCTGGAAACCATGACTATCCTCCGGATGTAACATATTGCATTCGCTATAAGGGTGTTCCTTAAAGACAACCATGATTGACAGCTGTCTACCAACCATTCACACAAATTCCCAACCGTATCGGAAAAGGAGCAACACGTTTGCTCTGAAACCGACCATTTGAATCTAGTCTAAATTAAATCTAGTGATAAGAGCCCTGAAATTAAATCTATTGATGACAGCACTACAAAGCAATCAGTTTGTACTTACTAATGTTAGTTCTGTTGTTGAGTCTTTCTGTGTGTAATTGTGTTCCTTTATTCCATTCAAAAAACCCTGTTGAGTCTTATGGTCGAGAGCATGTTTTTGTGCACAAAATACAGTAATGTGCCCTACACCAGTAATAGGAAAATGTTTTACTCTTGCCAGTTAAACAACAGTTATGGAGTTTAAAGAATGGAATTAAAACCTCCTATAAGTTTTAACATGTTACATTTCAATAGAAATTTACAATATTTGTAATGCTGAACCCAGAATAATCTTTAGCATTTCAGAGTCCACAGCTGTATTGGAAATGCAGCAGAAACATCAACACATCAAATAGCATCTACCTAATTTTTGTTCTGATCTGCCCTGTTCATTCAGTCATTGCTTTCAATGGGCAGTGCCTAAAGGTCCCCATACAAGGGGGACATTTATTATGGCCACCCTGTCTTCCAGCGGGACCAGTGGATCCTGCTTGAAGGCAGCTCGATCTAACAGGGAATTAACATGCTGGTAAATCCCTGTTTGATCTCCATTGCTTTTGATGGGGAACGAGGGATCTATTGCACAAAGTGGTGCACATACATTCCTGTTCACCTCACAAAGGTAGCAAGTCGAAAAAATTTGACCATCTCTACCTTAGACTATGTAGAGTAATGCCTCTACTACCTCCCACTAGCCACAATCCGCCCGCTTTGTGAGGGAAACCAGAAAGAGCCAGTGATGATATTAAATAAGGAATGGAAAAATTAAATTCAAAAACATAATTGGCAAATGAATGAAGGACCAAAAGAAGGAAAAATGTAGGCAGACTAAACCTCAGCTTTAAATCTGTAGCTTTTGGTGATCCTGTCATTAAGGCCAATGTTCAAGCACTTTCTGTTCACAACAAAAATAGGCAATAGCTTATGATAAACAATGATTTACAAAAACCACACATCACCACACCACACATCACCACACCACACCACATCTATTATTTAACTCTTAACCTGAGCACCTTCTGCTTAGTTTAAGAGTTAAATAATAGATTATTGTGAGGGTCACATTGTGGCGGCAGAAAGGCTTAAATATTCAAGTCTAATGGTTAAAGGGAAGCTAAATTGATTGTTGGTAACGTGTTATTCATTTACATACGAACATTTCCTCTCATCTTTATTTGAATACATTTCTTATTTTACAAACAATCATGTAATATTGAACTCATTCCTGCAGCTGTAAGCATGTGGACAACCTGAGGACCTTCAATTCAGATCTGCAATCACAGCACAGCAGTAAAGCAGCTAACTGAGACCATCAAGCATTAGATTCACCCTGAACACCTGCTGACTAGAGCAAAAGGGTAAATATCAAATATTTATATGCAGGGTTTCGTAGAAAATAGTTTGCTACTCCTGAGATAAATATAAAAGGAAAGAAAATATTTAGAAAAACACAGTTTGTTCCTCTTAAATATTTTAGGCGCAGTGATCCTTTTGATGACTTATAAAAGTAGACGTGCCTACATTCATGGCATGCTGCAATGTATCACAGTTACATAAAATGGAATATTTCACCTCCCTGGTGGTATTCCTGAGTGTGGCTCTGGGTAGATTTTCATGACTTAAAGAGGGCACCACCAACCACACTTGGGATAGTTTACCGGATCCAGGTGATCCAATGGTGTTCGCCAGTAGAGGCTGCCTGGCATAGGTGTCCCAAGGGCATGCAGTGGGGGAGTGACTGGGCAGGAAATTCAAACAGATTACATTATAACACTGCTTTAAACTAAAAATAAATAAATAATAAATATAAGAGAGCGTGTAGATCCAATACTAGAGGTAGGTACGCTAAGGGTACGTTTTTTTATACTGGGCAAATGATGGCTAATTGAAGACTAAAGCCCCCCATACACCTTTAGATTCCTCCATACAATTTCCATCAGATCTACCAACAACTATGTAGTATAGTGACCTCCCTGATAGAATACATAGTGATTGGAAGGTGTAGAAAGGTGCTCATATTACATGGTTTTGGTAGAAGAAAAGTTGATTGTACAGAAATTGCATGGTAATTGTATGTGGTGTATGGGGGGCTTAAGGATGACAAATTCTCTTTGTAAAAGTTCTACAATGGGAGAACTCATGGATAAGCACAGAATTGATCTGATCAGCTGATCGATTTAAACTACTCTGATTGGCTGGTCCTACTGTAACCTACACACAAATGGCATATGATCAAATGACCGTGACCAAACACTCAGGTAAGGACAAATCAATGAGTTTATCGGAATGATCATGTGTGATCTCCATTGCCCATTGAGGACACACTATACATTTTTGTCTGTAAGACTATTTACTTATTTGGCCTAAGCAAAAGCTTCTGCATTTGATTGCATTTCGCACATTTAATTTTGATACCCTTTTAGGCATGTTTGTGCACTGTGGTACTGTAGTGTAACGGAATGTATTAGAATTCTAATGTTCAATTGTAAATGAGACAGTTAATGTTTTTTCCTATGTTTTACTATGTATGTGCTAGCAAGTTCTGGAAATCCCTAGTAGTGTGGGGTGTCTGTGAACCATAAGCACCTCCCCTGTTGTTGGGCAGACAGTATAAATATGATTGATAGGAGAGGCTTCTGGTCTTCTGCTATCTGCCAAATCATATGTCAAGGTCCTTTGTAATTCTTCAGGACTTCACAGTGGGAATGGGCCTTCTGTACAATTTGAGTAGTAATTCATTGCTGGGCTAGAGGTTGAGGAAGGAGAAATCCTTATTTGCCTAAGGAAAGCCCCCCATACACGTTTCCGATTTTTCTCCCGACCGATATTCCGTCCGATCGTGTCACCTAATTTTCACCTTAAATGTTATGGTCGGTCAGCTGGCACGAAAAATCGGAATTCGAATTATCACAGATCGATTGGCCCGACACTATTTATTAACAGCAGATCGACCAAAATTTACGGACGGGTCCGAAGCGGTCCCGACCGATTTTTTGAAATTGGGAGCGGTCCATAATTCCGCATCCGATTAATCTCCTGATCAATTAATCTCCCGACCACGTTGGTCGGTCGGGCAAAATTCGCAGGAAAAATCGAAACGTGTATGGAGGGCTGAACAGAGACTATTCTCCATTACAGGAATCAGCACCTCTTCTACTAGGTTAGAGCCTCAGCTATTCTTGTGTTGGACTGATTTCTACTGTTTGCAACTCTTTGTATCCTATAGATTGTGCCCTGGCTTCACAGAAAATAGTGAAAGACTGTACATGTCCCTGCTAGTCTAGTATTGGGATGTGATTTTAAAACACACACATTCATATCTATGGGCACGATCAGGGGTGTTCGGACAACCGCCCAAGGCCCACAATCAAGCCACATTTTAGATCACGGGCAGAATTACAGATCGTGGACGCTGCTGTGAGGAAGAGACCATTCAAATGCATGGGCTCGATCACCCACGATCGCCTTGACACAATTAAAATCGCCGGTGATCATGGGTAATCGCCAAAGTGGGGACAAGCCCTTAAGGGTACAGTGCACCCCTAGCCTAAAGCTGAGTCAACACTAAAGGTAGGCATACACGTAGAGATCCCCTCTCAATAGATGAGGGATTTACTGCAGCGGGATGATGGCCCCTCAGCTGATCAGCAGGCACCCTTTGTGTGCCGGACTTTACTTTTGATGGGGACTGTCGTCCTCATTCAAAGTAAGGGGATCGGCCGGGAATTTACCGGCATGTTGGATCACCGTGCGATCCGACATGCAGGAGATTCCTGGTCGATCTCACCAGGGGGGTCCCACCTGATTTTCAGCTGAGCGACACCGGGCTATTGGCCTGAGCGAACACGACAGTCGATCGGGCAAAAATTTCAGGTGAAAATCGGGCCGTGTATGGCTATCTTAAAACTGGGGCTTATGTTAGCCCGCAAGGTAATGTCCCTGAACGTTTTCAGTTCAGCAGAGATTTTGGGATTCCTGAATAGCCTCAGCATTTCATTAATATGACTCTTGTCTGTTTCACTTTTAAACACGGAGACCTGTCTGGGTGAAAGTTTTAGTCCCTGGAGCACAGCAGAATTTGTGTTCTATGTAACATCTTTTAATGGGAGGCTCAATACATCACGGTAACAATATACTGATCTACGGTTAGTCTTTATTTATTGGTGTAGCGCTAGCGGTTTATTGCATCGGCCCACCACAGACACCTTGTTATTAAATACCTGTAAAAGGGCAGGCTAGGTATAAATTGCCCTCTGGAAGTTGGTAGACACGCACTTTATAGTTGCATTTTCCTTTATTCACTGAGGGCTTAAATCTTCAGATCTCATTTTGCCTGTCAGAGCCCGGAGGCTGGATTATCTCCATAGCAGCAACACCGCTAAAGGCTGACAGTATATTTCTCATTCCACAGAGCAGGACAGCGTCCTACACCCATTATGCCAAACTTTGAAATCATACTTGTAAGGTGGAAGGTCTTATATAGAGTTGAAAAAAAAAGTATGTGAACCCTTTGGGATTCCGTGGAGTTTTGCATGAATTGGTCATAAAATATGCTCTGATCCTCATCTAAGTCACACCAATAGAAAAACACTGTCTGCTTAAACATTCACAGTGCAGTGTAGAAAAAGTATGTGAACCTTTGGACTTAATAACTGGTTGACCCTCCTTTGGCAGCAATAACCACTGGAGAGACAGCTCTGCTGTCAGGGACTGACAGATGAGCTGTGAAGAACAACATGATGAAGTCATCATGCTGCTCTCCGTCGCTCACAGTATCGGCGGGCACCCTTTGTTTGGATGGGGACGCCTGACTCCATTTAAACTAATGTCATCAGCCAGAGATTTTCGGACATGCTCCGTACTCTTGCCAACAGAGCTTTGGGGCGACAGAGATCGTCCCATATCACTCATAACTTCTTTATTCATGTCCTAATTTAACCCATTTCCCCTTGGATTAGATGGACATATCGAAAAGAAAAATGTGTACTCAAGGCATCAATGCACATGTTCCTGCCAAGTCATAGAGACCATGAGCAATGGTTAATATGGTTAATGCCATTAATGATTTTTTTAACATTGCTATATTGGCTGGCAACCTCCCTGGTGGTATTCACATTTGGGATTGGTTACCTGTTCCAGACGAGCCAGCAGCATCCTCCATTGATATTCAGCTGGCGTCTTCTTTCTGAGTGCATGTCTCCAGTGTCAGTGGTGATGCAGAGGATGTGGTGTCTGCCCATGCCATTTGTCTGTATTGCCTGACTGTGATAGTCAGCCCAAGTCCTTGCATCCCTCCATCATTAATGACAGTGGGGACTAGAGCGGTTGAGAATTTTTTTTTTTTTTCAATAGAGCGGTTGAGAAATTTGAACAGATTACATTGTAATCTGTTGAAACATCTTATACAGCTTTGGGGGAAATATATATAAATATAATTGTTCCACTTGGGAACAATAGAGAGACAGGGATAGGAGTGCCCCTCAGATTGCCCGCCCGTGCCTGTCCGTGGGTGCCCACTCCTGGCCCTCTGGGGCCAACCCTGCTTAAATACATTTGTTTAAACACTATTGGGGAAAACCCCCCAAACAAATCATTGTTTTTTTCCCTACAAGAGTTTAATTAATTTAAAGTAGATGTAAACCCTGACCGTATGACAGTTTGCTTTATCGCTCTGTATCATAAACAATTGCCAACTTGTCTTTAAATTAAATATTTCCATTCACTATGTTTAGTCCCTTTTTGTATTTAATTGTTGCTGATCTTCTGCAGACACTTCCTGTCTATGTGAACCCAAACCATGGAATTTCTCATGGAGGGTCTCCACCCCCCAACCATACCTGAATATCTGGCAATGAGTTTACATAGGAGACAGGATCAGAGCCTATAATAAGACCTTAATGGCAGGATCACCAGTAATTTTTTCATCATGTTGAAAATTACTTAGCAACCATATGGAATTTTCTTTTTTTGGATTTCCATCAGTAAATTTCCCTCAAGCTGACAATGATCCGATACAATAAAAGCTGCTTTATGGTTAAGCCCTACAATGAATCAGGCCCAATGGACCTGTATGACAACTCTATACTTTCTGTCTGGTAGACTGAAACCTGTGAAGGCAGACTCATGGCTCTTTTACACTATGTGTGCTGTCGAACTGCACTACAAAACTCATGCTGTGGTTTTTATTTTACTATTTTACATTTTTGGCTGCACTTTTGTTTGTGTTTACAATTAAAGTTATAAAGAAAAGTAAAAAAAAACACCAAAATGCATACTTCAGAAAAGCAGCGCTCTGTGCATTACCGCATAGTAGACGTGTTTCTATCATGCATTGCATTTACACAAACATATGCTGCATGCATTTTTTAACCTCAGTGCGAGCATTTATCATACACTTGTGTGATACACGGGTCGAAACCTGTTCAATTGATCACCCGTGAGATCAATGACACCAAAGCGATTGCACAGGTCATCGATTGCGGCCACCCTGTCGACTGAAGACAGCTCGATCAAACACTTGTTGGTATATCCCTGTTCGATCTCCATTGCTATGGATTGGAACTGAGGGTCCCCAACCAAAGCATTGAATGGAAAGCTATTGCACAAAGTGACAGATTCCCGTTCAATCGATGAACACTCGAGCACAGCGCTCGAGCGGGTCACCGATTGAAAGGGTAACGACCCATGTATGGGGACTTTTCGCGTGAATGGTAACATAAGTTTCTCAAGTAACCTGTGTATTGTGTACATTGCACAACGCATGTGTGACAACACAGATAGTGTGAAAGAGCCATTACCGAATAAGTACTTTATAGCTGAATCTAATACCACCATGCTTCCGCCACCCTGTACGGTTCATTAGAAGATAATGAAAATACACTAAAACACTGCGTATTCAACCAACAGGACATTGTTCTAGGGTATGTACTAAATATTTCTGCGGAAAAGAGCCACAGCGATTGCAGTCCCAGCACTTTGAATGAGACTCACCTGTAATTTCCAGGAAGAGGGGCCCCTGGGAACTGGTGAGATCATGTAGGATCTATAGTATGATCTCCTGTCCATGCATTGATACAGGAAGTACAGAGAAGTGTGCAGCAGTAATAACAGCAGCGTGCTGGTCGCTTGGCAACCCAGAGCCGGCCCACCCCTGGGAGTGAGAACAGGCTGTTGTACTATTGTCATTCATGGCAGACACAGCAAACATCCCTCCGCCCTGCCCATACTCCATGCAAACTGATCTGCACACACAGCCCTCACTTCGCATGAGCTGCATGGCTAGTGGCCTACATGCTTCACAGTGTACATAAGAGAAATAAATATTTATCACCAACTGATATTCACAGGAAATATTACTTCCCAGGGACCTAGAGCTAATGTCTACAGGTCAGGTAGCAAGATTTACAAATTTACCAAAACATAGATCTATATTTTGCAACTTTTGAACTTGGGAATTAAGGACACTTTTATATATGTATTTGAATCATGCACTATTTGTAGAAAATAAAACATTAAAATATTTGTAATAAATGTATTCATGTTTGGCCTTTAATGTCCTGTCTCTCCTTGAGAGAAAAAATGGAGAGCATTATTCCTCTCAAATCTGAGTAAACTTCCATATATATTAAGTAATAAAAACAATTGTGACATTGATTATTCAACAATTGAATGGGAAATCTAAGACGTCCAATTAAATGATCATGATTAAAAATGGCATTGCGTTAAGGCCCCCACACACGTACCGAGTGTGGGCCGACAGATCCGCGATTGAGTGCTGCGTGATGACGTAGATTTTTGGACATGTCCGTTCTCTGGCCGACCGAGCTTTGTGGGCATGTGGGCACCCCCGATCAGCAGCCGATTGGTGGCAAAATTGTCCGCCGCTCGGTGCGTGTGTGGCGGCATTTAATAACAGTCAAAAAGAATATGGTGGGTTGAACTTGAAGGAACTGTATGTCTTTCCGTTTTAACAATCTGAAGCACAGAAGAGCATTCTTTAATCTCCTGGGCATTCTGCCCGTGACTTTGGAGATGGACATGGACAATACCCCATGATTCTGCATGCTCCCTCACACCAGAATAACTCGGGGTAACCGCCGCAGGAGGTTAAGACCTTAATTCATAAATGTATTTTTACATAAATCATTACCATTGAATAAAGTTACAATACACATAAATACACATAAAAAACCTTGATGACAGGTTACCCTCTCTCAGCATTAAAGACTGCAATAAAGGTGCATTTAAGACACCTGCATGCTGCTGAGGATTAGTGATGGATGAACATCAGCTGCAGCTGTTTGCGAACAGGCGAATTGAACTTCTGCAAATACCTGCCATTCTCATGTTCATGTACATTGGGCGAACTTCTCAAACCTTCAAGTCATATTTGTAGCCAAAATACCAATAAAGAAGAGGGTGCAATCACCAGGACAGAGTCATGCCAAATGGGGATCAATGGCTAAACTTCTCCCCCCATGTAGCGAGTTGGGACCGAGAGACGAGCTTAGAAGAGCAATGTGATGATGTAATCACACTGCTCTCCATCGCTCAGAGTATTGGCGGGCACCCTTTGTGTGCAGGCCGTTAGTTTAAATAGGGACGTCGGTCCCCATTGAAACTAATCGCAGAGATTTACGGACATTTCTGTTCTCTGGCCGACAGAGCTTTCCTCACCTCATTTAGCTGCCGACCGATGTCTGCGAGCGCACAAGCACATCGGTCGGCGCAAAATCGACCGCTGGTCGTTACGTGTGTGGGGACCCTTAGAAGGGATGGGGTATTAATCTTGCTCCTAACTTCCCACCCTGCACATCATCTGCACAATTAGAGTAATGCCCCCTCCTTGCCCCAATTTTAAAATCCTGGTAAATATCTTTATTGAAATCGAGATTTGGCCGACAGGTATGGTCTAATGTGTGTACACACCTTTGGTCCTTAATAGAGATACATGCATATCTCAGTTCCATCCTAACTTCTAAAAAAAGGATTTGGTCTGGACAGAATGACACTAGCATCACTGGAAACCTCAATTTCACAAAATTGATTGAAAACTAACATAAAATCAATCAAGCAGTGATTAGTCATATTCCTTAATTTCAGTCGATGGTTGATGGTGAACTTTTTAAGCTCTCGAGAAAACACACAATTCAAAATTAAAGCATAGTGGGCACAACCCATAAGGGCCCTCTATGCCATGACGAGCCTGTATACACATGGGTATATTGCACCCTCCATTGGGCGTCATGCTGATGCGTCCATGAGGACCAGAGGACACAAGCAAGAGTTGATGGCAAAACAAAAGTGTATGACAACTTTAAATTTGTAGCATGGCAATAAGATTTTGGTTCCCAAGTTTGCCCATCCCATGTGTGATTTTATATATATATATATTGTTACTATTGATTGATATGCACTGTTATGAACCATTCTTTTCCTCTTAGCCTTTGCATGCAAGGGAATGTTTGGCTGGAAGACTCTAGAAAATCTTTTTTCACATGAAAAAACAAAAGCAGTAAACATCAGAACATTTATCAGATCTGACAGTCATAACAAAGTTTGTTGTGACTGACAATGCATTTACCTCACCTGTGGTTTTAGGCTGATATATTTTATTCATTACACTGGTACTGATATGCAAATGTGCCCACAATTTGTAACACATAATTAACATAAATTGATTAATTAAGCTCATTTGCTGCAACTTGTGTGATACTAACATAGGCAATGCAATTAAAAATGAAACATTGATAATGTTTAGCCACAGTACATATATAGCCTTTGGCAAGCATACCCTACCCTACATCTAAAAATAAAAAAGTGAAAAAAAGATGAAATTAAAAAGTAGAATGAAGAGAAAACAGTTCATGAACATTTATGGTTTATGAACTGCAGAGCAAAAAAAGAAGGTTCTGGCAATTAAGGTTTTACCAATGGTATATAATTAGTTGCACCTACAGTAGTGGTGGCCAACTGAGTTGACATGGAGGGCCACAAGTGCGGCCCTCAGTATCACTAAAGGGCCGCACATCAAATTTTCAACCTATACACACTTCTATAAGCTTTTTTAATGAAAGAATGACAGCAGGCTTTGATGATATCTATGGGGTTAGTAACGTATCCAGAAAATTTCAGGGTTGTACTACTGAGGTATGAGATCTGGGGGTTCAAACGTGTTGTACTGTGAGAGTTACATTTGTCCCAAAGCCAGCTGGTGACCTGTGGATGGAGACAGCTAATTGGAGACTAAATAAGGGACAGGGAGGTCCAGCTGCAGCAGAACCTACCATGCAGGAGGCTGACACAGAGGACAGTGAGGAAGACCACCCTACATATGAGGTGAGTACCAAACACAATCTCCTGGTACTCATCTGAGGAGCTCACTAAAAAAGTGTGTAAAAGTATGTGCACCCCTGAATATGTCAGCTATCAAAGGTTTTGTAAGTTTTCATAAATTTAACACTTACTTCATAGAATGTAAACCCTAAATGTTATTGTATAAATTGCAAATATTACTTGGTTAGTATAATAAATAGTAAGACCACAGGTGGAAGATTGGGAGTGTGTTTCTATTGCCCAGGCTGTTCTGGAGTAGTGGGCTGGTTCCCTGTAAGCCCTCATGTAGGGTGCCAACATACTTGATGAATGATGACTATTTGAGAATTTTCCATTTTGAATATTTGCGATATTATGCCATGCATTGCAATTATATATTCACAATGCGAAAAAAAATACCATGTGATCGCAATGCTGATTATAATTATGAATATATTTTCGCAATGCATGGCCATACACTCAATTTGTAAATATACACAAATATTGCATCGAATATTAGTAGAATTTTTTTTACAAAATATTGCAGATTTGAATATTGCCTATGCCGCTCATCACTAGTGCTTAGAGGGACAATAGCAGGGAGAGTAATGCCCTCCTAAATCAGCCGACAGCTAAATCCAATACCGGTAGTAATGTCAGTGACATCACTTCCTGTATTTGGAAAGCTAAAGATCCACGGTCACAATAACAGAAGTGACCCCAGGGACATCACTTTCTGTATTTTTCCCTTATTCGTTCACATTAAAGTTGACAGGTATGCTTGTATGGCTTGTATGTGTTTCTTTGCACTTACTGATTTTGTTTTTGTTCCAGTACTGCAATGGCTACATTACCTACATTGTAGGCACCCCTGCATGTACATACTCACATCACTTTTTCCCATGCACATGTTAAGCTTGTTGTGGGGGAGCTTTCCAAATAGGGGGGGGGTTCCTGACCTGTGTTAGATGATGAAAGATGGGATTGAAGAAGAAGGCTCAACTGTTGGTCATCCAACCACTAAGGGAAGCATTGCTGGCTTCCAAAAGTACAGTTCTCACTATTGGGGGAATGATTCCTTGTAAGTTAATCTAAAAGGTTACTGTGGTATAGATCTTGTGTTCACTACCCAATACCTGCTCATTACAATCTCACTCAAGTGCTCTTGGGACATGTAGTCCAGGGAAGTAGCTCATACTGTATATAAACAACAAGTTATTCCCCAAATAGGAAGCTTGCCGCACCAATGCCACGAGAGGCCAGAGATAGGAACCTTAAACAAAAGGAATGAAGGGGTAAAAATCATAAATGCTCTTTATCTATTAACTATTCAAACTGCTTCAATGTTTTACATGAGGGCATGAGGCATAATTACCTGCGTTTCCCTCAGTTTCCACCAAAGTTCAGGCCATCTTAATAAGACTGGGATGTTGTACCTTCTGTGCATGCACACCAGTGCCGTTTCTAGCCTGCTGGGGGGTTGGGGTGCTAGTGGCGAGAGGCGAAGCTGTCGACTGAGGGTGGGGGCGTTCTCTAATGCCAATTATGCGTGCGGGGTAGGGTGCCAGCTTGGGTCACTGGGGCCCACACATACCAGGAGAAACGGCACTGATGCACACAATTAGCTGTGTGTTCAGATCAGTGTATTGTGTAAAAGGTATGCTGCATATAGGAAGAGAGATAAATAGTCTCTATTGTACACAGAAAACCTTTGCTCTTTGGAAGCAGGAAAACAAGAAAAAAATAAAGTGTTCAAGCATTTATCTTAATTGGGGAGAAATCTATCTCAGCCACAAGATGCCCCCAGTTATCACTTGCCATCAGTATACATATGACATCATGGATTCATTCTCACATATGACATCATGGATTCATTGGGGAAGATAGGGGGGTGCAGAGGGGGATGCTGAATGCATCTCTACCCTCTACGGCTGACACTGCCTTCACTATTTGTGTCTCTCCTGCCATGATGGGCTCCTTGTCTGCCTTTTAGGGCACTGTGCGGCATCACATAGTCCTGGCCGGCCATTCATTTTACAACACCTTCAGACTCATCCCCCCCCCCAAAAAAAAATGTAACGCATGTATGCTGCAACACATAACAGTTCAACACTTTTGTATCCTGAGTGTAACTTTTTGAATAGTGCAGTCTATCCCAAAATCGTGGGTTAGAGCTTCTTATTAAAAATAAGCCATTATGTAGGACAAAATGACAGGTTCACTTTAAGTTATGCTCATATCCTGAACTAAACTGTATTTTCAGTTTTCCCTGAAGTAGATGAAATGTTCTACATTTTAACTTAACTGTTGTACTTGTGATGAATTGCCATCAGCTGCGCTCACTTCATACACAATGGGCTCAGCTACTATATATCATCCGACTGGCGGCTGTGTATATTGGCCATTGTTGGTGCAGAGTCATCACGACTAAGAGCGTAGAGGGCACGGAGTTCCAAGTTTCTAAAGATTATATCTGAGCATATTATTTCTTATTTTCCTGATAAGGGATTGAAAGCTCTCCAAACTAACTTGTAAAAAGGGTTTTAAAATTACTTTTTGCTTTGTACATGGAGAGAATTTGATTGATTTCAAGCAGAAATTCAAATACATTATCTGGAAGTTTACTGCATTATGGGTTTTATCATAGAACATATCTGAAAATCATTTCAAAATGAATCGTAACATAAATCCTAAATGAAGAGCAACATTGTAACAAGATTCAAAGGCAGGAATGCTTTCACTTAAAGGAAATAAGTAATCTATTATCATGGTCATCATTTTTGTGGGGGGTGTTTATAGCATTTTCCCCATGTAAATCAAAGGCATTAGCCCCCAAAATACCCCATATGCCCCAAACCCCTTCTCTCCAGCCATGATAAATGTTTCCCCATAACAAGTGTGAAGCTGGAAACACACATGTAGATGGGCCAGATTGATGGCTGCTTCGAGTGCCACGATCAGGATTGATTGGTCAATGATTGACGGTTGATGTTTATTGCTCTGCCTCTCGTCTTCATGCAAAGCATTTATATCTGGAGATAGGGGGGGGGGATCAAAATAGAGCCCCACAACTAATCTAAATTCCCCCTGTGAACAAACGCAGGGGCAAGGGGACTTTAACGGCCATCGCTATAAGATAAACAAGGTAAATAAAGTTCAAATAATAACAATTTAATCAACATGATTGATAAAAACATAGGACATTTCAATGTTGGTAGATGTTTAAAAATCAATAATTAAACAGGTGTTGAAGACATGAATGTGCATTTTTTGTGTTTTTGTGTTCATGCAAAGCATTGGTTGAGCTGGAGACACACAGATTATACTAGCCCCCAGGTGCCCTTTGGGCATTCTTGAGCGGGCCTAAAGGCATTCTTCAGCGGCCCCCCACAGCCTTCCACTTGAGGCCCCCAACACCTAACTGATAACGCATAGTAACTAAACTGTCCGCCGATCCCCCGCTGACACATCTTTGCTCAGGATCTTCTGACAGTGGGAAGAGGAGGAAAGAGAGGCGAGGTAATCACTCATGCTCCGGCAGGGAACGCTGATTGGTATACAGGAAAGCCAATCAGCAACCCAGATGGCGTCTGAGCAAGTCCCTCGGCTTTCCTCCACTTCCCACTCCAAGAAGATCCCGGACAGTCAAGGTCTTGACTGTATAATATATATTGTGGCCTATACACACTGACCGGGCTTTCCTATTACACAAATTACATTCATTCAGTTCTGTACACTTGGTGTTCCTGCCCCCAGAACATCTGTCACACCGGCAGAGAAGCTGAATAAAGACAGCTGTAGGAGGACATGGGGACATCAGATCATTTATGTAGGTGAGTATTTTACATAGGGAATCATATTGAAAAGTGTTTCAATGCAGACAACACAATTCAATATGATTTTAATTTAAAACTCCCGCCCGCGCTCCGATGTGACATCATCACGGGATGGGGGGGGGGGGGGGTTGGTGGTCAGTGATCCGTTCTCCTGGAGCTTCCTCTTCATTAGATCAGAGCCACACAGATCAGTGAGTTTGCGCCCCTGTTGCTCCAAACTCCACCTGACGAACCCAGTGCAGTTCTAATAGGTCAGAGCTGGACAAGCTGGGACCACCAGGAATGGCAGGGGGGTGAAATTATTTGACTATTTCAACTATGTGAGTTAATTGCAATGCTCCTGTGCATGGTATGTTCACCAAACTTGCTGGACATGTAGATAAGGGTTGAGGGTATTCTACAAAAAAATGCATAAGTTAAAATCAACTCACAAAATCAACTTGTCAAAAATATGTGACCATCTCTACTCATGAGTTAGACCTAGCGGGAGATAGGGCTCAGACATTGTTGTTCCACAGAGAGAGATAAGGAGGATCGGTACAAGGGAGAATAGCTGGGTTTTATGGATGAGCTTCTGTAGAAGGTACAACAGTATGCAAGACACAGAATGGTGTGAGCAGGTCACTAGAAGTCTAAAGCTTGCCATACACGAGTCAATACCCATACAATCGACCCACTATCAATCGCAGCATGGTGACGTCATCACAATGCACTCAATTGGGGGTCAATCGAATGGGAATCAATGTGCACTACTTTGCCTATTCTG
>CM070037.1:102008072-102022166 GCA_036250615.1 Ptychadena robeensis | reverse complement strand
TCACCTCCATCATAGTCGGCAGCGAGGAGCTCAACCATTTTGTTAAAATCACTTTTTTAAGGATACAGGTGTGCTCCCAGGTGAGTAGTGGACGATCCTCATCTCCCTGGTCCTTGCTCCTGGCCACACTATGTAATAAAGCTGTTTGTATCAGCAGCGGGCGCTCCAACCCCGACACCCGGGTCAGATATCGCCAACCCTGAGCCCATAAAATCTGGATCACTGGGCAGCTCCACAGCAAATGATCCATGTCGGGCCGCACCTGTTGACATTTGGGGCAGTCTGCTATCCATTCTGGGGAGGGGTGTTTGGGGGGAAATTGTAGAACCGTCTTGAAATAAATCTCTCTCCATGGTTCACTGATAACTGCCCTACGTACACTCCTCCACCCTAACTGAAGTATGTTCTCCACCTCCTCCCCCGACCATCCTAGTGTAGCTGCCCATTTCAGGACATGGGAATCTTTCTGCATGGACTGGTCCCCAGCTATCTGTAGAAGTCACAAAGGGAGTGGGACGCCCCACTAGGCCTGAGGAGAGCGTTCTGGGTAGCATGAGAGGGGAAGCACTTTTGTGGGCCCAGAGTAGAATGCAGAAAGTGCTGGACCTGTAGGTAAGAGAAGGCGTGGGTTTGGGGAATCCCCACTTGCGTCCGCAATTGCTGAAAGGTCATGAGCAAGCCCTGCGGATTCAATAGATCCTTGAGTGTCTGCAGGTCCTTGGCTGCCCAAATCCTGAAAACTCCTTGTCCTCGACCCGGCAAAAAGCTTGGCGAACCCACCAGCTGCATACCCAGCGACACAGATCCCGGCAGACCCAGCACCTTCCTCACCTCCCTAAATGTTATTACCGTATCTCTCATGTAAATAGAATTCTTCACCTCCCTGGGCAATAGCGTGAATCTAGTACTCAGAAGCCCCCTGAGGTTCCAGCCAGGGAATAACTGTGAGTCTAAATGGGGATCCGCATAATAGGAGGAATCATGGCACAAATCCTTAACATACCTCATCATACTGGCTAGATTATAAAGACGTATGTCCGGAAGGTTCATGCCTAGGTCGTCTCGGAACCGTTGTAGTTTGTACAGGGCAACTGGCGGTTTCCTACCCATCCAAAGAAACCTAGTGAAGGCCGCCATCAAAGCTCTGGTGTCCCGGTCTCTAAGAAGGAGGGGGAGAGTCTGCAGGGGATATAAAAAGCCTCGCAAAACTAATCATTTTGATTAGATGACATCTGCCTAAAACTCCCAAAGGTAAATGTTCCCATTGGCCAAGCTCCTGAACTATCCCGATCACCGGGGTATAATTCAAACTATACAAAGAGAGGAGGGATCTAGGAATCGAAATACCCAGGTATTTTATCACTGGCATTCCACTTCTCACCGTGCAGTCCGGGATGCGCCGCGGGTCCCCCAAAAACATTAACTCAAACATAAACATTTTTCCAAAGTTGATTTTAAGGCCCGAAAAGGAACCATAGTGTGTGAACAGACGGGTCAAGATCGACAGCCGAGTCATTCAAGAACATCATCTGCATACATGGCTAACAAAATCGTCCTGTTCCCCACCTTCCACCCCTGGAAATACCGCCCGCCACTTAGCGCTCTTGAAAGGGACAATAGAAATATTAAATAAAAGGGGGGACAGCGGGCAGCCCTGGCGTGTGCCCCTATATAGCGAGAAGGGAGAGGACAAGGCCACCAAGGTGTAGATCCTTGCACACAGGGAGGAATACATAGCCCGGACGTATCTGACAAACTGTCCCAGGAACCCCATGGAGTCCATCACTTGGTATAACCACTCCCAGGCCACGTTGTCAAATGCTTTCTCTGCATCCAAAGACAACAGGGCCCAGGAGGGGGGCGCGTTCCGCACACGACTATAAAAGTCCATGCCCGCCAAGACCTAGCCAGACCAATCCTGCCTCATACAAAGCCCGCTTGTGACTCAGACACTAAATGTGGCAGGATAGTGGAGAGCCGATTAGCCATCATTTTAGATAACATTTTTATGTCTTGGTTCAATAACGAAATTGGGCGATAGGATCCCGGCAACAATGGGTCTTTACCTGGCTTGGGAAGCAGGCGGATAAGGGCCTCGTTTGCCGTGTGCGGAAACGTACCTTGTGACAAAATGTCCCCAAATAAACGACAGAGAGAAGGCTCAGGGGCCATCAGTTTGTAGAAGTCTGAGGAAAATCTGTCAGGCCCCGGAGCTAAACCCGCTGCTGAGTGCTTGATGACCTGTACAACCTCCTCCTCAGACACCGCACTCTCCAATAACTCCAGCCGATCAGCGATCCAGTTTAACAGTATCAAGGAAGGAACAACCTTCCTCGGCTGCTCCCCCGTGCAGGGCATATAAAGCCGCATAATAATCCCTTAGGACCGTGGCAATCTGAGCTGGCGAGTGGCGAAGACGCCCCTCCCCATCCTTCAACACCATGATATGCGATTTAGGTTGTCTCCCCTTGGCCAGGTTAGCCAACAGCCTACCTGCCTTGCTTCCCAAAACGGAAGAGCTCGACCCCCTTGGCATTGCGCACATGGGTATCATATTGTTTGGCCCAGTGGCCCTCAGCCAATCATCTTTGGTGGCAGTAGAATCCAGGGTCTGATACTGAACTTAAGCTTTCCGTACCCTTTGGCTGGCCTCTGTACTGTTGTATGATCCGTTTTTTCAATGATGAAGCATATGCTAGAATATGCCCCTTTAGCATCGCATTCCAAGGCACTATTTTCCCTATGTGGGGCATTATCAGTAATATAGTGGAACCACCAGCTCTGAAGGTTAGCATGGAATGTCTTGTCCTTGGCTAAATGTGATGGAAAGCGCCACACCACCGGGGGCCGAGGGACGCCTAGTCCCCGGACCTCCGCTATGACCGGTGCATGATCCAAGATCACCAGGTCCCCTATGCTCACCCGATGAAAATAGGGCAAAGAGGAGGCATTCGTAAAGAAGGTGTCAATATGAGAAAAGGATTGCTGGGAATGTGAGAAGTGGGTATATTCCCTATCCACCGGGTGTCCGTGTCGCCAAGCATCCACCAGGTCGCTCGCCTGAGTCCAGGCCAGCAAGCTGCCATCCTGCGCGGAGGGGGTGAGGGACCCCGCTAGCGACCCCCCCATCCTCCTCCTATCCTCACGTGGGCTAAGCACTGCATTATAGTCACCCCTGACCACAAAGGGGACAGCCGCATCTCTGGTAAGACAGAGAGTAAATTCAGCATTTTAAGAGTTGGGGCCATAAACATTCAGCACATCAAGTTTCATCGAGAAAAGAGTGAGCTTAGTGTTGGACCACCGTCCTCCTGCATCATCACACCGATGGCGGGTCACTGAATATGGCAGGGACCTGCATATCAGGACCACCACCCCTGCCACCCGCCCCTGGGCCGGCGATCCTAGCACCTCCCCCACCCAAAACTTCTTCAGGAACCGGAAACTATCTCTCTCCAGGTGGGTCTCCTGTAGTAGGGCGATATCAGCTTTAAGTTTATCCAAATGCCGCAACACTTGCGTTCTCTTATGAGGGGAGCGGAGTCCCATGACATTCTGTGTCACAATTTTTATGGGCCTATTCATCCTGGATCCAGCAGCAGTTCTCGTTTGAGCAACGCTTTTGGACCAGATAGTAAGGGAATCGGCGGGTCTCCCTCAGCTCCCGCCCACTCCACTAGATAGCACAATGTAAGACGAACTGGTATAACGGCTGACCCGGACACAGGAACCCCGTTTCCCGGTCCAGGAGTCCTAGTGAGCCCTGGGAGGGCGAGCCTGCCAACACCCCAAAGAACTGCAATGGGGGAGGGCCGTAAGATATGAGACCACTCCTCCGGTCAGTAATACAGTCCCATAACGGGATAGTGCACTAGTCAAATAATCATTGAACATAGCAAAATAAACAAAATAAAATAAAAGTCGCCGTCCTAAAGTGACAAAAATACGAAAACGAATAAAGTCTCGAAGTCCAAGCAGCTCAGGGTACTCGGAGGAGTGGTGGGTAGACGGAGCCCTGGATGCGGCTACTCCATTGGGGCGCCGAAACCGGAAGAGGGGGGATAAGGTTTTGATGTTGGTGGTGCTGTTCCTTTTTTTTCTCCACACAGTGTTTTTTTTCAAACAACTCAATTTTGGTTTCATCTGTCCACAGAATATTTTGCCAGGAGTGCTGTGGAACATCCAGGTGCTCTTTTGCAAACTTCAAATGTGCTGCAATGTTTTTTTTGGACAGCAATGATGTCCTATCAAACCAAACACCACTCCTGGTACTCATCTGAGTAGCTCACTAAAAAAGTAATGTGCACCCCTGTGTCTAAATGTGCCTAAATGTAGATCAAATATAGAAAAGGATATAAAACTTCTGTTTCTGCACCAATCTTTATTTTAGGAATGGTGAGCATTGTCAGTACAGAAACAGAACTTAACTCATGATGAGAAGAAAAGCAGGATCAGAGGGCAATTCCTCTCAAAATTGTTCTAATGGCAAGCATCTGCTTTGAGTGAATGTATTTTTAAACTAGAATGCTTTTTCATGTGTCATTACAATTGTTCATATCTGAGAATAACACCGGCAAAGTTATAATAAGCCTTTGTTTAGGGCTCAGACCAGTTCTGCTCTATTATTACACACCTCCTGGTTTATTTGTATGAAGAAATTTGGGGTATTAATAACTACTGCAGCAAAACCACTATACATACACATCAACATTATGTGCTCCCCCTTAGCTGCATATTAAAATAGCTTGAATATTCCAATTGCGAATATATTCGTCGAATATCGGCTATTCAAGAATTCTCAAATTTCGTGAATATGGCAGCGGATATTCACAATCTCGATTTACTAAAGGTAATCATGATGCGATTATAATTGCGAATATACTTTCCCAAGGCAATACACTCGAATTGTGAATATTCGTTAATATCGAATATTAGTAGAATTATTAGCGAAATATCGCAAATTTGAATGTTGTCTAGGCTGCTAATCACTAGAGTACAGGATTAGATGTAGGTATGTTATCCTAAGACTCCTAAATACAAACATGAAGGTTTATCAAGTTATTGAGACCATTACAAATGTAAATTGGAGACCCTGTAAGATTTACCTTCTGTAAAATAGTAACATACCTTATTGTATGTGAGGGTTCCTGAGCATACATATAACTACTGCTGTATATAGATATATATTTGCGGAGCGAGATGAATGGCACTGGTACCTCACATTGATAATCTTTGTTAAGCCCCCCCATACACCTTAGATCACTCCATGCAATTTTCTTTAGATCTACCAACAACTATGTAGTGCTGGGTCCTCCCTGATCGAATACATAGTGAATAGAAGGTTTAGAAAGGTCCTCATATTACATGGTTTTGGTAGAAGAAAAGTTGATTGTACAGAAATGTTATGGTAAAATTGAAGGTGTATGGGGACCTTTAGATTTGGTTATATGGTACTTCTCACCATTCATGAAGGATCTGATTTGAGGAAGCAAACCCCTGCCTCTATGAAGATGGTCACCTCCACACAAAGCATTAAACAATACTACTGCGTAGATCAGGGGAGAGCAAATTAAGGTTCGGGGGCCGGATCCAGCCCTTTAGCTTTCTTTTCCGCCCCTTTGTAACCTAGTTTAAAAGATTCTCCCCTCTGCTTGTTCTCTGCAATAAGTGCACAGAACACCTCAAGGTGTCCAACCGTTGCTTTAGAGAGGATGCAGTGGTGATCATAACACAGCTGGCGTATCCTCATAGTGACAACAGACAGTCTCTAGGAATTATCTCTGCTCATTGTAATGAATGAGCATTGCTTTAAGTGTAGGAAATGTAAAAACCTCCCTGTCACATGTTGCCTATTACACATCACCGCTATCATTAGTAAGTCGGCAATGCGTGGAATTGCCATGCCTGGCGGGTCGACCATTAGAGGCTCTTGGTCCGGCCCCTTTATCAAATCTATAAAGCCAATGTTGCCCACGAGTCAAAAAGTTTGCCCACCCCTGGTCTAGTTCTTTGCATTCTACCAATTTTGTTTTCTGGGCACAGTTTCTGGAGTTCAGTTTCTTTTTTACTGCAGTGTCTCTTTAAAAAACATAATTTGTTACTCATCTCATTAGCACTCTGAGTTATCCCAAGACAGCCTATTTCCCTGTTTAAAAGTTACATTTTTCCATGGTATGTTTCTGCCAGCTTTGCAGGAAGGACACTTTATTAAAAAGACATGTGCTTGTCATCTGTAGCCAGAGACGTCTAGATGTACTTGTCTGCGCGTTGCTTTGAAGTTTTAAACTAGGTGCCAGCTTTTCCCACAAATTGTTTTGTCTGTACATTTGCCAACTGCTGCTCGCTGCTAGACAACTTGTGCTATAAACAAAACCTCCTTATCTTATTTCATATGCATCGCTGTCTGCTCACCTGCTAAATTGTTTCTATATGCAACAGATGGCTAAAAAGGCTTCTATATTTAAAGCTGTAGATTATTCACATGGCGTATGCGAGTTTAAATATAAAATGAAGAAAAACAATGTGTTACTTTTATTAAAAATAAAGCAATGAATACAGTAGCTGAGCAGGAGCTATTGTAGACATTGACTAGATGCCTTATTTCATTTTACACAAAATGACATTAAAATGTATTGGTCATGAGGGGCAACAGCTAAGATTTTGTCCTCATTATATATTTACGCCCAAAATTAGGGGGAAAAGGGGCCTGCGTTTTATGGTCCGAATACACGACCCCCGTGCCATCTATTTCTCTCTCTTTGTGTCTGTGGAAACTTCAATCACTCTGCAACTTCCCCAGACACAGGCACAGAGAGAGAGGGAGAGGAGATCTGCAGCCGTTCCCAGCGTGAGGAGGATGACAAGTTGTGCTATGATAGTACTGCCACCAGTGACATCTACTGATTGAATTTGATATTGCACTAATTTAATCCATTGCATTAACCCAATTGATTTGAAAACGTATTTAAGAAATATTTTTTTCTCTGCTTTCCTGCTCTAAAAACTGGGCGCCTCTTATGGTCCGGTGCGTCTTATAGTCTGATAAAAACTGTATTCTATAGGGACTAGTGATGGCCGAAAAGTTCGCCCGGCGGACAGTTCACAATGCTGGAGAACATTATGGGTGTTTGACCCGCCCCCTATACCTTAACATGGAGACAAAATGTGACCCCTCACCCTGCAGTCAGGTGGGACAGCACAGACAGTAACACATTTTTCCCTCCTGGAGGACACCCCCCCCCCCTCCAAGGGATGAGGGATGGCTTAGCTACTTTGCTATTATACTCCATCCAGTGATCTGAAGCTATAGCTAAGGTATTCTGTTACATGTAGTTCATCATTACTGAGCCTCAAAAGTCCTTCTCTGGGGGTGGGGTATGCTGTATTATGTATTTCAGAGAGACCTGACTAAATGTGGTGCACTACAGAAGGTACTATCAAGCTGGCAGCCCACTCCAGCTAACTTTTGGCAAAATCTGTAATCTAGATGTGATTTCCGGCCATTAGACCTGAAGAAAGCAGCATTTTAAAAAAATCCGTATTTTAGGGGAGAAGTTTAGCCATTGATCTCCCTCTGACACATTGTGGGTGTATGCACCCTTTTAACTTTTTTTATTGGTATTTTGGCTACAAATATGACCTGAAGGTTTTAGAAGTTCGTCCTCCCTTGAAGTCAATGAGGGTTCGCCACGAACGGCGGGTATTTACAGAAGTTTGATTGGCCTGTTAGCAAACAGACACAGCTGATGTTCGGCCATTACTAATAGGGACATTCAGTGTCAGTCTGTTTTAGCTACATCCAGCCCTACTGATTGCTGTTTACCTGAACTTTCTCCTATGGTGGTCATTGTCTATATCAGCAGTGGACAAACTTTTTGACTTGTGGGCCACATTGGCTTCTTAGATATGATAAAGGGCCTGAACCAAGAGCTTGTAATGGCTGGCCCCCATAGGTGTGACCCCCATCACTAATGATGACAGTGATGTGTGATAGGCAACATGTGACAGGGTTACATTTCCTGCAGTTAAAAATAATGCTCATTTATTGCAATGAGCAGAGATAATTCCTAGAGACTGCCTGTTGTCACCATGAGCATGCACCCACAGTGTCATGATCACATCCCTGCATCGTCCCCAAGGCAAGGTTTGGAAACCTCTAGGCATTATGTGAGTTCATTGCCGAGAACATGTGGAGGGGAACATCTTTTCTGTTACAAAAAGTTTTATTGATTTTCAAAGCATACAATCCAGAATCAGATAGAAAGTAAGCAAAATAAAATAAAAGCAGATATGAAACAATTCAAACAAATGGATTGTCACATAAAAACACACATTTAAGAGAAAGAGAGAACCACTGGCCTTCAGGTACTCAATCCAGGGAGACCAAATTTTCAGGAAGGGCTTATGGGTGTCAGACAGAACCAAAGTAAGGTGCTCATTGATCATGATCCCCACCAGTCGTTGCTTTACCTCAGAAAACGACAGGGTAGGTTGCTTCCAGGACCTCGCAATCACTAGCCGATTGGCTAGAAACACATATGATGCCAACTTGGCGGCTGATCGGTGCAGTAGAGGCGGGCGCCTATTGAGCAGGGCCTCCCAAGGATCTCGAGGCAGAGGGGCGTGAACAAGTGTGCGCAGGAGGTTATAACTCCTGATCCACAGTCTACGCACCCTAGGGCAGTCCCACCACACATGGAGAAGGGTCCCCGTAGAAGAGCAACCCCAGAAACAGTTAGGAGACGCTGAGGGAGAGAACTTCGCAATGCGAGCTGGGGTGAGGTACCAACGCATCAAGAGTTTATAGGAGTTTTCAAGGGACGTCACATTACGGGAGCTACTGGCAACGTTTTGACAAATGAGGATCCAGTCTGCAGTATCAAGTGAGTGGCCGAGGTCACGTTCCCAAGCAAGCATGTAAGGCAGCTTAGCGAACTCAGGCGAGGGTGAAAGACTCCCATAAAGGGAGAGATATTAGACCTCGAGAACACTGGTCGGTAGTGCAACACCGCTCAAAGTCGGATAGGTTGATGGGATAATCGGCGCACCTCCTGAGGAAAGGGGACACGAAATGTTGGACCTGGAGATATCGGAAAAGAGCAGATGAAGGCAAGTGCCACTGGTCTTTCAGGCTCTGGAAGGAGCGGAATCCCTGCATGTTGTACAATTGGTAGGCGAAACGGAGTGGCGCCTTGGCCCACGGGGCGAAGGTAGCAGGCTCGGTGAAAGCAGGGGGGAACAGTGGGTTGCCCAAAACACCCATGAGGGGGGAGTGGGGGGACATTAGCTTCCCAGGCTCCTTGACCCTATCCCAGACCCTCAGGGAGTGCACCAATGTGGGGTCCGACCAGGCTGGGCGTTGGGAAGGGGGTAGCCAAATTAGGTTGTAGAGGGGTATCGGGGAAACGTCCAGCGGGGCAAAGCCCCCAGAACGCCTAGGGCAATAAAGAATGCGGGACGAGACCCTCGGACGCTTGTGGCTCCATGTGAACCGCAGAATCTTCCGTTGCTCGATCCGCAGGATATGGGGGGGGGCAGGGACTGGGAGGACCCAAAAAAAGTAGAGCAGCTTAGGGAGAAAGGTCATTTTGATTGCATGTATTTTTACAATCCAGGATATCAGCAAGGGGTTCCAAGCCGAAATTGAGAGGGAGAGGGAACGGAAAAGAGGTGGGTAGTTAGCAGCGTACAAGCCCTGATACGTGCTCGTGAGGCTCGGAATCAAGGACGCCCACTGGAAGGAAAAGTTGGATTGCAGTAGGGAGAGGGAGGAGGAAGAAAGGGAGATGTCGAGGGCCTTAGATTTAGAGGAATTGACCCGCAGGCCGGAGATGTCACCAAACTGAGCAAGAATCTTAAAAAGGGTGGGGAGGGTTAGATGGGGGTTGGAGACAGCCAAGAGAATATCATCCGCGAAAAGAAGGGCCTTGTGGTGGACACATGCGACCTCCACGCCCCCGGACGTCCGCGGCCGAGCGGATGCAGGCTGCCAGAGGCTCCAGCGCCAAGATGAAGAGGTTGGGGGATAAGGGGCAGCCCTGACGCGTGCCACGGCGAATAGGGAAAGTTGGGGAAGTGTAACCACCATGCCAGAGGGACGCTTTGGGTGACGAGTACAGGGCTTCAATCCAATGGAGGAAGTCGTTCCATTTGCGCAACGCAAAGAACAGGAAGTCCCAGGAGAGAGTGTCAAAGGCCTTACGGATGTCTAAGGAGAGCAGCAGGGCCTCCGGGGAATGAGACTGGGCGAAGTGGATGAGCTGAATCGCCCGCCTGACATTGTCGCCCGCCTGACGGCCAGGAACAAAACCGACCTGATCCCTGTGGATCACGGAAGCCAGAAAGAAGTTGAGCCGAGAGGCCAATATTTTAGCTAAAATTTTTATGTCCACATTCAGGAGTGAAATAGGACGGAAGTTCGACCATGAGTGTGGATCACCCTCAGGCTTCCGAAGCATAACCACAGTGGTGGCCAGCATGTCAGACGGGAGAGAAGCTGACCCCTTCAGGGAGTTAAAAAGGGATTGTAGGTGGGGGGCGAGCACGTCCACTAGTTTCTTATAAAAAGAGAACTGAGTAACCGTCCGGCCCCGGGCATTTGCCAGGCTTCAAGGCCTTAATGGCAGCCTTCACTTCAACAAGGGAGATATCTTGGTCTAGGGAGTCCAGATGTGTCTGGGCTATGGAGGGGAGCTGGAAGGAGGAGAAAAAAGCCTCCGCTTTGCTAGGCGAGAATGTGGTCCGGGTATTGTAGAGGTCAGAGACGTGCTTTTGAAATTCAGCCAGGATGCGAACCGGGTCGTTAGTGATGACCATGTTACGGCGGGGCTGCACGACGCGGCGGAGACGGTTAGCAAGCAATTTGTCGGGTTTATTGCTCCGAGCATAAAAAAACTGCCGGGACCAGCGAAGCTGGCGCTCAGCCACCACCACCCCCAACAAACCCACCCTCCCAAAACAGAGAGCGTGAACAGGACGGTAGTGACATGGGAAACCCCCCCCCCCCACCCCTGAGAAGCAAAAAATATACCAAAAAAAGGGGGGCACCCAAAAAAGGGAAAACGTCTCACATAGTCAGCTCAGCAGAAAATCCACAGGGGCGCAGGACGTGCAGTGATGAAAGTTCCAGGGCGTCGGAGCAGGACCACATGTCAAAAGCGGGACACAAGCACACACAGGGACACATACGAACAGGCATACACATATAACCGCATAGACAGACGCAGACACCCACGGAGAACCGTACAGTCCCAACAAAAAGGGGGGGAGGGGAAACCGGATCAGAGGTGAGTCACATCAACCGTGCAACGCAGTCGAGGGTGGCAGGTAGTCGAGCGGCAGCATACCGCAACCAGGTGAAAGGCCAAACAGGATCAGCCGGTGGAAACCCGTTGGAAGGTTTGGGAGCGTAGTCGCTGCATGACCTGTGCTCTGCGGACGGGGCACTTGCCAGAGCTAGGAGAGCCGGCAGCAGGCGATGGGCGCGGTGAGGAACGCAGGCCGGACTGAGGCGGCTGGGAGATGTCCAGATCGGTCGGCAGTCGAAGGCCGAGCTTCTTGAAGCAGGAACAGACCTCGGTGGGAGTGCGTAGCTGGTGACTGGCATTGTGATGGGTGAAGATTAATTTAAACGGGTACCCCCACTTGTAGCGGATATTCTCAGCCCGAAGGATCTCCAAGAAGGGCTTGAGGGCCCGACGCTTGGCCAGAGTGACCGAGCACAGGTCAGGGAATAGCTGGTAGGCATGGCCCTGAAAGGAAAGGCCTGGGGCGTCACGAGCTGCGCGTAGTAAGCGCTCCCTGGTGGCGTAGAAGTGGAGTTTGACCACGATATCTCTCAGTGGGCCTTCCAGGGGTCTGCGGGCGAGTGTACGGTGGACTCTGTCCATTTCAAGCCTGTCGATGGGGAGGTCAGGGGCCAGTTCCTGGAACAAAGCAGTCACAGAGCCGATGAGGTCGGTCACAGTCTCGGGAATGCCGCGAATGCGAAGATTACTGCGCCTGTTTCTGTTTTCCTGATCCTCAGCAATCTCCTGCAGCAGGGAAATGTCGTTCCGCAGGGAGGAAATCTCAGACTCATGCCCCTCCAGGACGGTGGTTATGTAGTCCGCGCGGTGCTCAAGGGAGTCAGTGCGGACCCCAATGTCCTTAATCTCCCTGACCAGCTCAGCAGTCATTTTGCGGAAGGCCACAGAGATTTCTTCCCTAATGATGGTGCGCAGCTGAGCAAGCAGGGAAGGAGAAGCTGGCAGGGACTCACCTGCAGGAGAAACTGGGAACAAGTCCTGGCTGTCATCAGAGGTACCAGAGTCGAGGACCGCAGGAGGAGATCCGGAGGGAGCTGTGATGGAGGCTGCAGCGGATGCCATCTTGGGCTGCGCGCGTGTGCTCTGGCTCGCCTGACTCATCCCCAGAGAAGCAGCTGAACGTGGCCCAGCCGAGGAGGCGAGAGTGGCGGGGAAAGAGCGGGGATGGAGCCCGAAAAGAGCTACGGTGTGCCCAGGGTGAGCGGAGCCAGCGGGTCAAGTGGCCATCTTGGATCACCGCGCATGCACGCCCCCTCGGGGAACATCTTTTCAATAAGGTGACAAAGGTTCGGAAAAGAAAGCTAAACAGATTGCCCTTTAGATAAAATACTATAAAACAACCATTTATTGAATACAAGGGAATTCCTAATCAATATGTTAATAGGAGAATGAAAACGAAAATATTTTTTCCAACATTGGTCTTGCCAAATGGACAGCTCCCACCCTTTGCACTACTTTGGCTCTACCCTTTCTTATAATAGGACGGGTAGTAGGGCATTAACGGCATTAGTTAAAAGTCAACCTCAGAGGCTCCTGAAAGAAGTCAACAAGTCACTTTTTTTTCCCCTCTCTCTGTATGTGCACTTGTATACACAGTGCAGTCTCTTCTGCTGTCTCTGGGTTATGCTGACACACGTTCCTTGACTTAATCAGTTATTATAGCCACTAAGTGGAATTTATACATGAGACAAGAGACATGGCAACAGAGGGAGAAGGTGACAGACACACACACACACCACAAGTATGGAAATACTTCACTCTAGACCACACACAGTACAATCTGCAAGTCCGTGAAGTACAATAAGGCTAAATTTACATAGTCGTATCTCTGGCTGCTGCTGCAGGAAACAAGCAATCTTTTGGCAGCAGAAACCACATGTCATGAGCGCCTGCAAACTTGTGGAGGTGCTGGGGGGGGGGGGGAGTCGTTTAGATAATGACACCATGTCAGGTCTAAATGTCACGTCAACTGTGATGTTGCTCTTTGAATGACAGTGTAAATTAACCCTAAAAGTATTACTGTTATGCACAGCCATCTGAAATGGAATCCATAAGCTAACACAGGTGATGCAGCTCTGCCCAGTTGGCAGAGCTCATTGAGTAACTGTACAGTCAAATGTATTTTATAATGACAATGAGCTCTTTGGTTAACTACAGTGTATAGTGTTGACAGTTTAAGCTGTAGCCACTTTCTGATTTGCATTTGAATTTACCTCACAATTCAAGGTATTACCCTATGTTTTGTTTTATTGTCATGTTGACTGTTGATGTTACAGAGAACTTATAAAAGTTGTTCATGTTGGACACTTGTATTCATCCTCTTTGTGTGTGATTACATCATCAAACGACTAATTGACTGGACTAAAGGCCCCCATACATATTTAAATTTCATTACGATCTTAATTTATGGTCGACGTTATTTGGATCGATCAAAGTACGATTGAATTACCTCCCACATGGAGAAACCAATATTTGACCGATGTTGGTTAGATCGATCAAAAGCATAATCGAAGGTAGTGGATTATAAACACACCAAAATGTCTGCCACTGGATGTAAATGCTAATTATTTAAATCGAACCATTGCATTCTATGTACACTCGACTGATCATAATTTTCCGATATGTCCGATCACTTTTTGATCAATTTTTTTGTCAATTTCAATCAATCTAGGCCGATCGAACCATGTGCACAGGCATTGATTTTTGGTTGATCGACTTGGTGTAGGTCGACCCTTAAGCTAGCCATACACAGTCGGATTCCATGGCCGATCGATCACCTATCCGATCG
>CM070037.1:101984759-102008047 GCA_036250615.1 Ptychadena robeensis | reverse complement strand
GCGATCTCAGCGGCGAATCGGGGTCCGATCGATCAGCCAATTTAATGTGTCCGATCGCTACACTACCACCTTGTCCCACGGATTCCTGACGATTCGTGTCCGACGCTTACTTCCCAATGGCAACTCCCCCTGATTGTGGCAAATCGGATCAGAAAGACCAACATGTGGGTTCCTCTCCTATCCTATTCTGGGCCCCCCCGAATGATCGACGTATCGGACGGACAAGGTGGGCCTTCACCGCCATCCGGGTACGATCGTTCGCGTGCCACGCGCCGGAATCGATCGTCCCGGAATCCGATGGGAAACGGACCAGTGTATGGGCGGCCTTTAGTAGGAACACTGCTACCATACCCAATACAATTTGTTTTCCAGGTAAAAAGAACTGGTAATAAAAAGAACTTTAATATAAAATTTCTAATAAATCAGCAAAGCACTTCTCTGCAATGCTTTAGTTTCATGCCAGTCTTAAAGGTCTAACAGTTTTAACATGATGAGAGCTTCCTAACCGTCCCAGTTTAACATCACGATCCCCAGGTACACCCCTGTCTGGTCTACCATCAGTGGCTCTGTAGCAACGGGAGATATCCTAGCGCAGTTCTCAAGCCTGTGGTCATGCCCCCTTCGGGGTCATTAACCTCACTGAGATGCTGCTTTTTAGCACGTAACGTCATGGTCACAAGCAGGTGGGAATTTATAAGGAAGTAATGCCTTCTCCAACTATCCGCTTGTGCAAATGATGTGCAGGATGGCTTATTTAAACACCCCACCCTACGCGTCGCGGCACCGCGCAGCCCAACCTGCGTCCCGCGGCCAAGCTGCTACCTATCACTGACGCGTGCTGCCGCCAGTACGAATCGGGGCTCCAGGAAAGCATACTCACCTGTCCCTGGTGTCCCCTCTTCCCCCCCGTGCCTCTTCGGATCCCTCCTGCTTCTTGTGACTTCCCCCCCCCCCCCGCTCGAGTGACGTTATGACGTCACTCGGGAGGCCGGCTGGATATTTGAACTGTAAACATAAATAGAGTAATGTTTATTACATAGGGGGAGTTTGGAATCATTTCTACATAGAAACCTCTTTCAAACTCCCTAGGTAAATAAACATCGCCAGAAGATTTCCCTTGCCCCCCGATGTGCCCATTTGCTGTAAACCCTTTCTTCCCTGGTGTGATTTTATCCACCAGGTGAGAAAGTGTTACGTGCAAATGGGAACATCTGGGGCATCGGGACTTTTTATTTTGGCGATATTTAGTACATAGCAGCATAGTTTTGTTTCCTAATTCTTGGTTTTTTTTTTCAATTTTTTTTATTAAATTTTTTTTATTTTTTTTTACATAATTGGTTTGTTTCAGTCAAACATTATATAGTCAGGATGTCTGATTGGACCCTTGTACGGATAATATTTTGGGAAGTTACTGCCTACGAACTAAAGCAAAATTTACCATTTAATCTATGGTTCGCTTTGGTACAGAAATTCCTGGACCTCAGCAGGGCGCTAGGGAGGTTAAGGGAGGGAAAATTACACTTTCCTGATTCAAGCTGAAGTGATGTCGCAAAAGTGAAACTCTACACCACACTTTCCACAATCCCAAATACAGGACGTGAAACTTCTCCGGTCCTCTTTATTATGTACTCTCAGGGCATGAGGTTTAAAAAAGACAATGTAATTGCTATAGATTTTATAACGTATAACTTGTGAGTTATGGTTCATAAAATTAGTTTTGATAACTGAGCGGACAGAACTAGTGATGAGATATGGTAAAAGGGATGTCATTCAATCACTGTTGTGGCTCATCAACGAAAATACTGCATTTCCATGACATTCCTGGATCTTTGACAACGGCCTCTTCTTTCACCCCAAGTGTAATAGCAGCTGCTTATATAATATCTCAGGCACTAATATGAGGTTTTCGCATTTACTGGAGAGAGACCTTATTGTATCTTGTATCTCACTGTTGTATAGAAAAAACCACGAATGCCAAGAAAGAGTGTTACTATGTAAATCTTCCTGGATTTCTGTTATGATAAATTTCCTTCCAATTGCCATTTTTCTTTACAGGAAAACCGCTCTAATGTCCCGCTCCTAGCACTGAAGTTATAGAATACTAGCTGTAATAGATCTCTCTACCCTTGTAACAGAATGATGGGGGACAAAGCCAGAGTGCCACTCAAAGTCCTGATCTACAATGTTGTCTTCAAATGTATATATATGTATGTCTGTAGGCGTCATAAGAGTGTGGAGTGAAGTGGTTTTACACTTTTACCACAAAGCATAAATTGGCACAAACATGTTCCCGTCGCCCTTCGGATTGCCTCTCCTTTTTAGAACTAAGGGTGGTACAAGTTTCCGCACTGGGACCTCACTGCTTCTCCCCTGATATGCGAGGCTCTATAATTGGACAAAAACTTTAGGTATGAGCTGCCGGTACTTACACTTCTTGATGTATAGTAGTTCTGTAATAGGTATTTGTATATAGGCCATAGCTGTTGTATTTTATTTTTGAGTTCTCACCTTACACCCTCCTCCCTTGGAAAAACTTATGTCATCCTTCGATCTGAATACCATTTATATCTTATGAACCCCATGTACCTATCCACCCCGCCTTTACTAAACTCCCCACTGTCCTGGACAACATCCTCTTTATTATTGCTTACAAGTTTCCTTAGGCCCCCATACACCTCTCTGTCAGAATTTCCTCTTTTAGATCTCCTTTTAAATTTTTAACCACAAACCATGTAATATAGGGACTCTCTACACATCAAGTCCACCTGTCCAGAGGACCCAGCCACTACATAGTTTTGGTAGATCTAAGGATATCTGACAGAGCGATCTAAAGGTGTATTGGCGAGCTTTAAAAAAAACATCGATCTCACTCACAGTAAATTACACAATTCATCTCCCCTATTCCCACAAGCTTGCTGCCTTGGTGTCCCCAGAGACCACCAACTCCTGGTACTACTCTCATCATCTCTCGTCTGGACTACTTACTGCCACATCATCCCCTCTCTGGCCTTGTTCTTATTAGACATCACATCTTCAGTTCCATCATGAATGCTGCTGCTAACACATTACTCCTCTAAGCACTCCTCATCTGCTTCCCACTCAATTTCTCTTACACTGTGGCTTCCAATTGTACAAGATATTTTTTTAAATTAAGTTTCTGTGCCTGCTTTTATGTCCTCCACACTCTGTCCTCGGCTTAACCATTTTCAACCTGGGTTACATAATACACCCCCTAACCACCCCTCCGCTCCTCCAGCGACCTACTAATGACATCCCCTCATAACGTCATCACATGCCGGCTTTAAGACTTCTCTAGGGGCCGCTCCTACTCTCTAAACTCTCGCCCTCACCCATCAGACTTGCTCATATACTTTTCCGTCTTTAAAAATGAAAAAAAAAACAACGCGCTTCAGTCTTGCCTACCACGCTTCTCACTACAAACATTACCACATTGCCAGTCCCCCCCCCCCCCCCCCACCCCTTTTTGTATACTCTGTTTTCATCAATTATTTTAGCCGGCCAGGGGTCCTCCACAGTCCTCCTGTGCATCCTGTAACCTGTGTGTTACTTGTGGTGAGTCTATTCCTTATTCACTGGACTGTAATTTAAACTTGGCAGGAATGGAGATAGCCCCTCCTCAAATTTTATTTATTTAACATAATCCTTCTTGATCCTATTTGATCGTTCCTAGTGCATTGGAACATGACGCGATCGATCTTACGACCACCCAGTGAAATGATTTGGTTTTCTGTCGATTTGTGATCTACTATGGAGTTCGCATTACGATCGTAGTATGATTGATTATAAATGCAAAGTTATTACTAGTGATGGTCCGAACTGTCCCGCAAGGCAAAATGGATGTTTTCGCACCATCTTCTCGCCGCGAGCAGTGCGGTGTTCGACCGTTCCGTTCCGCCATTGCGAATATTATCTCTATTCTTCCTTCCCTCCACAGGATCACAACCGTGTGATCGTGCCGGAGTGAAGAATCTTTCACAGAAGACCGGGCATAAAGCCTGTCCTCTAGAAAAAAACAACAAAACCCCCCCCAAGGTCGGAGCAGGAAGTGGCGTCAGTGGACGTCACATCCGCTCACGGAACCAGGAACTATTCGTTCCAGTATGCGTTCCAGGGACTTCACATCCGGTTTTTCCAAATTCAAATTCCCCGCCTAGAGGCGGGGAATTTTATGTGTCCCGAGAAACAGGCGTCGTCTGTAGAAGTCCGACCCGCCCGTTCGCGGGACAGCCCTGGGCCGATTGTTTCGTGCCATCACATTTATTACACATGGCACAACATACCTATAAACCCATCAGATACTTGTCCAAGTAATTTTTCAATGTTTTCCGATAATTTTCGATCACTTATGGTCATAACAGTTGCTGGAATTGATTTCCATTCATCAACTCATTAAAGTCGAACGAACAAATTCCAATCATGTACGGCCAGCTTAGACATCACATGCACTTTGAGAACAAAGAAGAAGAGGGAGAAGGTGTTCAATGTAAGTTTGCATGTGGGGGGGGTAGGCGGTGGCTAAAAAAAAATTTGTTTATGTTTAAACCAGTCCCTTGGCACTTTAAGATCCCACACACATAACCGAGCCTGGGGGCCGACAGATGACTTGGGCGAGCAATTGATGAGTCATCACACGGCTCTCCACGCTCACGTATCGGCAGGCACCTTTTTTTTTACAGACAGGTCAGTTCTTCTGGCTGACCGAGCTTTGTGTCTGTCGCCCCATGTAAGGCACGATTTGCCAATGGACTAGAGGTCGCAGGCACATTGTTTTGCCGTCAAAACCAATCCAACGGCTGCACATTTGTGGGGACCCTACAGAAACATTTAGAGAATTGTTAGCTTATTCCTTGAAAAATTCTAAGTAGATAACCAGATATGGGAGGGGGAGGGGGGGGGGGGTTCACTGTAATAAAATTCCCTTATGTTGCCTGAGAGTTTTCTTTCCAATTTTCATAGATTTCAATCAGCACCATGTAATATTAAATCCCATCTTACTGGAAACAAGGCATTGTTTACGTGCCCGCTCCTATGTCCAATGCTAATTTTATAAAAAAGAAAAGCATTAAGGAAAAATGATTTTATGACTTAAAATTTAAAGGTTATTATCAGCAAGCAAATCTAAGCATTAATTTTGACCGACTGTTTTCCATGTGCACCTCTGAATCAATTTCGTAATAAGTATAAACGCTGTTCCATTCCATCCCAGTGTAGTGTATGTCGACAGTCAATTATTGTGGTTCGACCTGCAGCGTGTGATTTTGTATTCCGTTCTACTTTGTTACACTAGCTCTGTCCTGTTTTTTGGCTTTTAAATCCTCACTAGATGTATATTAGCCAAAAACCCTGAACCTCGGGAATGTGAAACTGCCCCGAATTATATTAAATATAATTAGATTTCTTTCCTACATGAACATGGTGGCTTCCGGGCAATGACTTTTGAAAGTGCAACTAGATTTTAATGAACCATTTTGATGGAAATAGCGACTTGAGATCAAATTATTACAATAGGAAATGGTGTTATTGATGGATGGAAGAGCGCGTGCGATATCTTGACACTTATTTGCTTGAAGAATATGTATGATAAAATGCGGCAAATTTTTTGTTTATGAAATTTTTTTTTCCAGCCTTTTTAGTAACAAAATGGAAGTTAAACTCTGTGATCTAGACTTTTTTTTTATTTTATGTTCAAAGTATCATACTTCAAAGATTACGTTTTTATTTATAGATTCTAATCTCCGAGCAAGGGTTAGCTTAGTGTACACACGAAACATTATCATTAGTCATTGCAGGGATTGAATTCGTTATCGGTAATTACGTTTTAAAAGACACTAGATGTAATTACCATACTTCGCACTATAGGATGCACCGGACATAAGTCACCCCTATAGTTTTGGGGGGAAAATTAGGAAAAAAATGCTAAAATAAGAAAAAAGCATAGACCCGCCATTTCCGATATAAAGTGATATAGCATCTCTCCTCTTTCCCGCTCTAAAGAATATCCCAGTTGAAGGACACGTCAGCAGGTTAACAGGAGATGTTCCCTGCTTAGTTAGGTTAGATTTCAGGTGGCCACAAGTGGAGGGGCTGCTGATAATGTCCACAGGCTCTTCTGCATGGAAAATAAACAAAAAGCCATATAATGCTCTAGTAAATGAACATACAGCCTGACTGCTCTTTTCTTTCATACCAGTGATCTGATGACCCCTGCTTAGTGATTCATCAGAAAGCTATGCTCAAATTTCCCAATGGGTCTGATTACTATCACTCACATACAGAGAACCAAACTACATATGTGTTTATGTGATTTCCCTGTACTTGTTCCTTTATGTATCCATTATAGTGGGCAAGAGCCCTTCCAATGAGTGCGCATCCTTCGATAAGGCCGTGCTCCTCCAGTGCAATAATGGTGACTGATTTTAACCCATGCCTTGTATACTTGTGGCCTGCTTCTCGTGCTAATTTTCTTTCCTCGTCTTTCTTAGAGATTATTTACAGTACGTTACCTTTTACTGGTATGCATTTCCCCATTCTTTCTTTGATTTGTCCTTTTGTGGTTTGAGGCCTTTCATCTCGGCTTAACAGCTTGTATTTACTTTTGTCGCAGCAGTAAAGCAATTACGTTTTGATATCTAAATACTCCACTTGTATTTTATTACAGTGGCAAACAAAAGGTACCCTGTATAATGTAAGGAAGCAATGAACCCTTTGTTGTGCAGCATATTACGCATTCTTTAACATCTCCAGGTTATTTCAGCCTGCCATACACGGGTCCATAGCCTTGCAATCGTTAAGCCCTTGGAGACATCACCATGCTGCGTTCGAGCTTTCTGGACTTCTGATAATCGATCCTGTGTTCGATACTTTGGGTCCCTCAATCCCCCATTGGCAATCATTGTCAATCGAGGGCTTACAACTTTGGAATCAATCTATCGCACTCGACGAACGCTGAATGCAATTGATTCGAGCACAATCGATCACTGGAAACGCATTCTGGCGATTATTGTGTTTTTTGAATCTATTAAAATTAACATGTATGCCTAGGTTTGTTTCTCATACCATTGGAACATATCAATCAACCAATTTTGTGATGACCATACCTAGCAGAATACGCTGTAGTAAGACAATTGGATTTTAGAGTCCCATTTTTCCTTCTTTTAGTTTTTATACATTGTCATATATAAATACTCAATGAGGGATAGACTGAGCCCTTGGTCTCTCCCTCCATAATCTCCTCTGATAGTGATTTTGAATGTTTGGCCACAATACCGATTGGGGTAGATGTGGTATTTCTTTTATGAAGAATATATAAATATTGTTCATTCTTCAAGAAGGCCTTGGAATACCTATAGAATCACTGGTCTTGACTGCTAGTGTTCAACATGAAAATATTTGAATTGCAAATTTTATTGTTGAAATATTGGCCTTTGCAATATGTGGCTACAAATTTCGTAATCTCAAATATTTCGAGAATTTTAGGGAAATTATCAATGCATTGTGCATTCAATATTGCCATGTACAAAGCCGATTTTTGCAAATAATTACTTTCATGGTGCGAATCATAAGATTAGTAGGGAAGTCCAGAAAATTTGCAGTGCGAAATTTTTAGATACGTAAAATTCCCCTACTTTTTCGCCGAAAATTCACCTATCAAAAATCGCCTGATTTATTTCGACTGAATAATAAAAGAACTTTGCTGTGATTGCCGGCCGCTATTTCGGTATGAATATCGCCATTTTATTTTAAAATTTTTCGCATGTTGGGGAGTGATATGAAATTTCTAGATCGAATTTTTCATGGTGCTAGCTAAACTTTGTCGGCTTAATTGCAAAGCCCCTGAAAATGGTATCCTCACAAAAGTTGCTGGAGTTGTAGAGAAGGGTTGGGGGCATAATGCTGGAGTTTTAGAGATGGGTTGGGAAACATTTGAACACAATGAGTTTTTGCCTCTAACACTTCAGTTTTTAATACTTGGGTTTAAATCTCCCTCTGATTGTAAAAGCTCTGCTACTATTCAGCACTGATTCTTCTATATAGCTCTACAGCAAATCCAATTTTCCCCCTTATTGTTTTTTGACCTTATATGCAGAATTTTATGGAGGTTCAAAGAATAAAAAACGCTTTAATGCATTTTTTGATGTTTTATGCAAATTTTTTGCGTTATGCTAATTTGAATTTTCGAAGAAGTCGATTTTCGCAGTCCAAATCGAATTTGATTGGAAACTCGAATTTAAGTAGAATCAATGTTATTTCCATTTTCGACCATCTCTAAAGATTCTACATCAGCCTGCAATTTTCACATCTGTCCACTATGACAACACACCTTTCTTTTGCAATAAATCACCTTACAATGCCGGTATAAATGGACAGAAGTCTCCAATTGCGAATCTACTTTGCATATTGGAGAATAATTGATAAATATTTGCAAATTTGAATATTGTCTATGTTGCTAATCACTATTGGCTACCACATTATCCCCGTCATGTGGATCAGACATCTAAATAATATCGCCATATTTTCTGTAACGTCATGGTAATAATAACTCACCACTATTGAATTTTGAGGGTTAACCCTTGCGTTGGGACAACATTAGACCTGATAGGTATATCTTACGAATACTAAATGGCTATTTTCTGAATATTAGCCATTACTTAAAAGGCACAAAAGCCAACAGATCACTCCTTAAGCCTGCACTCTCCTTTAATGTGAGTATTTTATAATTTTAAAAAACTTACTTTGTGTACAATAGGTTTGTGTTCCTTGGTGTCCCCTTGTTTCCTATTTGTCGTTGCGAATAGGACCCAACTCCCCTTCATTTTGATAGGCTGACCTTAAACGCAACTTAAACACCCACCCTCCACACTGACCCAATGTTACCTAGTGATCTTTAGTGATGGCCGTACTTTAAGTGAAGTCCGCCGTCCGCCTTGCCGTCTATGCGGTGAATTTGACTGGGAAAACCGGATGTCGTGACGTTTACAATCCGGCACCTGGAACGATATTTCCTGGTTTGTGTTAACCGGATGTGACGTCCCCTGACGTTACATCCGGTTTACAAGGCCGGAATTTCACTGACAACCGGTTCTCTACCCGGTCTTCATGAAATATCTTCCTCGCGGGATCTCGCTGCTTATGATCCCAACGGAGGAAGAATAGAGGGCTCCTTCTCGTCTGCGGACTGGTTGGTCGAACACCCGTATGTCCGCCCCCCGGCTCGAGGGGTCAACATGCTTGTTTGCGCCGCACTGGTCCGCCTTGAGGGTAGTTGGCCATCACTAGTGATCTTTGCACAGGCTCCATACACCTACTGAGGGCCCCTTCTTGCCACTGACATCGTGCACGGCGGTCGATCGGCCGAAATATCTATCCAGGAATCTGGCACATCTAGCTTTTAGCAATAGTAGAGTGTTGTTCCATGTTAGCCTCTATATACAGACGTTGGGATTGTCAATGATACTGTTAATTGCTAACTGAATTATTGAAAAAGCAAGCTTTCAAGATATCTCAGAACCCCTGAAAGAACATAATAATTCACGTCTGTACCTAAATTATTTTACACACTACACATATTCTGCAGTTACTGAACTTACACGTGTTTACATTTATAAGATAAAAAAACAAAACTACTAGCAAGCCAACTCAAACCTAAAGTGGCAACCCTTTATAGTTATATTTGAGCTGTCCAATAGTGCTCACCTCTTTTTGTTATTGTTTACTTGTTCCCATATGCTTCTCCCCACGTCTTACTTTGAACCCCTAGAGCGCTGATACAAGCAGTGCATCATTTCTCATAAAACTGGATCAAGTGTGGTGTTCTAATGTTTTATGTCATTGTATACAAATGTTTTTCACGTATTGCATTAAATACTCAAAGTGTTCATATTTAAAATTAATAACATGTAAAATTCTTGCATTAACAATAATGGCCACAGATTGTGCTAGATACTGTTTTCTCAAGGCTAAAACATACCCCTTAGGGCAGTGGCTTCTCAAACATTCCCGCAGCCCCTTCCCCCTTCTCTTATAGCACATAGTCGAGCCGCTCCATTCAAAGTTTACCTTTCAATGGCCCTTTCCTACTAGTTTTGCATTTCATATCATGTACTAGTACCGGTTGAAATGGCCCTCAAACGTTTATTTGAATATACTCATACACTTTATTTGTTTTGTCCCATCATGCACTGCACATGCCTCATATATGCCCAACCAACATACAGAAACATTGATCATTCACATAGAGACACACAGAGACACACATATTACATACATTCCACTTTGTTGGCTTCCTTCTTGTCCCTCCCTCAGCTACCTAGGCTGCGCCCCCCTTGGATAACTTTCCGTGCCCCCCCATTGGGAACGACTGCTTTGAAAGAGTGTAATTTAAAGTGGAATGTATACTCAAAAATAAAAAATGTAACTTTAAATGTCCTAGAGCTTGGCACGGACAAGTGGTGTGTTGTCCACAATACAAAAAAATAGTTTTTTTTTTCCCCCCCTTGTGGCCCCCCCTTAAAACCACTTTTTGTTTTTTTTCCACCGCCCCACCCCCCCCCACCCCCCCCCCCCCCCCCCCCACCCACCCCCCACCACCGACCAACCCCCCCCCACCTACCACTCCCCCCCCACCCCCCCTCACAGAGGATTTCATCTTTATCTGCCAGTGCTTCTGATGTTTATTTAGGGTGGGCAATATCGCAAATGGCCACTGGGGGCATTATACTGGTTTACAATGGATAAATCATCAATACACTTTCCTTACACAGCCTGGATTATGTTTTCTCCCAGCTTGTCCCCACTGCCTCAGAGAGGGGGTTTTTTTTTTGGGGGGAATGTGTTTTTAACAAAGGGGGGGTTTCTTATTTTGGGTGCGAGAGTGCTGCTTATAGAAGTCAAAATGCATCGTGGTTGCCCTTTAAGTCCTTGATTGTGGTCCCTTCCCCGATGCCTCGGATCCATAGAAGAGTCTTGTCACCTCCATGTGCGGGGAGGAGCGGGTGTAGGATAATCGGTATTTATACTGCATTAAGGTTCTTTGTTTCTGATAGATTGTTTGTAGAATGGGAAGGTTGCATGGAGTAACTATAGGTGAGTATAATGTCTGCTTTAAGCCCCAAACTACATATTGTGGGGATCGCCGCAAAGGTGTACTCACATCACCGAAACCAATACGACAGGTTTTTCTCTTTGGGCCTGCCTGTATTTACTTTTCCCCCACCCAATTACAAACGTTGTTTCCCAGCCCCCCCCCCCCCACCCCCCCCCTAAACCGCCCATAAATCAGACCCCTGGCCAGGGGTTAATCTACAACACAAATTGTCCTTCAAAAATACCAAGCCTCCTGGGCTTTGCACAAGGCTCTTCCTTTAAGCTTCATTAAAAACCTGACCACCAACAAACCCCCCCCCCACCCCTTAGGGGCCACCCCTTACGCCCCCCACCCCACCCCCCCGTTTTTCCCCGGCCTGGGCTTCACCCTCCCTGGTGTTGCCACCTGGGTAAATCCACTGCCCAGCAGCCCATGTTCTCCCACCTTATCAGGAAGCCCGAACTGGTCTTTAGTCCCTTTTGTGGAATCACACCTAGACTCATTAGGGTCCACCGGTTGTATCTTGTTTATTATTTTATTCGAAGGCCCACCCAGTTCCTTCCATCCCCACTCCAAGTCCAGGTCCCCTGGTAACCAAAAATATACAAAACGGGCAGCATCCTACTGTGTTCTCGCCCACACTACTCTGGACTCCCTCCGGACCACCAGCCTACCCTTCACTGGACCACTTACACCATCGGTTGTCAAATATGCGTCGCAGTGAAATTAACAAATTATTTTAGCTGTTGCTCGTGTTCAACAGTAAAGTGTCACATGGCTTGAAACAAGAATGTGACATTCAATCGACTAAATAGAACAACGCTGTTTATTCAGTGTATGGCTGCGGAGCTTGTGCGAGTAGTACAATGTGCTTTCACTTACTATATATGAGCTCTTCAGCTTAGGACGTCATATCATGTAGAATTACTGTCATTTTGTGCACGCTAGGCTATTATTAGAGATCCACTTCTCCATTAGCGTTATGGTTGAAATTCCCTAAAGAGGTATTCTACGGCGGTAAAGATCCACACTTCCAATGGCAAGCCTGAGATTCATTCATTGCACACAATCATTGATGGATGGTCCCAGCCTGCATCTGCAGAATTTCTCTCCGCAGCCTGGAAACCAATTATTGCAGTAAAAAGAATCATGTATTTGGATCATATTGCATAGTATTACCATTATTTTTCCATCTAAGATGCACCGGCACATACGCGCACCTCGTTTTTAGGGCAATAAACAGAAAAAAAGATTTAATACGTTTTTACATCAATTGGGTTAATCAATTAATTAATGGATCATATGCAATCAGCAGAAGGTGTCACTAGCAAGCAATCCTCTCAGCTGAACACACAGCATACTTTACACTGATCTCAAGGGGAGGAGGGGATGGTGGTTTGGGGGGGGAGTGGGGGAGGGGGCTGGGCTGTGTTTCTGCCTCTTCTCTCTTCTTCCGAGGGCACCTGATTCTGTGGCCTTGGACAGCTGATGCTGTTCTCTCACGTACAGGAGAGCTGTAATGCAGTTTCAACTAGCTCTGTCTTCAGTGCCCATGCCAGTTTCAGGGCTGGCATATGCAATTACAATCGGCCTCTCCCATCTGAACTGACAGCTCACTTCAGCTCCCCTCCGTGCTGGATAGCTGGCGGGAAGCCAGGTGCACACCCGCGGCCGAGTGCCGCGGGGTCGTGCATTCCCAGTAATAAGAGCAGCACTTTTTTTTGCCCCCATTTTTTTGTGGGTTAAAGTGAGTCTTATTATAGCCCAAAAATATGGTGGGGCACTGACTGACGGATTATGTTTCTGATCCCTGTTCTTTTCAATAGAGCTCTGGGTGTGAATGCATCTGCAGTGCTAGGTACATCCCTTTACCCTTGAACAACCTTTTGAACTAGTTTCAGTAACCCTTCTTAAGCGAATTTAAGGGGGTCATTAGGCAGAAAGGCGTTACTGGGTGGCAATAATTTCATTACAGCAGATAGAGAAGATATGGCAGTGGTGACCTATTTTTGATCTGCTAATTGAATAAGTTATACACAGTAGCCTCGGAGGAACATAGATTTCCTCTCCTGTCCTCCTGGTACCCCCCCCCCCCCACACCCCCCCCCCCCCCCCCCCAAACCACCACCCCCCCCCCCCCCCCCCCCCCGCACCTCCTGCTCTGGAATACTAGCTGAACAGCAAAACTGTCTTTGCGTTAGCCCCAGGTTGGAACACAATGCCGCAGGAGACCAATCCGCCACCACTCACCAGGAGCATGCCAAGGTATTGTTAGGGATTCGTACAATCTTGTGGAGGCCACCCACACACTACTGAGCCTCATTGTGACTTGTTTCAAGGATATACATCAAAGTTGGATCAGCATGTAGTGGGTTTGTTTTTCCTACTTTATTTTGGAGATCTCCATGGTTGATCAATTTGATTCCGATAATTTTTCTGTGATTTTGAGCAGTGATATATCACATGAGAGATTAGAATCCTGTTTGAAACAAGTTTAATATTTATTGTGATTCTTGTAGCAAAATCTCAGGCTAACTTAATTAGCCCGAAATATAGTTTGGAACAAATAGATTGTCCCCATGTCATATCCCAATATCACAATGGAGGATTACATAATTCCCGGTAAAGAAGATCTGTAGATATTTTAGTGGGTTAGGTGGTCATTGGTCCCCTTCCCCTATGTTGCCACCATTGTGATTTTCCCTCCACAGGATATGGCATTTGAAAATTCTTGGACAGTTCATTTCATTTGAGAACAGTTAAGGAATATGTAAAGTAACTTTTTAAGTGGATACTTAAAAAAAATGATATCCTTGACCATATGTTAACAAATCCTACATTATCCAGGTGTATATGCATCAATTGGCGATCTGAGGAATTTAATTGGAACACTTTATAATTACATCAAATGTAATAACGTTGAGATGCACTGTACAATGTTTGAAAACTGAAGTGTAATTGAATGAAGACATTGAATAAATATGATAAATTATTTCACTGTGCCCTAAATCTCCTAGTCTCCCTTATTTCCCTAGGATATGAAAAATTCAAATGGACGAAGTAGTCTACTTTTCCCTTTTTTTATACATAAGTGGGATGTTGGCACTTATTACCTGAAGGGAGGTATTGGCCATTTGTCAGATCCCAATATCATATGCGGAATTACCATATTTTCCCTCTGTATATATATTTTAGGTGGGTTAGGTGGGTAGCATGAGCCTTTTAGGCTAAAATTAAGGAATAGTACATTATATACTCGATATAATCCGACCCGGTATAATCCGAGGTAATTTATCTACAAAAACCGGAAAAATTATGACTCGTGTATAACCGAGATGGGAAATGAGTCAGATAGTGGAGTTTTCTAAATGAAGAAAATATAGAGAAAGCACCATTTGCCCCTAGGATTAATCAAAAAAACAGGATTAATCTAGTGCCCTATCATCAATACATTTCAGAGAACACAGGATTATTATATTACAGTATGGGTTGTGCAGGTAAATTCTTGATGTTTTAGGCTATGGAGTCTGTATCTTGTGCTAGTAAACTGGCCACTTAGTGGCAGTATGGAGTTTAATTATTGTTCATCGCTGATTTGAAGCACACGGAACTGGAGCTGAGCGAGAGATCGCAGCAGAAGATCTACCGGGACTGCCTGTCTGAAGCATATCAGCATGGCAATTCAGGTGGAGGTGAGTGGACCCCCATCACTGACTCTAGTAAAGCGAGAGTACTTTCTGCCAATTTTTTGGGGCTGAAAAACTCGGCTTATTACTCGATATATCCGGTAAGTACTATTTAAGGTGTATACTGAATGATATCCTTTGACCATATCTTCCCGAAATCCTATCTATATGTTATATTATGTGTGTGTAATATAATATATATATATATATATATATATATATAAGTGTTGAAAACATTTTACTCAAAACATATATCCAAAAATCTGAAGTAATTTATTGGACAGTATATTAATTACTTAACTCACCTAATGTATTGAATAATGATCATTCTTATAAATATGAATGAAGACATGTGAATAAAATATGAATCAATTAATCATTGGTGCCATTAAAGTCCCCTATCCTGTGTATCTGAAATATTGCATGGCCAGTAGGTCTATCTTTTCCTTTTTTATGCATGATTGGGATGTTGGCCTTGTGCCCTGAAAAGGGGTATTGCCATTGTGGATTTGTTTTTTACCAACGAAGCAAAACTTAAAGCGGACCACACCTGAACTAAATGTTTTCATGAATGGCAACTAGAGTGCCAATAAAAAAAAAAATTTAAGGGAGAAATGCAGTGAAAAACCCAAAACTTACCCCTGTAATGAGCACTTTAAGAATCATAATCCGGCAGTTCTCCCACTGTCCTGGTTAATGGTCTGCAAATCGGCAGCACGTCACAGGAGCTTAGATTTCACAGTGACCTCTTTGACATTCCCATAGACGATCACTGAACGCCCCCAGTGTCCCCATGCGATATTTGCACCCCCATGTGTTTTCATGTTTTCCACGAACCAGGAAGTGAGGTGCTGATTGGTAGTCTGTTCAATTGCTCATTACAGGAAAAGGTTTTGAGTTTTTTTACTCATTACTCCCTATGATTGGCACTTCTAGTGCCATTCATAAAAACATATGATTCTGGTGTATGTCCGCTTTAATGGCAGTGGTGTAATTTTTTAAAATTTGACACAATTTTTTTTGTAACAATCCCTTTTGACGTATTTACCCCAAATATTTAACATACAAACAAAACATCCCTTCGTTCTCAGTACTGATATTGTTCATCATGGATTTGTAATTTCATAAATATTGCCTTTTAACACAACAGCTTTCGTGAAGCCCTTGCCTATTGCAAGAAATGAGAGTTTCTGTTAATCCCTCATGCCGGTAATTTTACCATGGGGCTTTCTGAGGAGATTTGCAATAATGTGAATGTAATCTTTTTTTCCTCCTAGCAAATATATCAATGATATTGACAGGAATAAAAGATAAAGCAAGTAAATGTGGGATGACTTGGGCACTCCTTGACAACCATCAATCTGCCCAAACTAATACCAGAAAAGGTTATTGCTGATTTATTCTTAGTATGTTTGCATTTCATATCTTGTTATGCTTTAGGATGTGCTTTGTGTTTGCTTCTTTGTACCATAATAATGATGTGTGCCAAATTATTAAACTGGCTTACCTCATTGTTAGTCCTCATAACTCATACCATAGTCTCATACGAGGTTTATTGGTGCAGGGTATAACCAGACTATACTGATATTTATTGCCACTTGTAGTCAATTACCCGCACATCAAATCTAAATTGCAATATAAATGTAAGCAGAAACATCCTGGGATGTTGAGTTAATGTAAATAGACAGGAATATAATACAGTACAAAACTGACTTTACTTTGGCATTTCCTTCCCCCATTCGTCCTTCTGTACAAATGTCATGTCCAACCCTAACATAGCTACTTTTAAATTAGACAAGCCACGAGAATGTATGTCCTTTGGATATAAGCCTCCACATGATTACACTCAACCACCTCCACCATCCACCCACCCACCCACCATCATTTTGGGTCCGTGTGAAGAAAGGCAGACTGAGCATTTCGTATGGGGTGGGTGAGACGGGCAACTTGAATACACTCCACCAATAAAATCTTTACCAGGATTATTTCTACAACTGTACACAGTCATTTTCACTTCGGGGAGGGGCCTATGATGATTTTGGCCTAGATTGAGGGAAAGCAAACTTAAAGCCAGCAATAAAACACTGCATTACTTTTTAACATTACAGCTTTGCAAAGACAAATATACGGCATAGGGCAATTGGGCGTGGTCCCCACCTCAGTAAAGAGAGAAGGCACCCGATGGCATCCTGGCCTTCTCGCCCTTTTACATTACCTGGTATGTTAGGGGAGATTTCACAACATAAAGCCCCCCATACACCGTCCCGTTAGCTCACCTCGTATCAATTTTGTCCCGACCGCCAATGTGGTCGGAGGATTAATCGATCGGGAGATTAATCGGAAACGAATTATGTCCCCGAACCTCTCCCGATTTCTCAAAATCGTTCCTAAATTGGTCGGAGACCTATTCGGACCCTGACGTCGTAAATTTTTGTTCGATCTCTTGTTAATCAATAGGGCGCCCCCCCCCCCCCCCCCCCCCCCCCCCTCGGGCTGATTGGATCGGTGATAATTCAAATTCCGATTTTTCGTGCCCAGCCGACCGACCATAACATTTAGGTGAAAATCGGGTGACAGAGCGGTCGGGAGAATAATCGATGTGTATGGGGGTCTTAAGTAAGAGAATCTGCCACGACTGAGGGATAGAAGTGAAAGTAACTGGGTGTCCTTGGGTTAAGTGGGGTTAGCGCCATGCAAGGACGTGGTGGCAGTTCTCCCCGGTACTCCATTTTCCTCCAACTCCCCAAAGACCTACTGGAGATTAGCTTACTCCCTCCAAAAGTGTCCTTAGTCTGTGACCATATACCAAACCCATGCTAGTTACCTGCAGGGACATTTGATATGCGCTCCTGATAGCACAGTTAGGATCCGATACACATCTCAATTTTGTAATAGATTCGAGCACAATCGAGCAATGTGGCGTGTTCCAGTGCGTGTTGACGCTAGAATCTATTCAAAACCGAGCCGTGTATACCTAAACTATATGCAGAGGCAAGCTATTTCGAGGCTTTTTCGGTAGTAAATACTCCAACACTGATTATGAACCGGATCTGGTGCAAAGTCGCTTGACCAGCCATCTGTGCGGCATGGGCCACTTTGCGATCGATTGCGGGTCTTGCACATTGCACGTGTACCAACCCTGTAGGGGCACCTTTACTGAAAACGTAATTTTTCATTGCTTCATAATTAGAGATGGTGGTTTTTCGACTAGCGAATTTAACTGTGATGCTGCAAAGCCTCTAAAAGTATCATCACAAAAATTGGTTAATAGTACAGAAGGGCTGTGGGAATATTGGAAAGAAGTTTTGCTCTAGCACATGTAGTTTTTGCATAAATTAGTTCAAAGTAAAAATTGTGACTTTCAAAATTTTGACTAAACTTTGAACTAATTTATACAAACTATTTGTGTAGATGCAATACTTATTTTTGTACATACCCTCATCCCTTCGCTCTCCGTAAGTTGGGGTGATGATACGATGATCTATGGGCTATGGGTGATGGCGTGTAAGATGATCAAAGTTTTTTCAGAATATTCGACAATTTCCGAGTTAACTGCAAAGCCCCCTGAACCATGGTACATCACCAAACTTTCTGAGTTGTCGAGAAGGTTTGTTCTGTATGTCTCTAACACAACTAGGTTTTTTTCACAAATTAAGTTCAAAGTTTTTTCAACAATTTGGAAGTCAAGTCAAGTCAAAATGGCTAAAATTCGGACAATTTCGACTTTCATTTTGAACTTAATTATTCAAAAACATATGTGTTAGAGACATACTTTTTTTGTCAATGTTTCCCCCTACCCTTCTCTATATCTCCAGCAAGTTTGATGTACCATGTTCAGGGCTTTGCAATCAGCTCTGAAGTTAACAAGTCTAAAATTCAAGCATCTCTAATAGGCTTTAAAAAAAAAAAAAGAATTTTCAAAAGAAAATTGATCATCTCTATTTCATAATATGTGTTGGTGCTAATGAATACAAGTTGCCTAAATAAGGAGGGAAGATATTTTTGCTCTTTTATTAAATTCATTTCCAATAAATAAAGTCTGCTTTTTTTATTTCATCAAGTTTTTGTACTCCTTTATCCAGGCAGTAAAACTGTAATACTTGCTGCACTTTGGTGATATACCTTCGATCACTTGTTTGTACACCCTCATATAAATGATCTCTTTATCACTTCTTAATATAGAAGATATTTTCTGTCCCGTGTTTCGATAAAATCATACTTAAAAATGCATTCATTCCCCAAGCAGCAGCTGCATGTGAAAGCGCTGCCAAACCGTGAGGAGGGAATTCGACATTCTAACACACAGCTGGGTAACTTATTTTTAGTGTAAATCTTGACTTCCGTTATCCTCAACATCAAAGTACATAGTCATCGAGTTGGGAATGGAGAGGTGGAAAACGTAACACTGCAAGACCGTGTTATTAAACACTACATGTATTGGGTTAGTGAATTGAAACACTGTGTTGATGCATCCTAGCAGATCCTTGCAGTATATTAATGCCCATTACAAGAGAAATGAATTATTATCAAATATGCATACACATGGAAAAATGCTAAAACATTTATTTGTTAAAGTATTTTAGAAAAATTTAACTTTTAAGTAAATAAAATGTACAATTTAGTTTGTGGTTTATGTATTTTGCGAAACAGATTCTACTTTGGTTTGCCCACACTCAAGTTTTTGCTGGAATTTGAAGTGGTGTGTGTTTGATAAGATGACTACTACGACCAGGTTTCTTTTGGATGCTCGATTCCCCTGTCTTATGGCTTCAAACACACTCCATCACCATCCACTTGCAATAAAGGATTGTCCACTCGGCTGGTTAGGGGATTTTTACAAGTCTTCACTGTAGGGATCGTATTTACAGGCTCACACCAAACCCACGGTCGGGATGGGGGCACACAACGTAGGGACTATAGTTCAAACGAATGCCTAAGCAACATTACTGAGAGTGGAAGGAGGTACTGCAAGCTCCAGGAGGGGGCTTGTTCCAGATGAAAGGTCCTCAACTCTGCCCGAGAGACACAGCAATCCTACGGATGCAGGAACGACAGAAGGCCCAGAACATTCTGCAACAGGTGATTTATCACCTAGGGCCCAGGGAGTGCCTCCAGTAACTGGAAGATTAGTCTTTGATCACTATGACAATGGGGAGGCTTTGGCTGACCTCTGGTAACACCTCAGAAGGGTGCTTGGCACATAAACATTTTACAGACATATAACCATGTCATGGACCAGACCATTTATTATAACATTTCAGTGTATTTCCACTACCTATCAAATATACTTTCTGGGGGGAAAAGGAAATATAATACTCATTCTCATCTACTGTATTCATGTCCAATCATATGCTGGACCGAGGTGAATGGCAAAGGAAAATGGTGGGCTGAATGAATGGTGGCGACGTGGATGCGAAAACGGTAAAAGAGGAGAGTGGAAAAGAGCACGGAAGTAAGCAATGGGGAATTACCTGATAAATACTGTGCCAGGAAAAACAAAGTAATCATGTTCCATCACCTCTCCTTAGGAGCCCCATGAGAGGGGCGAACGCGTCGGAGTCTTAAGTGGACTCACTACAATACATAAGGACCAATCTCTGCCTCCAATCTCTGTAGCTGGTACATTCGGTGATTGTATCATATATGTAAGTTTATAGTGTATATTTGCATTGTATGTATAATGTAGAATGATTTTTACCGTCATAGTTTTATCTTTGATTGACAAGATTGACCTTTTTCAACGACAATGTGATATGCCAACGATTGTACCGTTTTTCAAGCTGACAATGATTGACAACGTATTGTACCGTTTTCAGCGACAATTTGGATTGCACGATTTACCCAGTTTTTTCAAGCTGACAGTTGTGACAACTCTTGTACAGTTTTTTTTCAAGCTGGACAATTTGATTGGCAAACGATTGTACCGTTTTTTTAAACTGACAATTTAAGCTCTAGGTTGACCACAAATAAAAGACTCCCTAAGGCAATTGGTTTTGGATCTCTGTGAGTGCCTTAAAACCTTTCCGTTTAGTTGGTCCCTCCCAGGACCTTTAACCTGGTTTTAGGGTTTTTGTATAAATTAATTTAAAGTGGCACTTCCTCATGACATCATAAGACTGGTTACCACTGTACTTACACTGTCAATTAACATTGGTGCCATTACAACCAATGTGACTGCCAACCATTTTATTGTGGTCAACCGAGAGCTCTAAATTGTCAGCTTTAAAACGGTACAACGTTTTCAATCACATTGTCAGTTTGAAAACGGTACATCGTGTCAATCAAATTGGTCAGCTTGAAAAACGGTCAATCGTTGTCAGCAAGTTTGTCATCTTGAAAAACGGTACAATAGTGACTGCAACCGTGGCAGTCCATTCTATCCAAGACTCTTATACTGACAAATCGTAACTCCCTTCCGGTATTTTTACCTAAGTCATGAGTGTTATTGCAGACCCAAGGATAATTTCTGTCTGACGAGGGTTTGATGGACGTGGTTGGTCACCTTGTGGGTTTGTGTTGTGCGGGGACCACTGTGGAAAGGCGGGTGCTGAGCATCTTCCCCCCCCCCCCCCCGCGTCTTGGGGTGTGGCCACCTTCCCCCAAATCTACCTGGTGCCTCCCCCGCACAGAACCCCCCACCTTACGAGGGTCAACTAGGGATTGAAGGTCACTTTGTGAGGTGCCACCCCCACCAGCAGCTCCCCCTGACCAAGTCTGGTCAAGTGCAGCGGTACACCCTCCCCCATAGGGGAGGTCCACTCAACCGGCTGCACGGACTCAGCGTCCTGATCGCAGCCGATTAGGGGACACTGCTTAGGGAGCTTTTGAGGCAGGGTCTTGGGGCTGGGAGGCCATTGTGCGTGTGCACATCCGGGCTTGTCCTCATACCGGTACAACTAGGACAACTCCCCTCCCTGTTAGCTGTGATTGTATTTTTTTAACATCCTCACCTCCCCTCCTGCATGGAGGGCTTCTCGATCCCAGGACCATCACCCATTCATTCCGACTAGAAATTCCGCGAGCGGACGGTATTTCAAGAGATTGAGGCTGCTTGTGGACACCTCGGAGATTGTCACAGGCCCTGTTCTTCTCCTCCTCCCGCTCCATTGCCTATCCTCCTTACGCTGGGTCGACATCTGAACCCCCACCCCCACACAGGTTTGGGGGCCTTAGGGAGAATCCCTCCGCTCGTTTCCTTGTGTCTGCGGCACACAACCACTCAGTGCTACCACCGATGCCTATGGTGCGCTTTTGGTACAGAAATCTGGACCTCAGCAGTGCGCTAGGGAGGTTAAGGGAGGGAACATTACACTTGCCTGATCAAGCTGGAAGTGATGTCGCAAAAGTGAAACTCTACACCAGCACTTCCACATCCCAAATACAGGAAGTGAAACTTCTCACAGGTCCTCTTTATTATGTACTCTCAGGGCATTGAAGGGTTTAAAAAAGAAAATGTAATTTGCTAGAGATTTATAACGTATTAATCTTGTGAGTTATGTTCATAAAATTAGTTTGATAAATGAGCGGACAAGAAACTAGTGATGAGATATGGTAAAAGGGAATAGTCATTCAATCACTGTTGTGGCTCATCACTAAAATACTGCATTTCCATGACATTCCTGGATCTGTGACAACGGCCTCTTCTGCACCCAAAGTGTAATCAGCAGCTGCTTAGATAATATCTCAGGCACATAATATGAGGTTCGCATTTACTGGAGAGAGAACTCTGATTGTACTTGTATTCTCACTGTGTTAATAGAAAAAACAAGAATGCCAAGAAAGAGGTTAATATGTATCTTCCTGGATTTTCTGTTTGATAAATTTCTTCCAATTGCCAATTTTTCTTTAAAGGAAACCTGCTCTATGTCCGCTCCTAGCACTGAAGTTATAGGAATACTAGCTGTATAGATCTCTCTACCCTTGTAACAGGAATGATGGGGACAAAGCCAGAGTGCCACTAAAAGTCCTGATCTACAAAGTTGTCTTCAAATGTATATATATGTAATGTCTGTAGGCTTCATAAGAGTGGTGGAGTGAAGTGGTTTTACACTTTTACACAAAGCATAAATTGGCACAAACATGTTCGGTCAGCCATTCGTGATTTGCCTCTCCTTTTAGAACTAAGGGTGGTACAAGTGTCGCACTGGACGCTCACTGCATTCTCCCTGATATGCGAGGGCTACTATAATTGGACAAAAACTTTAGGTATGGCTGCAGGTTACTTACACTTCTTGATGTATATAGTTCTGTATAGGTATTTGTATAGTAGGCCATAGCATGTTGTATTTTATTTGTATTTCTCACCTTACACCTCCTCCCTTGGAAAACTTATGTCATCCTTCGATCTGAAATACCATTTATATGCTGATGACACCCACATTTACCTATCCACCCCGGCCTTTACTCCCCCTGTCCTGGACAACATCTCTTTATGGATGGCTTACAAGTTCCTTAGGCCCCCATACACCTCTCTGTCAGATTTCCTTTAGATCTCCTTT
>CM070037.1:101968656-101984659 GCA_036250615.1 Ptychadena robeensis | reverse complement strand
CTGCAATTCTCTACACTGGCTTCCAATTGTACACAGAGTTAAATTTAAAGTTCTGTGCCTGCTTTTATGTCACTCCACACTTCCTGTCCTCCTTACATTTCCAACCTGGTACATAAATACACCCCTAACCACCCCTCCGCTCCTCCAGCGACCTACTAATGACATCCCTGCTCATAACATCATCACATGCACGGCTTTAAGACTTCTCTAGGGCCGCTCCTACTCTCTGAAACTCTCTCCCTCACCCCATCAGACTTGCTCATACTTTCAGTATTTAAAAAAATGAAAAAAAAAACACCTCTTCAGTCTTGCCTACCAACCTTCTCACTACAAACATTACAACATGCCAGTCCCCCCCCCCCACCCCTTTTGTATACTCTGTTCATCAATTAGATTGTAAGCCGGCCAGGGTCCTCCAGTCCTCCTGTGTCATTTCCTGTACCTGTGTGTTATCTTGTGTTGAGTCTATTCCTTATTAACTGTAAACATGTAATTTAACTTGGCAAGGAATTGAGATAGACCCTCATTTTATTTATTTAACATAAATCCTTCTTGATCCTATTTGATCGTCTAGTGCAATTGGAACAATGATCGATCGATCTTACTACCACACAGTGAAATCGATTTGTTTCTGATCGACTTGTGATCGTACTATGGAGCACTACAGATGAGCTGTGGAGAGCAATGTGATGAAGTCATCACACTGCTCTCCATCGCTCACAGTATCGGCAGGCACCCTTTTTTTTTTACAGACATGTCAGTTCTCTGGCTGACCGAGCTTTGTGGGCTGTCGCCCCATGTAGGCACGATTTTGCCAATGGACGAGAGGGCGCATGCACATTGGTTGGCGGCAAAACCAGCCACGGCTCGCTACATGTGAGGGGACCCTTACAGAAACATTTAAAGAATTGTTAGCTTATTCTTGAAAAATCAAAGTACATAACCAAGATATGGGAGGGGGAGGGGGGGGGGGTCACTGTATAAATGCGCCTTGATGTTGCCTGGAGATTTTCTTTCCAATTTCATAAATTTCAATCACCATGTAATACTTAAATCCCATCTTACTGGAAACAAGGCATTGTTTACGTGCCCTCCAATGTCATGCTAATTTTATAAAAAAAAGAAAAGCATTAAGGAAAAATAGATTAGTATGACTTATATTTAAAGGTTATTTATCCAAGCAAATCTAATCATTAATTTTGACCTGACTGTTCCAATGTGCACCTCTGAATCAATTTCGTAATAAGTATAACGCTGTTCCATTTCATCCAAGTGTAGTGAGGTCTACAGTAAATTATGGTGGGTCAGACCTGCAGCGTGTGATTTGTATTCCGTTCTTGGTAACACTAGCTCTGTCCTGTGTTTTGGCTTTTAAATCCTCAAGAGATGTTATATTAGCCAAAAACCCTGAACTCGGGAATGTGAACGTCCTCCAGAATTATATTAAATATAATTAGATTTCAGTTCCTACATGAACATGTGGCTTCGGGATGACTTGAAAGTGCACTAGATTTTATGAACCAGTGGGATGGAAATAGCGACTGAGATCAAATTATACAATAGGAAATGGGTTATTGATGGATGGAAAGAGCGCGTGCGATATCTTGACACTTATTGCTTGAAGAAATATGGATGATAAAGATGCGGCTAACTTTTTTGTTTAGAAATGTTTTTCAGCCTTTTTAGTAAACAAAATGGAAGTTAAACTCTGTGATCTAGAATTTTTTTTTATTTATGTTAAAAGTATCAGTAACTTCAAAGATTACGTTTTTATTTATAGATTCTAATCTCCGAGCAAGGGTTAGCTTAGTGTACACACGAAACATGATCATTAATTCATTGCAGGGATTGTAATTCTGTTACGGTAATTACGTTTTAAAAGACACTAGATGTAATTACCATACTTCGCACTATAGGATGCACCGGACCATAAGATACACCCTATAGTTTTGGAAAATTAGGAAAAAAAATGCTAAATAAGAAAAAAGCAGAGACACCGCCATTCAGATATAAAGTGATCTAGCATCTCCTCCTCTTTCCGCTCTAAGAATATCCCAGGTGAGGACACGTCAGCAGGTGGACAGGAGAGTTCCTATGCATTAGTTAGGTTAGATTTCAGTGGCCACAAGTGGAGGGGCTGCTGAAGAATGTCCAAAGGGCCTCTTCTGCATGGAATAAATAAAAAAAAAGCAAATATAATGCTCTGAGTAATGAAAAATACAGCCTTGACCTGCTCTTTTCTTGCATTCCAGTGATCTGATGACCCCTGCTTGTGATTCAGAAAGCTATGCTCAAAATTCCCAATGGAGTCTGATTACTATCACTCACATACAGAGAAACCAAACTACATATGGTTTATGTGATTTCCTGGACTTGTTCCTTTATGTGATCATTATAGTGGGCAGAGCCCTTCCAATGAGTGGCATCCTTCGATAAGGCCGTTCTCTCCAGTGGAGCAATAATGGTGACCTGATTTTACCCATGCCTTGTAGACTTGTGGCCTGCTTCTCTGTGCTAATTTTCTTTCCTCGTCTTTCATTAGAGATTATTTAACAGTACGTTACCTTTTACTGGTATGCATTTCCCCATTACTTTCTTTGATTCCTTTTGTGGTTTGAGGCCTTTCATCTCTGCTTAACAGCTTGTATGTACTTTGTAGCAGCAGTAAAAAGCAATTAAATTTATATCTAAATACTCCACTTGTATTTTATTTACAGTGCAAACAAAAGGTACCCTGTATAATGTAAGGAAGCAATGACACTTTGTTTGTGCAGCATATTACGCATGTCTTTAACATCTCCAGGTTAATTCAGGCTGGCCATACACGGGTCCATAGCCTTGCAATCGATGAACCCTTGAGACATCACCATGCTGCGTTCGAGCTTTCTGGACTTCTGAGTAATCGATCCTGTTTCGATACTTTGGGGACCCTCAATCCCCATTGGCAATCATTGTCAATCTAGGGCTTTACCAACATGTTGGATCAATCTATCGCACTCGAAGAAACGCTGAATGCAATTGATTCGAGCACAATCGATCACTGGGAACGCAGTCTGCGATTAATTGTGTTTGAATCTATTAAAAAATTAAGCCATGTATGCCTAGGTTTGTTTCCATACCATTGAACATATCACCAATTTTGTGATGACATACCTAGCAGAATACGCTGTAGTAAGACAATTGGATGTTTAGAGTCCATTTTTCCTTCTTTTAGTTTTAATACATTGTCATATATAAATACTCAATGGAGGGATAGACTGAGCCCTTGGTCTCTCCCTCCATTAATCTCTCTGATATTGTATTTGGAATGTTGGCCACATACCTATTGGGGTAATGTGGTATTTCTTATTATGAGAATATATAAATATTGTCATTCTTCAAGAAGGCCTTGGAATACCTATAGAAATCACTGGTCTTGACTGCTAGTGTTAAGCATGAATATTTGAATTGCAAATTTTTATTGTGAATATTGGCACTTTGCAAATATAGTGCTACATCTTCGTAATCTCAAATATTCGAGATTTTAGGGAAAGTATCATGCATTGTGCATTCAATATTTGCATGTACAAATGCAGATTTTTGCAAAGAATTACTTTCATGGTGCTTCATAAGATTAGTAGGGATGGTCAAAAAATTTGCAGTGCGAATTTTTAAGTAGAAATTTCGACTTTTTCGCCGAAAATTCACATAGTCAAAAAATCAGCCTGATATTTCGACTGAAATAAAAAAGAACTTTGCTTTTGATTTGCCGTGCCGCTATTTCGCGTATGAATATCGCCATTTTATTTAAAATTTTCGCATGTGGGAGTGATTGGAAAATTTGCATAGACGAAAATTTGCATGGTGCTAGCTAACTTTGTCGGCTTATTGCAAAGCCCCTGAAAATGGTATCCTCACAAAAGTTGCTGGAGTTGTAGAGAAGGGTTGGGGGGACATTGCTGGAGTTGTAGAGAATGGTTGGGGAAACATTTGAAAACAATAAGTTTTGCTCTAACATGTCAAGTTTGTATATAAATTGGGTTTAAATCTCAGCTCTGATTGTAAAGCTCTGCTACTATGTACACTGATTCTTCTATTATAGCTCATACAGCAAATCCAAATTTTCCACCTTATGTGATTTTTTGACCTTATGCGAATTTTAGGCTTTATGCAATTTTTTGAGTGTTTTATGCAAATTTTTTGCGTTATGCTAATTTTCGAATTTTCGAAAGAAGTCGATATTTCGCAGTCAAATCGAAATTTGATTGGGAAACTCGAAATTTAAGTAGAATCAAATTTTATTCATTTCGACCATCTCTAAAGATTAGACATCAGCTGCAATTTCACATTCTGCCACTATGACAACACACATTTCTTTTGCAATAAATCACATTAAAATGCCGGTATAATGGACAGAAGGTCTCAAATTTGCGAATCTACTTTGAATATTTGGAGAATAATTAGATAAATATTGCAAATTTGAATATTGTCTATGTTGCTAATCACTATTGGCTACCACATTATCCAGTCATGTGATCAGACATCTAAATAAATATAGCAATATTTTCTGTAACAGTCAGTGGTAATAATAACTCACCACTATGGAATTTGAGGGGTACCTTGCGTTGGGAACAAAATTAGACCTGATTAGTATATCTTACTAATACTAAATGGCTAATTTGCTGAATATTAGCCATTACTTAAAAGGCACAAAAGCCAACAGATCACTCCTTGGTAAGCCTGCACTCTCCTTTAATGTGAGTATTTTATAATTTAAAAAACTTTACTTTGTTACAATAGGTTGTGTTCCTTGTGTCCTTGTTCCTATTTGTCAGTTGCAAAGAGGGACCACACTCCCCCTTCATTTTGAGAGCTGACCTTAACGCAACTTAAACACCCACCCCTCACACTGACCCAATGTTACTCTGTGATCTTTAGTGATGGCCGAACTTTAGTGAAAGTCCGCCGTCCGCCGTGCCGTCTAGGCGGGGAATTTGAATCGGAAAACCGGATGTCAGTGACGTTACATCCGGCACCTGGAACGCATAGTTCCTGGTTGTGTTAACCGGATGTGACGTCACTGACGTTACATCCGTGTTTACAAGCCGGAATTTCACTGACAGACCGGGTTCTCTACCCGGTCTTCAGTGAAATATTCTTCCTGCGGCGGGATCTCGCTGCTTATGATCCCACCGGAGGAAGAATAGAGGGCTCCTTCTCGTCGGCGGACATGGTGGGTCGAACACCCGTACTGTCCGCCGGCGAGAAGGAGGGCGAACATGCTTGTTTGCGGCCGAACTGTCCGCCTTGAGGGTAGTTTGGCCATCACTAGTGATCTTTGCCCAGGCTCCATACACCTACTGAGGGCCCTTCTGGCCACTGACATCGTGCACGGCGGTCGATCGGCCGAAATATCTGCCAGGAATCTGCACATCTAGCTTTAGCAATAGTAGAGTGTTGTTCCATGTTAGCCATCTATGAATACAGAACGTTGGGAGTTCAAATGATACTGTTTATTTGCTAACTGAATTAATTGAAAAAGCAAGCTTTCAAGATATCTCAGAACCCCTGAAAGAACATAATAATTCACGTTCTGTACCTAAATATTTTACACACTACACATAGTCTGCAGTTACTGAACTTACACGATAGTTTACATTATAAGTATTAAAAAAAACAAAAAACTAATAGCAAGCCAAACTTAAAACCTAAATTGCAACCCTTTATAGTTATATTTGAGCTGTCAAATAGTGCTCACCTCTTTTTGTTATTGTTACTTTTCCATATGCCTTCTCCCACACTGTCTTACTTTGAACCCCTAGAGCGCTGATACAAGCAGTGCAATCCTCATAAAAACTGGATCAAGTGTGGTGTTCTTAAATGTTTTATTGTCATTGTATACAAATGTTTTTCAAGTATTGCATTAAGATACTCAAAGTGTTCAGATTTAAAATTAAGAACATGTAAAATCTTGCATTAACAATAATGGCCACAAGATGGTGCTAGATACTGTTCTCAAGGCTAAAACATATCCCCTTAGGGCAGTGGCTCTCAAACATTCCCTGCAGCCCCCTCCCCCTTCTCTATATAGCAACATTATCGAGCCCTCCATTCAAAGTACACAGTTTCAATGGCCCTTTCCTACTAGTTTGCATTTCAGTATCATGTACTAGTACCGGTTTGAAATGGCCCTCAAACTTTATTTGAAATATAACTCATACAACTTTATTTGTTTGTCCAATCATGCATAGACATGCATCATATATGCACACACCAATCATACAGAAACATTGATCATTCACATAGAGACACACAGAGACACACATATTACATACATTCCACTTTGTTGGCTTCCTGCTTGTCCCTCCCTCAGCTACCTAGCTGCGCCCCCCTTGGATAACTTCCGTGCCCCCCAGTTTGGGAACCACTGCCTTTGGAAGAGAGTGTAATTAAAGTGGATGTATACTCAAAAATTAAAAAATGTAACTTTAAATGTCCTATGAGCTGGCACGACAGTGGTGTGGTGCTCCACAATACAAAAAAATAGTTCTGCCCTGAAATTCTCACAGAGATTTCATCTTTATCTGCCAGGCTTCTGATGGTTTATTTAGGGTGCAATATCGCAAGTGGCCACTGGGGGCATTTATAATGGTTTACAATGGATAAAATCATCAATACACTTTCATTACACAGCCTGATGATGTTTCTCCCAGCTGTCACTGCACTCAGAGAGGTGGGAGGTCGTATTTGGTGCGAGAGTGCTGCTTATAGGAAGTCAAAATGCAGCTGGTTGGCCCACTTTAAGTCATTGATGTGTCCCTTCCCGAATGCCTCTGGATCCAATAGAAGAGTATTTGTCACCTCCATGGCGGGGAGGAGCGGTGTAGGATAATCGGGATTTACTGACTGCATGTAAGGTTTCTTTGTTTTCTGATAGATTGTTTGTAGAATGGGAGGTTTAACATGGAGTAATATAGGTGAGTATATGTCTGCTTTAAGCCCAAACTACATATTGTGGGGAATCAGCCTCAAAGGTGTACTCACAATCACAGCAAACCATACGACAGGTTCTCTTTAGGGCTCCTGCCTGTATTTATTCAATAAGTCCCAACAGAAATGACCCTGGCAGGGGTTAATCTACAACACAAATGTCTTCAAAAATACCAAGCCTCCTGGCTTGCACAAGGCTCTTCCCTTTAGCTCAGGAAAAACTACCACAGCCTGGCACCTAGCCGTCCCCGGCCTGGGCTTCACACTCCCTGTGTGCCACCTGGTATCCACTGCTCCAGCAGCCCAGTGTCTCCCCACCTTATCAGGAAGCCCGGACTGGTCTTAGTCCCTTTTGTGGAGACACACCTAGCAACCTCATTAGGGTCCAGCAGGTGTATCTTAGTGGATTCGGAAGGCCCACCCAGTTCCTTCCATCCCCACTCCAGAGTCCAGGTCCCTGTAACCAAAAATATACAAAAACTGGGCAGCAGCCTACTGTTGCTCCCCAACACTACTCTGGACTCCCTCCAGGACACACCAGCAGACCCCTTCACTGGACCACTTACACCATCGGTTGGTCACAATATGCAGTCGCAGTGAAATTAACAAATGATGTTAAGCTGTTTGCTCGTTTTCAACAGTAGTGTCACATGGCTGAACAAGAATGTGACATTCAATAGACTAAAGAGGAAAAAAGCTGTTTTTCAGTGATATGGCTGCGGAGCTTTGCTGAGTAGTACATGGTGCTGTCACTTACTATATAATGAGCTCTTCAGCATTAGGACGTCAGTATTGGAGAAGTATATGTCATTTTGTAGCACGCTATGCTATGTATTAGAGATCCACTTCTCCATTAGCGTTATTGTTGAAATTCCCTAGAAGAGGTATTCTACGGCGGTAAAGATCCACACTGCCAAGGCAAGAGTCTGAGAGTCATTCCATTGCACAGCAATCAGTGATGGATGTCCCAGCAGGCATCTGCAGAATTTCCTCCGCAGCCTGGAAACCAATTATTGCAGTAAAAAAGAAATCATGTATTTGTATCATATTGCATAGTATTACCATATTTTTCAGCATATAAGATGCACCGGCACATAAGGCGCACCCAGTTTTTAGGGCAGATAAAACAGAAAAAAAGATTTAATACGTTTTTACATCAATTGGGTTAATGCAATGAATTTAATGGATGCAATATGCAATTCAGCCAGAAGGTGTCACTAGCAGCAGTATACTCTCAGCTGAACACACATCATACTTTACACTGATCTAGGGGGAGGGAGGGGGAGGAGGGCTGGGCTGTGTTCTGCTCTCTCTCTCTTCTTCCGATGTCACTGATTCTGTGTCCGTGGGACAGCTGATTGCTGTTCTCACGGACAGGAGAGCTGTAGATGCCAGTTCAACTAGCTCTGTCTTCATTGCCCATGCCAGTTCAGGGCTGGCATAGGCAATTACATCGGCTCTCCCATCTGAACTGACAGCTCCTGCAGCTCCCCTCCGTGCTGGGAGAGCTGGCGGGAAGCCAAGGTGCGACCACCGGCGGCCGAGTGGCCGCGGGGGTCGTGCATTCGCCGTATAAGATGCAGGCACTTTTTTGCCCCCAATTTTGTGGGTGAAAAGTGAGTCTTATATGCCCAAAAATATGTGGGGCACTGACTGACAGGATTATGTTTCTGATACACATGGTTCTTTTCAATAGAGCTCTGGGTGGGAATGCATCTGCAGTGCTAGGTACATCCCTTTACCCTTGAAAAACATTTGAACTAGTTGTCAGGAACCCAGTCTTAAGCGAATTTAATGGGGGTCATTAGGCAGAAAGGCTGCTTACTGTGGTGGCAATAATTTCATTACAGCAGATAGAGAAGATTGTCAGTGGTGACCTATAGTTTGATCTGCTAATTGGAATAAGTTAAGACACAGTAGCCTCTGGAGGAAACATAGATTTCCATCTCCTGTCTCCTGGTAGCACCTCCATGCTCTGGATACTACGCTGACACAGCAAAACTGCTTTGCGTTAGCCCAGGTGTGGGAAAAAATGCCTCAGGAGACCATCCGCCACCTCACCAGGAGCATGCCCAGGTATTGTAGGGAGTCGTACAAGCTTGTGGAGGCCACACACACACTACTGAGCCTCATTGTGACTTGTTTCAAGGATGATACATCAAAGTTGGATCAGCCTGTAGTGGTTTTTTTTCTACTTTATTTTTGAGATCTCCATGGGTTGATCAATTTGATTTCCGATAATTTTTCTGTGATTTTGAGCAGTGAATATATCACAATGAGAGATTAGAATACATTTTTGAAACAAGTTTAATATTTATTGATGATTCTTGTATCAAAAATACTCCAGGCGTAAACAGTTTAAATAGGCCAGAAATATATTTTGGAAAAAATAGATTGTCCCCATGTCAGATCCCAATATCACAATGAGGGATTACATAATTCCCTCTGTATATATTTTTAAGTGGGTTAGGTGGTCATTGGTCCCCTTCCCCTATGTTGCCCCAGTTTGGATTTCCCTCCACAGGATATTGCATTTGAAAATGCTGGACCAGTTATTTAATTTGAGAAAGGTAAGGAATATGTAAGTACTTTTTAAGTGTATACTTAATGATATCCTTGACCATATCTTTACAAATCCTACATATATCCAAAGGTGATATGCATCAAGTTGGCGATCTGCAGGAATTTAATTGGAACACTTTATTAATTACATCAAATGTATAACGTTGAGATGCACTGTAGCATGTTTGAACTGAATGTATTGAATGAAGACATGTGAATAAATATGAATAAATGATCACTGTGCCCTTAAAGTCTCCTAGTCTCCTTATTTCCCTTAGGGATATGAAAAATATCAAATGGACAGTAGGTCTATCTTTTCCTTTTTTTATACATGAATTGGGATGTTGGCACTTATGACCTGAAGGGAGGTTATTGCCATTTGTCAGATCCCAATATCATGATGAGGAATTACATAATTCCCTCTGTATATATATTTTAGGTGGGTTAGGTGGGTAGCATGAGCCTTTTAGGCTAAAAATATAAGGAATATGTACCTTATATACTCGAGTATAAGCCGACCCGAGTATAAGCCGAGGTAATTTTATCTACAAAAACTGGAAAAATTTATTGACTCGTGTATAAGCCGAGGATGGGAAATGCAGTCAGATAGTGGAGTTTTCTAAATGAGAAAATATAGAGAAAGCACCATTGCCCCTAGGAATTAATCAAACAGGATTAATCTTAGTGCCACATCATCAATAAATTTAAGAGAACACAGGATTATTATTATTACAGGATGGGTTGTGCAGGGCAATTCTTATTTTTTAGGCTATGGAGTTGTATCTGTGCTAGTAACTGGCCACTAGATGGCAGTATGGAGTTTATTATTGTTCATCAGCTGATTTTGAAGCACACGGAAGCATGGAGCTGAGAGAGAGATCGCAGCAGAAGATCTACCGGGAGCTGCCTGTCTGAAGCATTCAGCATGGCAATTCAGGTGAGGTGAGTGGACCCCCATCAGCTGACTCGAGTATAAGCCGAGGGGAGTACTTTCTGCCAATTTTTTGGGGCTGAAAAACTCGGCTTATACTCGAGTATATACGGTAAGTACTATTTAGGTGTATACTGAATGATATCCTTTGACCATATCTTCCAAATCCTATATATATGTGTATATTATGTGTGTGTATATATATATATATATATATATATATATATATATTGTTGAAACATTTTAACATCAAAACATATATCCCAAAAAATCTGAAGGAATTTTATTGGAACAGTATATTAATTACATTAAATCACCTAATGTATTGAATAAGTGATCATTGCTTATAATATGAATGAAGACATGTGAATAAATATGAATCAATTATCATTGTGCCATTAAAGTCCCCTAGTCCCTTGTGGATATGAAAAATATTGAATGGACAGTAGGTCTATCTTTTCCTTTTTTATGCATGAATTGGGATGTTGGCACTTGTGACCTGAAAAGGGGTATTGCCATTTTGGATTTGTTTTACAAAGCAAAGCAAAACTTAAAGCGGACCTACCACCATGAATCTATGTTTTCATGAATGGCACTAGAAGTGCCAATAATAGGGAGGAATGCAGTGAAAAAACCCAAAAACTTACCTGTAATGAGCAATTTAAGAATATAATCCGGCAGTTCTCCACACTTCCTGGTTAATGGTCTGCAGAAATCGGCAGCACGTCACAGGGAGCTTAGATTTCACAGTGACCTGCTTTGAAAATTCCCATAGACGATCACTGAACGCCCCCAGTGGCCACATGCGATATTGCACCCCCATGTGTTTCATGTGTTCCACGAACCAGGAAGTGATGGGTGCTGAGTGGTAATCTTGTTAAATTGCTCATTACAGGAAAGTTTTTGAGTTTTTTTTACTGCATTACTCCCTATTATTGGCACTTCTAGTGCCATTCATAAAAACATAGATTTCTGGTGGTAGGTCCGCTTTAATGGCATTGGTGTAATTTTTAAAATTTGTACACAATTTTTTTTAACAATCCAACTTTTGACGTATTTACTCCAAAATATTATACATACAAACAAATACATACCTTCTCTCCAGTACTGAATATTTTCATCATGGATTTGTAATTTTCAGAAGATATTTGCCTTTTTAACACAACACTTTCGTGAAGCCTTGCGCTATTGCAAGAAATGAGAGTTTCTGTTAATACCATCATGCTGTAATTTTACCATGGGGCTTCTGAGGAGATTTGCAATAATGTGAATGTAATTTTTTTTCCTCCTAGCAAATATAATCAGGATATTGACAGGAAATAAAAGAATAAAGCAAGTAAATGTGGGATGACGTGGGCCTCCTTGACAACCATCATCTGCCCAAACTAATAACAGAAAGGTTATTGAGGATTTATTCTTAGTATGTTGCATTTCATATCTTTTTATGCTTTAGGATGTGCTTTGTGTTTTGCTTCTTATGTACCATAATAATGATGTGTGCCAAATTATTAAACTGGCTTACCTGCCATTGGGGTAGTCTCATAACTCATAACCATAGTCTCATAACTGAGGAGTTATTGGTGCAGGTTATAAACCAGAACTAGACTGATTATTTATTGCCACTTGAGTCATATTACCCGCACAATCAAATCTAAATTGCAATATAAATGTAACAGAAACATCCTGGGATGTTGAGTTAAATGTAAAATATACAGGAATATAATAAAAGTAACAAAACTGACTTTACTTTGGCATTTCCTTCCCCCATGAGTCTGCATGTACAAATGTCATGTCACAAACCTAACATAGCTACTTTTAAAATTAGACAAGCCATCTAATGTATGTCGCTTTGGATATAGCCATCCACATTGATCTACAATCAACCCACCTACACCATCCACCCACCCACCCACCATCATTTTGGGTCCGGGTGAAGAAAGGCAGGACTGAGCATTCGTAGGGGGTGGGTGAGACGGGCAACTTGAATACACTCCTACCAATAAAATCTTTACCAGGGATATTTCTACAACTGACACAGTCATTTTACACTTAGGGGAGGGGCTATGCATGATTTTTGGCCTAATTGAGGTGAAAGCAAACTTTAAAGCGCAATAAAACACTGCATTACTTTTTTTTACAGCTTTGCAAAGACAAATAGACTGCATAGGGCAATTGGAGTGGTCCCCACCTCAGTAAAGAGAGAAGGGCACCCAGATGGCATCCTGGCCTTATCTGCCCTTTTACATTTACCTGGTATGTTAGGTGAAGATTTCACAACATAAAGCCCCCCATACACGTTCCGATTTTTCGTACGAATTTTGCCCGACCGACCAATGTGGTCGGGAGATTAATCGATCGGGAGATTAATCGGAAACGGAATTATGTACCCGACCGATCCCGATTTCTCAAAATCGGGCGAAAAATTGGTCGGGACCGATTCGGACCTGACCGTAAATTTTTTTCGATCTGCTGTTAATCAATAGGGTCGGGCTGATGGATCGGTGATAATTCAAATTCCGATTTTTCGTGCCAGCCGACCGACCATAACATTTTAGGTGAAAATCGGGTGACAGGATCGGTCGGGAGAATAATCGGAATGTGTATGGGGGGCTTAAGTAAGAGAATCTGCAAGACTGAGGGATAGAAGTGAAAGGTAGACTGGGTGTCATGGTGGTTAAGTGGTTAGCGCCATGCAAGGACTGTGGTGGCAAGTTCTCCCGGTACTCCATTTTCCTCCAACTCCCCAAAGACCTACTGGTAGATTAGCTTCTCCCCCAAAAGTGTCCTTAGTCTGTGACATATACCAAACCCTATGCTAGTTACATGCTAGGGACATTTGATTATGCGCTCCTCTGAGAGACAGTTAGGAGCCGATACACAGCTCAATTTTGTAATAGATTCGAGCACAATCGAGCAATGTGCGTGTTCACAGTGCTTGTTTGAGCTAGAATCTATTACAAAACCGAGCCGTGTATACCTAAACTACAGAGGCAAGGCTATTGCGAGCTATTTTCGGTAGGAAAATAGCTCACAACACTGGATTAGGAACCGGGAATCTGTGTGCAAAGTCCGATTGACCCGCCATCATGTGCGGCATGGTGCCACTTTGCGATCGATTGCGGGTCTTGCACATTGCACGGGTACCAACCCATGTATGGGCACCTTTACTGAAAACGTAATTTTCATTGCTTCATAATTAGAGATGGGTGGATTTTTCGACTAGCTAATTTTGTGAGCTGCAAAGCCTCTAAAAAGGATATCATCACAAAAATTGGTAGAGATGTACAGAAGGGCTGTGGGAATATTGGAAAAGAAAGTTTTGCTCTAGCACATGTAGTTTTTGCATAAATTAAGTTCAAAGTAAAAATTTTGACTTTCAAAATTTTGACTAAACTTTGAACTTAATTTATACAAAAACTATTTGTGTTAGAGCAATACTTTATTTTTGTAGCATACCCTCATCCCTTCGCATCTCCAGTAAGTTTGGTGATGATACGATGATACTATGGGCTATGGGTGATAGGCTTTAGAGATGATCAAAGTTTTTTCAGATATTCGACAATTTCGAGTTAACTGCAAAGCCCCTGAACATGGTATCATCACCAAACTTTCTGGAGATGTAGAGAAGGGTTGTATGTATGTCTCTAACACAAATAGTTTTTGCACAAATTAAGTTCAAAGTTTAGTCAAAATTTTGAAAGTCAAGTCAAGTCAAAATGTCGAAAATTCGGAAAATTCGACTTTCATTTTGAACTTAATTTATTCAAAAACTATATGTGTTAGAGACATACTTTTTCTGTCAAATGTTCCCCCTACCCTTCTCTATATCTCCAGCAAGTTGATGATACCATGTTCAGGGGCTTTGCAATCAGCTCTGAAAGTTAACAAGTCGAAAAATTCAAGCATCTCTAATAGGCTTTAAAAAAAAAAAAAAGAATTTCAAAAAGAAAATTGATCATCTCTATTCATAATATGTGTTGGTGCTAAATGAATACAAGTTGCCTAAATAAGGATGGGGAAGAATATGTTTTGCTCTTTTTAATTAATTCATTTCCAATAAATAAAGTCTGCTTTTTATTTCAATCAAGTTTTTGTAATTCCTTTATCACAGGCAGGAAAACTGTAATACTTGCTGCAACTTTGGATGATATACCTTCGATCACTTGTTTGTACACCCTCATATAAAATGATCTATTATCACTTCTTAAATATAGAAGATATTTTCTGTCCCAGTGTTCGATAAATCAATACTTACAATGCATTCAATTCCCCAGAGCAGCCAAGCGGCATGTGAAAGCGGCTGCCAACACCGGTGAGGAGGGAATGCGACATTCTAACACCACAGCTGGGTAAATTATTTTATGTAAATCTCTGACATTCGTTAGTCCTCATACATCAAAGTACATAAGTCATCGAGTTGGGAATGGAGAGGTGGAAAACGTAAACACTGCAAGACAGTTTTACACGACATGTATTGGGTGAGTGAATTGAACACTGTGTGATGCATCCTAGCAGATCCTTGCAGTAGTATTAATGCCAATTACAAAGAGAAATGAAATTATTAATCAAATATGCATACACATGGAAAAATGCTAAAACATTTATTTGTTAAAGTATTTTAAAAAAATTTAACTTTTAAGTAAATAAAATGTACAATTTAGTTGTGTTATGTATTTGGCGAAACAGATGTATACTTTGGTTTGCCCACACTCCAAGTTATGCTGTGAATTTGAAGTGTTGTGTAGTGTGATAAGATGAACTACTACGACCAGGTTCTTTTGATGCTCGATGTACCCCTGTCTTTATGGCTTCACACACCACTCCATCACCATCCACTTGCAATAAAGGATTGTCCACTCGGCTGGTTAGGGGATTTTTACAAGGCTTCACTGTAGGGATCGTATTTACAGGCTCACACCAAACCCAAGGTCGGGAATGGGGCACACAACTTAGGGACTATAGTTCCAAACGAATGCCTAAGCAGCTTACTGAGAGTGGAAGGAGGTAGCTGCAGCTCCAGGAGGGGAGGCTTGTTCCAGATGAAAGGCCTCAACTCTGCTCCGGAGAGACACAGCAATCCTCACAGGATGCAGGAGACGACAGAATGGCCCAGAACATTCTGCAACAGGGTGATTTATCACCTAGGGCCAGGGAGTGGCCATATCCAGTAACTGGAAAGATTAGTCTTGATACACTAGACATGGGGAGGGCTTTGGCTTGACCTCTGGTAACACCTCAGAAGGTGCTTGGCACATAAACACATTTTACAGACATTAACCATGTCATGGCCAGACCTATTTATTATAACATTTTCAGTGTATTTCCACTACACTACAAATATACTTTCTGGGGGGAAAAGTATAGAAATAACTCATTAGTCAGCTACTGTATTATTGTCCAATCATATGCTGGACCGAGGTGAATTGCATTAACTGAATAAATACTGTGGCCAGGAAAAACAAATAATCATGTTCACATCACCTCTCCCTGAGGAGCCCCATGAGAGGGGCGAAACGCGTCGGAGCTTAAGTGGACTCACTA
>CM070037.1:101892546-101902937 GCA_036250615.1 Ptychadena robeensis | reverse complement strand
CTATGCTTTTTGTATTTTGTATTCTGTTTCTTTAAATTGTCATATGGTTTATGATACAGTGTGCTTGGTTGCAGACATCTCTGTACCTACTAAATTTTTCATGCTACGCTTTGATTGTAACTTGCAAGTGTTATCTAGCCTTGAACTATGTTTTTCTTTTTTTGTTTTTCTTTTTGTTGGAAAAATTTAAAAACCCAATAAAATTGTTAAAAAAAAATAAATACTCATTTGCCTAATAATTCTGCACTCCCTGTATTTGGTAGGTGTGGTTTACCTAAAATAACCTGTGGTTCAATGCCCCTCTTCAGTAGTTTTTTGGTTCTAACAAATAGTTGGTGTGTGGCACAAACAATTGTATCTTTGTTAAAAGGGATAATTTAATTGGTTTAAATACATGCTATGAGATTACTGGTTTTAAAAGATAAAGGTGCCAAATCAGATGTTATGAATGTTAATTATCATTTGCATAACGTTTATTTTATATAATTAAGTAACTGTTCATAAATAAAAAGATAAAGAATGTAAAATTGATCCAAAATCACTAAATGTTTTTGCCTATATATATATATCCTAAAGTTAGGTAAAAAGTTAAAACCTATAGATAACGTCTTTTTTCAGTGGAATAGACTAGGATACAGAAGCTATTTCTCTTCACGATTGAATTGATGCTTTAACTCTGCAGAACTTTAAGAGCTTCTCCTTCAGTATATCTTTGAACAAGGGTAGCGCTATTTTTCTAACAAGAATACGGTTCTCTTGCTTTCTTTTATAACAATATCTTAGCAATTCTGGTAATGAATGCCTTTGCACTAGTAACACAGTCTCTGACCTGAGATTCTTCACTAATTCAATTAAACTTTGAAGTGTATGTATAGACATTTTATTTCAAGTTTTCTAAAGAGCGTGAAATTACAGGGTTCTTTTTATGCTATAACTGGAAATTTGTGAAATTCTTCCAGTGCAAGTAGATGTCCCCACAAAACAAGGTGTGAACCAGTCAAGTGATTTTGAAAAGTATTTCCTTTCTTTTTAAGATGAAACAATGCTTTTTAGATAGACCCCAAGTTTCTAATTTGGCGATTATGCTTGTAGCGTAATGGATCAGCCATGCATTGGGTAATTTGTTTTTCTGTATGATAAATATGTCAGCCCATCCTATGTGAGGTGTCTTTACCCAAGGGGGGTATAATCTAAAATACAAGCAGTCTTGCTCCTGGCAGAGATACAGCCTGCCTGCATTTGCAGTGATTTTTTCTGCCAGGATCCCCCATGAGACAGGCCTAAGGCCTGGGGGTGTGCAGGACCTCCCATCATCGCTATGTAAGTAATCCATTTCCCTAAAGGGCTAGGGTAGTTTCCGCACAGATACTCTTCATTTATAAGATATATTAGACGTATATCGGCTATTTGAGAATTTGCAATATTATGCATTGGGAAGCTTATGGCCATGAATTGCAATTTTATATTCGCAATACTAAAATAAATACCACATGTGACCATTAATTTTGAAGGTCATTGCAAATATATTTTCGCAATTCATGGCCATACACTCATGAGCGGCATAGGTAATATTCGAATTTATGATATTTCGCAAATAATTCTACTAATATTTAATAAAATATTCGTGAATATTTGCAATTCGAGTGTATGGCCATGAATCATGAAAATATATTCGCATTGCGATTACCTTCAAAATGACCTTCACATATAAAATCTCAACGCATGGCCATTAGCTTCCCAATGCATAATATCGCGAATATTTGACATTGTGAATATCCATCACCAAATATTTGCGAATTCTCGAATAGCAGATATTCCTAGACTATATTACCAATTCGAATATTCATGCTCAAAACTAATCACCTATGGGGTGAAGGTGCTGTCTTCCCGCTCCAGTGCCCCCATTCCAATCATTGCCCAAGATGGCCTCCCCAAAGGGAATGAGAAGGAAGAAAGGAACTGCCTGATATTCGCAAGGGGTAATGGACTTTGCTGCAGAGAATTCCTAGGCCACAGCCCTCAGATGCACCTGTACAATTAGCAGCTGACAATCATCAAGTCGAGGGATGATACAAAGACAGTCCATGGATCAGAAGCCTGGAGATTAAAGAATAAATATAACAAGCATAGGAACCTGGGAGAGAAGACATGAAGACCTTCTTGCTCAAGCAGCTTTCTATTGCCTGAAGCTTCCTGAAATAGGAATAGAAGGAGGAGCACCTGACAAGGAAGTGTAGCTACTGCTTGCATCTAGCAGAGGGAGAACTTCTCCTGAACACTCTGGTCCTCTAAGGCAAAGTAAAAGAACAAGAAAGATCCCCTGGATCTGCGTGGATCTGTGACAACAGTTAACTAGATGATTGGCCACACTCACCACAACAACAATTGTTAGTTAAAATTAAAAAATTTTTTATTATTTGATCCATGCTAAAACCACAGGCAATACAGATGATACCTGGAGCACATGCCCCAGAGACACCCCAAAGTCCTACTGGTGAAATGTGTTGAGGGCATACCAAACAACATCTGTATTGCCTGTAACTTTTAGCCTGGATCTAATGAAGTATGATTTTAAATGCTTGTCATATAGAGTGCATTCATTACCCTAATTTCTAATGACCTGCCAACCAGCCTTTAAGATGTCTGTACAAAAAAATTGTGGGGTTGTCTAGTCTTTGTCTCCTGATTTTTTCTGGGAACCAATCTGGGAGTTCAGTTCCTACTGAGCCCAACATACAAGCCTGTGCATTGAGGCACAAGGGTAATAACATATATATAAGTATTCTTTTTCCGTGACGCATTTATCAGAGAGATGTAATTATACTTTAGTTGAAAGTCTGGTCTCTTACCTCAGATGACTACTATCCATACACATCACAATTCCCTGTAATGTTCTTGGAAGGTACTGTGTATAGCAAGACAAGACAATTATAGCCATCCTTGTTGAGAAGCTTCATAAGACAGAAATATTTTAGCATGAAAGCCAGCGTGAGCTTTTCGTTGTACTAATATTACTGAGAGAGGTAGAAAAATGAAAGTACAAGATGTATTTCGGCTCCTAATTAAAACATATGGCAAACTTTTCAAACTACTTACTCTGTAGGGAAGAAACAAGAAGCTAAGCCACTCAACTATCAGTTATGAGCAACTTTTTTTAAATGAACTAACTCCATTAATGTACAGTTGAAAGAATTTGCAATAATGAAAACATGTTACTGTTGATAATTCCCTGCTATGTGACCTAAGAAGCAGCTGAATGCTTTTTAAGTATTTATTGTGAGGATTCTGGTATAGAAATGAAATGTCTCCATATGATTATAAAATAAATAAACTCCTCCTTGCAAGCAGATTACAAGGGAAGCAAAGTGACTTATGCTCAAATAACCTCTTTATTGATACCCCAGCTTCAGTCAAAGTTAATTTTATTTCGTTTTGATTTGATTATTGATAGACTCTTTTGGTGACCACATGGATCACTCTAAAAAATTAAATATGGGTTTTACAGGCACAAACTAAGTCTTCAGAACAATTGTCAAGGCATTAATTAATTAAAAGGTCTTTATTTTACCAAAAAAACAGGACCAAAATATATATCAACCATATTTAAAATCATGTGACCAATGTCACTAAGCAATAGTCGTAAAAGTACAGGATATCAGCTTCAATATATTTACAACATACTAAAATGATGGTTAGGCAGTCAACCAACACGTTTCGCCTACATGGGTTTCTTCAGGGGGAGACTGATTCTGAATAAACATATAGCCAAGATGTCAACATTAATATTGACATTTAAGTACTATACATGCAACATAAATATTGATATTTAAGTACTTTAACATAATTCTATTCATTTATGTGAATACATTGTGTCATTTTTTAATCCATTCATATCAACATTGTTGCTCTGTCATATACATATACTGTATATAGTGTATTTTACATCAATACTTAGTCCTATATGGTCACATGATATGGATATCAACACTTAGGCCGAACAGGTGATGAAAAAAATCACAAATGGCGCTGACACATCATGTCCACCAGATGATAGAACCCCCAGGTCAGATTTGGATATTGCCGGTAAAGGGGGAGGGTGTAAGGGGAGAGCTTCCCACCACAGGCAATATCCACATCTGACCTGGGGGTTCTATTATCTGGTGGACATGATGTGTCAGCACCATTTGTGATTTGTCCACAGAATTTGCAACATTTCTCCAATTATTCTTCAAATATTCAAAGTAAATTCGCAGAATCAATTTGATCAGCTGAATCAGTTGATCTTTCCAGATATGCCGGTCAGGATAATTTGATCATGCATTGTTACAGCTTACTTTGTAAGCCAATTAAAACAGTTCTAATTAATAAACTAATAAAACATGCTACTCCATGAATTCTCTTGTAGAAGAATTTTTCCTATCGTACCACTTTGTTAAAAGTGTTAAGAAAATTGTCTTAGGATAAAAATTTAAAAAATGTGGAAGTGGTGGGGGCCAATAAGTCTCAATTATGAGGTGGACTAATTATAACAGTGGTGGGCAACTGAGTTGATATGGAAGGCCACAAGTGCAGCCCTCGACATCACTAAAGAGCCGCACATAACTTTTTCAATCTATCCTGACTAGTATAAGCATTTTTAATGTGGAAATGACAACAGACAGAGCTAGAAGACATTATTTTTTTATTTTTACACGCATTGGGTAACACTGTAGTATGGTGATACACATTTTGATTCAGAGGTTATGTGATGCAATAGGAGTTCCTATGCCCTATGCATGAACAGTTAGGGGCCGCAAGTAGAGGACTAAGGGGGGCAGCCGAAGAATGCCCAAAGGGCTGCAGGTTGGGCACCTAGGAATTATAACTTTAGAGAGTTAAGGGGAACAACCTACAGAAACAGCAGTGCTGGATGGGAAATGAGGACATCAGTTCTAACATGGGGTACATAAGAACTGATTTTTGCTGGGGAAAAAACAATTATGGGAAATGAGAGAAAATGGAACCCAACAGGTCAAGGGAAAAACACATTGTGGGAGTAAACGAACAATATTCTTCAACTCTGCAGTGGAGAAACACACAACAATAAACCCCTAGGGTACATAACCTTCCCCATTTTACTTACATGACAAAAATTATAACAATGGTTTGAGTTCTTCAAAGTGTTTGGGTTTTTCACATAGACCTTTGTACAACATTTTTTAAATAATTAGCATACAATTTCTAGTAAAACTATCTGAGAAAGTCAGAATTTCTACTTTGTACGTGTCAGAAGCTAGTTTAACAATCTGTTTATTTGCCATACCCATAACAAGTAATTCACTCTCTGTTAGAAGTGATAACAAAGTAACAAGTCAGCGATGTGGTTGTCTTCTCCACTCGCCAAGGTTCTTTACACATTGCAGAGAAGGTATGAAAGAGCAGTGGAGGGCCTGGAATCATGTGGACACTGCAATATGGTGAGAACAACATTAAATTCACAGATCAGCAGTGGTGTAGGAGGGTGTGAGAGTGACACAAAGGTGCCATTTCTGAGGTCTGCAAAATCATTAGCTTCATTTTCACAGGCCTGCATACAATTGCAAAACTTGGCCTGAAATGTTTTCTTGTAAGGACATGCAGCTAAAGTAAAGCAAGACTCTAACTTTTGTTAAAGTTTAATATGCTTATAGTGTGTCTTCATGGATCCCTCAATCAAAACATTAAGCAAAACGTATTAATTTCAATAACTTACTTTATTTCATGATGTCATTTTCAGATCTTTGTGTTGTTACACAATACAGTACAACCCAGTACTTCTCTCAGTCCAGGTGTTCTGAGATATTTTCCTTCCCTGTGATATTTTCCAACCCTTACAACTGCACATGCACAGATAGACTTAGTTTTCAAGAGTTACAGGTTCAAACTTATGGGTATGGAGGTGGGTTAAGGTTAGGGAGTCGAGGATTTAGGTTAGGGGATTGGGGAGGTTAATTCAGTTTAAACCCACATAACCTTAACTCTCTAACCCCTAAAGCTCACCTCTACAGTCAAGCACCATTACCCCTTACCCTGACCTTAACCCCACCAAAACCCCACTAGGGTAGGAAACTATCATGGGGAAGGAAAATATCCCAGAACACCTGGACTGATAACCTTAACTCCCTAACCCCTAAAGCTCACCTCTACAGTCAAGCACCTAATTCTAAACTTAACCCCACCAAAACCCCTAACCCTAAACACCCAAAACCCCTAAGATTTACCCGGTAACTCTTGAAAACTAAGGCTATCTGTACGTGCACAGTTGTTAGGGTAGGAAGCTATCACAAGGAAGTAAAATATCCCAGAACACCTGGACATAACCTTAACTCGCTAACCCCTAAAGCTCACCTCTACAGTCAAGGAAATATCCTAGGGGAGGAAAGTATCTCAGAACACCGGGCTGGTTATGCATGCAAAATGTCTTGATGGGTTGGTGTGAGCCTGAAGAACTGAAGAAGTGAAGGTTCCTACTGTATTTGCAGACCACCCTAGGAAATGATAGGTCATATAAGTATCCTTGCTTCAGAAAACTGAGGTCTAACTTTATGAGGTCTGAGGTCTTATGACCAGTTTTTAAAAATTACATAAATTTTTTGTCTTATCTACTCTCTATTTAAAGCCACATCGGAACAATATTGCTGTAGATTTACTTGAGCAAGAGGAATTAAAAAACGACTTACTGCTCATTAATCTAGTCTTCAAGGTTATAAAGGTAGGAATACACGGGTCGATTTTTTTCCTGATTTTTGCACAGCTGTGAATAGGGGACCACGGTTTACCATTCATAGTGTAGACCGGCTGACAGCTGGCTCCCCATATCAGGAGAGCCGGGCAATAGCGTGATCACGTCATCACGCTACTGCCGAGAGCTGTCTGTTGGCTCAAAAATAGAGCCGTGTATTCCAGGATTTAGTGTCAATGAAACATACTGTGTATGGATGTTTATCTCATATTTGAATTAATACTTACAAAATGTCAGAAAGATATTGAAGAAGGAAGACAAAGAAGCAGCTGCACAGGAGACCCAATGGCTGCAACATGAATCAAGGTGTTTACCCACCTAGTGACCACTTACCTGCTTGTATAGAGGATAATTCCTCTGTCATCAGTAATTTATGCCTAAATTCACACATGCTCCATGTAACTACAACCACACTGCTCTGTGCTTTTTAAATATTGTGTGCTCCATCAACCACCAACAACACCAATGTTAATCCAAGCGGTTGTTGCAGTTCATTGAAAACTATCCAAAACGTATAAAAAGTCATTTTTTAACAGTTCTGTTTAGATTTGCTTTAAATTCTCAGATTCAGGAATGGCCCTCTTTTCTGTTACAGCCTATACCTGCTTCTTGCTTTAATGCTTTCTACTGGTGATAATGATTGCAGGACACATTTTTAATATTTCACTGCACATATTGTACTCTGAAAACTGTGTAGGTTGAAAAACATAAACAAAAATGTCTTTTATGTGATTTTCTTTTAATAATAATTGATGTGTCTGCCTCCACCCTCCCTTCATCACAGAAGTAGGGACATTTTTTGTTGATAGAATGACAGGTTTTGTTCAACTATACTGTAAAGCCTTAAGAGGGAGTTTACAGTGAACTTATTCCTATATTAACATCTCAAAAAAAGTCAATTTCCGAAAGCTTATAACTCCTTTCACTCTTCTCACCTTCTCCTATTTTGTAATCCCTGATTAACCCCAAAAAGCTGCCCTAGTTTGATCTTTCTAACATGTTGCCTGCTACAAAAATCATCATACAGAATGCTTGCAAAGCATCATAGGGATCTTATCGGTCAGTAGAAAGGTACAAAAGAAAAGCGAAACATCAAAGCATTGGAAATAACATGCGCAGATAAGACAGTAATCAAAACACGGGGAAAAATGGAGATAACAATGACATTGCCAATAACTGGACTTCCCTCCAAAATGTATGAAAAATTAAGGGGAAAACTGGAAATGTGTTATGGTCTTATGAAATGTTTTGTCATAATTTGAAAAGGTATGTTTGGCTCAAAAACAGCATGTTGCATCATCATCTTCAGCTGGAACTGGGGTTTTAGGTAAGGTGGAGGGGATTATGGACAATTCCCAATATTGATCACTTAATAGAAAGCTAGAAAGCTAAATGTGAAAGGCAACTTCGCCTTCTAAGATGACAGTGACCCCAATCATTTATCTACATCAACAAAAACATGGCCCCTACAAAAGAAAATGTAAGTTTATAATAGCCCAGCCAGAGTCTAGACCTAATTCTTATTGAAAATCTGTGACGTGACCTGAAGAGGGCAAAAGATGTATTAACAGTCATATTCTGTAAAGTTGGTTTATATTTCCAAGTGAAGATGAGCCATGTTGACTCAAGAAGTCTTAATGCTGTATTTAAATCAAATACACTTTTAACATTCTCAGTACATAAGATGCCTATTCTTACTTGAATCCTGGTCTGTGTTCTATATTCCTTCTAGATCTGTGCAGGAATCTGGCATGAAACTTTTGAAATATAGACAACTCCCTGCGGCTCTCTCCCCTCATGCATACTATTGTGGGGGGACCTGGGCTGTCTTCACCTGAATCGCTACTAAATAATATTAGTGAAAATATAGGTTTGCACAGATATGTCGTGCAGAAAAGTGGATTTATATTCTTTGTGCATATGGAGCACTAGAACGTGTTGGAGATAAACTTTGTGGACAAGTAAGAAAATTTAGGAAACTGAGTTTAGGATTAATGATAGAGTTACCATTTTTTTGCAAAATGTTTTCTTGTTTAACTTGTCTTACAATAATGTATTTTATGTATTTAATGTTATTTGATGTGCAATAAAACAGATGATAGCATTTCTGCTGATGATAGAAAAATATGTCTGGGCTTCTGTTAAAGGATACCTGAAAAAATCTGCTTGTCTGTCTCTGCAGCAAGTAGGCAAAGACATATGGTGCCCAATGACCCTAAATCCACAGAAATACTGGGGAATCCCACAGGCTCGATTGAAGATTATAAATCTTTCATAAATGAAAAAAAAATATTAAATTAAATTAAACATTTCCTTACCTCTATTCCAACAATCTTATAGAAATATACTTACCTGTTGTTACCTCGAGCTCTAGCAGTTCCCATCTCTAGTATTGGCATTTGATTGTTCCACAGCCTGGGAGTGTCCTCCTGTGTCATCTTTACCTGTTTCTGTGTGTTGCATCTCAAAATTCAATGTATAGAGCTGCGTAATATGTTGGAGCTACTGTATATATATATATATATATATATATAAAAGCTATTATTAATAATATTAATAAAAATATGATTAATCAATTGTCAGCCTAACTGGATAAGTCTTCCTGCAGTGTCTTGAATAATCACTAGATGGTGCTGTATATTTTGTTTCTGTAGTAGAGCCGGGGAATTTGAATGTGTCCGCGAACAGGCAGACGGCGGACTTCTTTAAAAGTCCGACCCGCCTGTTCGCGGACAGTCCAGGCCGATGTTCGGCCATCACTAGTGTCTGGATATATCTGGAGGCCAGCTTTGGATCTATAAAGGGAATCCAATAGCTTATTGATGTCTTAGCACCACATTGTGCACTGATAAAAAGATAAATCTAATCAGATAAAAGGAGAGATGATTAGAGAACATATTACAGGCACATGTTCCTATATAGAATATCAGACTTCATGGAGATCAAGATAGTGCTGATACTTCCAGCAGATATAAAAAAAAATATGCATCTATATATATTCCATAACATTTAATTAATAGGTATTTTTAAATCCATTTAGTGTAATAACCTAAATCGCATAAACTCAAATGAAAGATCTGCCTAAAAGGTGAAATTATAAGTGAGCTGCTTCAGTTTCAATATCCAATCACCTATTGTAGGCAGGAATGGGAAGTACTTTCAACCTGTATTAATTCTCTCTAACTTTTCTTCTTTACATCCCGCCCCTCATCCCCTAAACTCCAATTCCACTCTCCCTACACTTAACACTTTACCTTCCTGTTACACATACATACACCTCATTCCCCTTCTGCCTCCCCACCTTTCATCTTCATATGTCCTAGCCCCTCTTTCCGGACCCTCAATCATGACTCCCCTTTCTCTTTGGTGTTTGGTACGTCTTCCTACTTTGGATGCCATTCTTGGTTTTCTTTGTATGTAATTTGAAAAATGAATTATTTGATATATTGGGATTTACTTAAGTCAGATTGTGTGATGTAACTTGAGTTCTCATAGTAGTTTGGCTGTAACACTTTAGCATATATACAAGTCGAGCCCATAATTATTCATACCCCTGGCAAATTTTGGCTTAAAAAGTTATGCTAGCCATACACAGCCCGATAAATAGCCCGATCAACCAAGCCCGATCGAA